>JBBPDC010000011.1:7462993-7476259 GCA_037974485.1 Hemigrammopetersius urotaenia | reverse complement strand
ATCATATCTTAAGATGTTATACCAATTTTGATGACACAGTATTCATTTATTTAGAATATAAATAGTTTTTTCAGTTTACTGAAAAATAGCCACTTTGAACATATGAGGTTTCCGCCCGACAGCGACGATATATATATAAATATTCCACACTATTTGTAAACCCTAAACATGCCCCCAAATATGCTCCCAGAACACTTTAATTTTATTTCAAACTCAGTTTAACGCATTTAAACATAATGTAACGGTAAACCCATATTCACCTTTAATTTACAGTAATAAGAATGCAGGGCTTTAAAAAGGATAAAATGAAAAACAAGAGAAACACACACTTATAGTTATGTAATACTTTGTTTAATGTATGAGTTTTTATTTACCTTTAAGTGTAAAAAAATTGTGATATGATGTTTTTGCCATAATGCCCACGCCTAATAAATTTATACAAAATGTGTGTGTGTGTATAAGACATTTACATGTATACACACACACACACGCTGAAATACATTCGATCTATAATGTGAGTAATTTTCATAGACCTGAGCGGTATCAAGTGCTTCAGCTCAGCAGATTCATCAGCAAGAGCGATCATGTGTCTAAAGCACCGCTTTTATCAGTTCAGTTAGGGTTACTAACACACACACATACACACACACACACACAAGCTGCTAAAAGCAGTGAAAATGACAAGGACACGCCTTATCACTAGATAACAAAGCCCATCACTGTGGAAGGCTGGGCCTCAGAAGACGAAAAACACCACCGTGCCCGGCTAAGTGGAGAGATGAACATATACTGAAGTCACGGCACTTTAAAGCTCAGCCTGGATTTGGTCTAGGGCAGAACACTCTCTCCTAAAACGTTTCTCAATTACTGGCAAGTACATGACTGGACGTGCAGCTCTGATTGTAATGGAGCTGTGTGTTTAAACAAGATGGCCTAGACATATTTCCGCCTTGACTGTCAGATAAACGCTGTAATAAACGAAGCAGGGTGTATCAGACCAGCAAATAACATTATTACTAAAAGTTTATTACAACTGGAACAAGGAATGGTGCTGTACCATGAACAAATGTTTTTAATTACAAATAAAGTGACCTGAGCCCGAGCTGCTCGACAGCAGGGCCCAAAGCGGGTCGCAGCCGAGCTGACTGCATCACTGCGTCCTGATTGGTTGAAACGTTGTCACGATCATACAAAAAACTGTCCAAACAAAAAACAACAATGGAGACATAAAATACCAACTGGGAAGATGACGAGGCAAAAGCTCTGTCTGTTTGGGCCGAAGATACATTTAAATGGGAGATTTCTATGACACTAACAAATGCATCTTTAACACTGTGAGAAACATGTAGGTGATCCAATACATGATTAACAAATTAACTGGTATTTTAAATGCCCATATATGGAATTTGGGGCATAACTGGTGCAGATAAAATGTCCCAGTCTTTGGAAAATGCTATCAGAAAGAGTCATTTTTTTTTAAAACATCCCTGTGCTGCACTTGAATGAAATGAAACATTTTTAATCAAAACAAGCTAAAAGGCTTTGAAAATAACTTCTTAGCAAGGTTGGGTATCATACATTTTTTCAATACCACTATTTCACTAATTACAAAATGACACTTCTTTGAAACCTTCTTGGGATGACGTCTACCAAACTGCCAAATGAAGTGTACAGTGAAACATTTTGATGGACGATGAAATTGGGAAAGGGGGGCTTATTACTACCTCCAGACATCAATAATGAACCTAAAGCTGTTTGTCATCTGCCATTAAACAGCAAAGGATGAGTTACTACTAATCGTCAATGAAGCATGTGCAGCACTGAGATCAGATGCTATTGCACAAAGTCAAAGGCTATTACTTTTTCAAAGGCAATTACATTTGTCAAAAGCAGCCAAACCCTACAAATCACAATCCCAAAGTGGGCATTCCGCAAACCACAGTGTAAAATCCTGAGAGTGGGTGAATTTACTGACCGCACTGAACTTCAGACTAATCAAGAACTGTTTTTGTTTATAACATACACTCCAGTGCCTGAAGAGCTTAGTTTTGTCCAGACTTGCCACTATATTACCATCATATAAACACACAAAAGACTCGTAGGTCCACTGGTGGATTTGAATGGTAAATAAAATGCATTTGTTTTGTAGACATCCTGAAGCCTGGTTCCATTCACCCCCACTGTCTCAGCAATGAACCCGATTCGCACCAAACACACTCTGAATGACTGTTTACACTTCAATGATTTAAATCAACAGATAATTTTGAAACATGCAGAAATGCAGGAGTCACCTGGAGCCCACTTCCAAGTTTAAGAGAGAGAGATTGTGTCTCAATAACTCAACACTCCCTTTACTACACTGTACTGTACTATAAACACTTCCACTATTACGCATCAAAAACGAGTCTTTGATTAATGCCACTTTCGAGTAACATAGTAAGCTTCAAAAGTGTTGGTTGTAGACAAAATATTAAGTGAATCCAGTTAGTATATTAAATGTATTGAATAATAGGGAGAATATTACACCTTAGCTAATGCTACGAACGTGTACATAGGGGGCTCATCAGCATTTTTTTTTATTCTGAGGTAAATATTTGAACAAACATACTAATATACTAACATTTTAGCATTTCTGAAGCATTAAAATACTCACAGAAATGTCCGCACTCGGACGTAAAAGTGATAAAAAGGACGAAATTCAATAAGTTGGCGAGCCTTGTCCGTGCATGTGTCCCAAAAGCTGACCGTTATTATAGTGCACTAGGTTGGGGAGTGCACCAAATAGAGGAAACTTCGTGTCCAACCTGGTGTGATTTGGGACGTAGCTGGAGTGAGGGCTGCCTGTAGGCCATAAGGGTGTTTGACAGCTGGCGCGGCTAGCACGGCTAACGCCGGCACAGGGTTAGGAAAGCATTCATTTTAACGCGAATTCAGCAGACCAGGAGATAAAGCAATTCAGAACATAAAAAGGAGAGTGCCTGCGTCAAAACTGATCTTTGAAAATGCCAAAACAGCCTCTACAACTGCCCCAAACGTCAGCTAGCGGTTAGCCTCGATGCTAACAGCGCCAGTCTGGCGTCGCTAATTGAAGACTTTACCTCCAGGCAGCGGCGGACGGTGCAGGCGGGGGTTATTCGACGTCTTCGCCGGTCTGGGCGCCCACAGCTCGCGTTCTGTCCGTTATTTACATCCTTTATCCTCCCCACGGCGCTCCGTGGCGGCAGGGACACAGAGAGACGCTGTCCTGCTCTGGAGCTCCGAGAGAGACACCAAGCGCCCCCAACGGACAGAGTGGACACTGCAGCACAGGAGGCTCCCAGCCCAGGCGCCCTCCAGGCGAGGAGAGGGGGCATGACATGATGACGCCCACTTGCATCTTCCTGCTCTGAAGCCCCCAAGCCATGTGGGTGTAGCACAGCTGTAATCAGGGGTGTTGGTTTGATTTTAACATTAATAAGGACACGCAGTACCTTTATTCTTTCATGCATTAATGTCAAAGTACACTATATGAACATAAGTATTGGGACACTGTGCTCAAATGCATAGACTTTAATATGAATATCAGAAGGCTGTAAGTTTGAATCCCAGGACCGCTAATGGCAGCACTGGGGAACCCTTTTAGCAAGCTCCCGTTTCCACACTGCGCCCCACCGTCTTGCTGTGACGTCTGCACTGTTTATTTTTAATGGTAGCTGAGTGGTTAGGGGGTTCGCCCTGTGATCAGGAAGTCATGGGTTGGATTCCCAAGACTTCTGAGCACCTTTGAGGTTCCCTTGAACAAGGTACCGTCCCCACACACTGTGTTCCTGGCTGCCTGCTGCTTCACTTGATGAATGGGTTTAAATGCAGAGAAAGAATGTCGTGCTGTTCACACTGTGTGCTGTGGTGTGTTCACGTATGACCGAATCGTCACTTTCACATGATAATAATAGGCCACGAGTAAATAAACACTAGGGGGCGCTCCAAAACAAACCCCAAATGAACGGGTTCCATTCATATCTTTTCTCATCACAGAACAGAATAAAAAATACTATATGGACAAAAGTATTGGGAAACCGTTCTTAATTATTTAATTCATGTGGACCCTTACTTCCAATGAAGGGCCATTCTAATACTTCAGCAGACCAAGACATTCTGGACAACGCCATGCTTCCAACTCTGTGGACCCAGTTTGTGGAAAAACATTTTCTATTCCAGCAGGACTGTGTCCCAGAGCACAAAGCGAGCTCCATAAAGACATGCTGGAGGAGTTCAGTGTGGAAGAACCTGAATCTCCACACACAGCCCTGACCTCAACCCCATCCAGCACCTCTGTGTTGAACTGGAATGGAGATTGTGACCCAGACCTTCTTCCAACATCAGTGTCTGACCTCATAAATGCTCTACAGATTGAATGGAGACAAATTCCCACAGAAACTCCAAAATCTTGTGGGAAGCCTTCCAAGAAGAGTGGAATCTGATAGAGGTGCAAAGGGGGACCAACTCCAGATTAAAGTCTCTGGGTTTGAATTAAAGTCCATGTTGGTGTAATGATCAGGTCAGGTGTCCCAATACTTTTGTCCATTTACTGCATTTTAACACTGCTCTAACATCATAAGGCTTTGGGGCTCCTTTTATAGGTATGTTTAACTGCCAAACGTACATTCATGACATCTGTGAGTCTGCGTCGCTTCCCAATGTTTTCTGTGGGAAATAAAACTGATAGATACTAGAAAGTTTTCTGTAATGGATCTCTATACTTTTATTTTTCTAAATAAAAGAAAGTTCACTTGTAGAAGACTTGAAAAATATTTATCAACTTCTTTAGCTCCACTTGTGCAACAATTAGCTCCACTTGTGCAAGCTTTATGGGGCCAGACGTAGTCTCGCGTAGCCTGACGTAGACTGAAGGTCTGGAATTCATAGCCACTTTCTTTGGCCAAGGCCCGCCCATAAGGCCTTTTGACTGACATGTCAAACAACAAATCACAGTTCGTTTCGTTCAGCGTCAGGAATTAAGGAATTAATATATTAGACTGAAATTTCACATTTTAATCTCAAATACTCATGAAACAGGAGGCCATCGTCAACATTGTCAGATCTGAAAAGCTGAAACGTGGTTTTATGTCATTCTTAATTTAATTATGCAGTTGTTCAGTCGTTCTTAGAGCCTAATGAGTTGCATATGTAAAAAGACCTCTGTACTGATTGGCCGCTCTGTGTTAAAGTAACCCTTAACTCTAACTGGAGGGGGCGGGGCCACACCTCTGTGGGTGGGTATATGTAAATATGTTGGTTTCTGTGGAGTATATATAGATTCTATTTAACTAAAAAGTAAACACAAATCTTAAATGTAAGATACTTAAATATTTAAAGTCTCAAATTTATTTAGACAACTCTGGGTGCAAAGGTATTTATTTATTTATTTATTTATTTATGTGTCACATTTTTATTTCTACTCAGTAGTTTAGAAATGCAACAACAAAAACATAAACGAAAGTTTAAAAAAAATAAACAAACAAACAATAAAATACCTCGAAAGAAAAGTGAATAAAAGGCTAAGCAAGCGACCAGCATAAACCTTTTTGGGACATACATAAAAGGTTTTCTAGCACTTGATTTTTTTCTTACCGTTTTACACATTTGTTTAACAGCAATGTAATTTTTAAAAGAAAATTTAATTTTTATAAAAGATGTTAAATAACGTGCAAAGAAACACTTTAATTTTGAAAGGTTGTCTCTTTCTAAGACTGGCGGTGTTACGTAACTGACGTCACTCAGCCCGTCCCCACGTGTCCCCTGGATCTGTGAGACTCACACAGAGAGAAGGTGAGAATATTTTTCTCTTTCTCTGATTTTACTCTTATTCTCAGCTAAAAGCAGAATCACGGCACGTTTTGTGGATTATAGAGCACTGAAATGGCCGTTTTATTTGAACTGAGTTCTGTAATTAACGCTTCAGTCTGACGTTAGATTAACCTTACCTTCTTAAACTGCGGTCATGAGGCGTCCTTTCTTTACATTTAGTTTATTTACATCTGCAGAAATGTAGTCGCCCATTCAGACCATACAGATCGCCCGAGTTGACCCTTTAACTTGACAGACTTGGCTGTGTTCCCTTTTGTACACCTGTGTTGTAGTGTAATAGTGAGTAAATCTGCTAAGACCCCCTTTGAAACAGGTTCACAGTTGGTCCACTGTCATGTCTAATTTAATAAGAAGACTTGTATAAACCACGAGAGACCAGTTTAAACAGCCAGATTTGAGTTGGGCCCCAAATTTGACATATTGGCTGTGTTCCAATTGTCATGCGTGCATTGTGTACTGATGCACTAGTTCTTGGGTAAACCTATCAAGCCTCTCCAGAACAGTTAAAACAGGTGAACCGCTGGTCCACTATCTTGTTAACTTGAATAAAAAAAATTGTATGCACCTTCCAGACCATAAGAAGTCGCTTAAAACGTGATATAATGGCTGTGTTCCAATTTGTGCTTTGTGTACTGATGAAATAGCTATTGAGTAATCCTACCAAGCCCCTTCAGAACAGTTAAAACAGGCGAACTGCTGGTGCAGTATCTTGTCCACTTTAATAAAAACACTTGTGTAGACTGTCCAGACCACCAGAAGACACTTGAAACTTGACATAATGACTGTGTTCCAAAAAGACTTGTGTAGACCTTGCAGACTTGTATAGTGCCCCCCAAGACCTCAGTACAGTTCAAACAAGTGCACTACTGGTTCATTATAATAAGTACAATATTAATTATGATCCTTCTAGTTAGGGTACAGATATGCATATTGGAGCATAGCCATCAGCATCATCCTGGAAGGCCCTGTTTCGGTTTTAAAGTGTCCGGTATGTCCCGCAGCCGCTGAGCAGGATGGACCAAGGGTAGGACAGTGTTATTATGGCACCATGGCTGAAGACGTGCTCCGGACCACGCAGCTGTCCCTAAAGCTGGCCGCCCTGCGCGTGGTGGACCTGCCCCTATCCGTCTTCTCCTCTCTCCCACAGGTAAGGAGACGCATGCAGCTCAGCAGTACAGTCAGGCTGTCGCTCAGTGGCCAATGATTATGACTGCATTCTTTAACGTTATGAAGGATTTTTTTCTTATTAAGCAAGAGTTCTGCTTCCATAAGCCAGTGAGAGCAGGTAGTCTGTTTGAGTAAGTGAGGAACAGGAGCTGAGTGCAGGTGCTTCAGAATAAGTTTCTCAATTAATTGTGTGTGTATACATATATACAGTAATTCCCTCCTCGTGCTCTTGGGAAAAACTGCGTTGTGTTTTGGTAAAAAAAAAAAAAAAAAATGCCTATTTGTACAGTGTACACCCTAAATATGCCCCAAACTCTTGAATTTCATTTTAAACTCAGTTTAATGTAAAGGTAAACCCGTAATCTCCTCTTTTAATTTAATTTCCCGCCAAGATATGCAACTCGGAAGGTCACGGGAAAAAAGTTTTGGGACAGTGCGGTGAGGTGAACGGTTTTCAGGGAATAACCCCTGATCTACTCGGGTTAAAAATACAAATGAGGGCTCGTTGGAAAGGTCTCCTGGAGATCTACCAAACTGTGGATGTTGAAGTTTGCACCACGGATAAATTGCGCTTCAAAAACTGTGCTTCCAGCTCAGCTACAGCCTGCCCCCTTGTGTGAAAACATCCAGAAAAAAATATATTGTCGCAAAAAAGGTGGAGGATATTTGCAGTTTCAGGGTTATTGTGGTGATTTCCGCATAAACTATGAGTTCGGTTCACGTGTGACTGAATCTGCGACTCCTGATCCACGTAAAACTGTGTTTATATATATATATGTATATGTATATATATATATATATGTAAATTGATTTATATGTGTGTGAATATATGTATGTGTACATATATGTAGATGTTAAAAGGTAAAATCTTGATATTTAATGATAGATTGTTTGTTTGCATTCATTCTAATGCTAACTTGTGTATTTGCTGGCTGGTAATAAATGACTTTAAACAGTTTGTACAGGAGTTTTGCACCTCTCTGTAGTGCTCGAAGCTGCTGCTATGGACTGTAGTGTTATTTAGATTATGTAACTGGATTAAGAGCTATTGATCTGGAAACACATCACAGACCCGTAGCCTGTTTCAGTGCTACTCTCCATTGATCTTCACTCGTAGCTTTAGCTTTGTGTCACTGGTGCAGTGGTGTGAGCAGTAGAAGGCCCAGTTCCGTAGCCTGCGGCCATGACATCGTGTTTGATGTTGTAGATGCCGCTCTGGAAGGATTCAGAGGTCACAGTTTGGCTGCGTGCTGTCTGATCACTCTCATACTCCCTCTCTCACGCTCTCTCTCGCTCGCACTCTTGTTGCTAAGTAGTGCTATTAATGGCAGCATGTTTACAGCTCTGTTGTTCCCAGGCTCGTTTCACTGAGGCAGTGCCTGCAAAACCAGGAGCACAAACATCAGAAGAGGACCAGAGGGACTCAAATACAAATACACAGGCCACTTTATTCTAAACCCCCATAATATTTATAGATATACACATATATACTCTTATTAGAACCCCCCACCTTATACTTCACGAGCTTCCGCTACCAGTGGTTACATAACATGTTTATATACACATATAGAACATGTATAAATACTAGTGCAGAGGGAGCTGGGTCTATACTACGCAAGCTGTGATGAATTTCACCTTGATATTACAGTGACTTGTCCGGTTAACGAACGTTTTAAACTTGTCTCGGTCTCTCTGGTGGGGGTGGGGGGGGTAGGGTATCGCCGATAACGCCAAGATTACAATGAGATTAACGGCCATTTTTCTCACTGTAAAAAAAAAAATGTAACCAGATGACGCAAATAATTTTATTTACCATGAAAAACCAACCAGTAAATCTGCACGTGTCTTGAGAGTTTATCTGGAGTGTTCATGATGGTAAAACGGAGACAAATCTGGAAAATCTTTCTATTTTGCCTTACCACGCCCGGCGTATGTCTGTCCACTGTGAGTGCATTAAACGAATAGGGCTTTATGTCGGAATCCTTTCCAAACTTTCATAAAACAACGTCTCTGGCATCAGGTGGAGCATTCTTACCTATTTCCTGTGAAGACTTTCTGTGAGGTTTAAGAGATGCAACCAGGCGGCTTAACACTAGGCCTGAGATGACCTACCGCTCTGAATGGATTTATTCTACATTCTTGTTAACATTCTTTGGTGAGGAGCAGCCATTAGTGGTCAGAAACTGACCATCAGTGAGGGACTAGAGAATGGCGAACACAACCTGTCCATCAACAGATGGGCCGCAGTCTCTAACTGTGCAGCAGCAAGGTGGAACAACAAGGGAGCGGTTTCCGATAAAGTGGCCCCGGAAGGTTTGTTTGTCGGAGACCGGTCAGTGAGAGTGCTGCAGTCTGTGCAGGCCTCGCTGGTCACAGTGATGTGAAATTGACGTTGGCAGCGTGATTGCAAGTCTTCAGTGGAGATCGAACAGGGAACGTTCCCAAGCGAAGGTGGGGGGGCGGGCTTGATCTTTTGGGGGCGGGGGTGCTCTGTGGGGGCAATCCTGTCAAATCTGATTGTGTTTTAAAGGGGTATGTCTGCGCTGATCCGTGCAACAGGTGTGATAGAAGCCACGATGACCCCATGTCCTAAACATGCACATAAACAAGTCTGTGTAGGAGAGATCCCTCTCTCTCTCTCTCTCTCTCTCTCTCTCATTCTCTTTCTCATTCTCTCTCCCTCTCTTTCTCATTCTCTCATTCTCTCTCATTCTCTTTCTCTCTCCCTCTCTGTCTCTCTCTCATTCTCTTTCGCATTCTCTCACCCTCTCGCTCGCTCGCTCTCTCTCTCTCTCTCCCTCTGTCAGTCTGTTGAGAGCCGGGTGTGTGTGATTGAAGTCCTGAGTTTGCCCCGGTCCTGATGTCTCTCTCCTCTCCTGACCAGGTAAGCCTCAGCGCCGGCACCAAGAAGCTGGTGGCTGCCACAGCCTTTGGCGCCGTCTCGCTCGCCCTGCTCGCCCGACACTTCAGGAGGAGGAAAGGCAGGAAGAATGGGCAGTCGCCGCGAGAACAGGAGGCATTTGATTTCCTCGCCGTGCTCCCCCAGCAAAAAGGTACGTCACGGCATACGGAACCAAGTCAACAGGACGTCCCAGTTCCTAAAAATCCGTCTGCTCTGAGATGTTGATTGACTAGCAGTTAAAAATATACGTGTGTGTGAGAATATAGACACTACCATTTGTTTTTGCCCTCACTGAGATTTTCCTATTATAATGATAGTGTGAATCTCCAGAGTGTTAGATATTTAAGGAGCTATTAAGCGCTGAAACAGTAACGAGTGCATTTAAAGTTAAAGCACAGTCTAAAATTTGACTAGAGTTTGACACCAACAACCACTTAATAGGAGTCAGAGCTGCACTGTTACAGATTCTCTCATCTTAGAGAGGAAACTGTTTATTTAACATATTTTCATTTATAGTTGGTCAATCAACAACTTTCCAGTGTTTAACAAGAATAAAAATTCAAAAAAAGTATATGGAGTAAAAACCTACAGCCGGTAGTGTGTGTGTGTATGCAGTGTTAAAAAAAGGTTTATGAGTAGATGTTCAATTCGTCTCTAACATAAGTGCCTTACAAAGAGGAAAAAGTCTTTAATATTTACCGTTTTAATGCCTCAAAACTGATCCGCTCTCTGGCGTCAGAGCAACAGATGCAGTAGAAATGCGACTTCTTATTCAGCGTAAATAGAAAGAAGAAAAGGAAGAACATTTAATTCAATGCACATGAACTGATCTGTATTAACTCAGTAAACTACAGGCTTATTGTTCAGCTCTTCGTCTTAACTGTTCATCATCTTAAGTGCTTTAAAAGCACTGTAGTTACGAGACTGAGGACCCGAAACCCAGAGCTGAGAAGGTTGAACGGACAGTAGAGGTCTGGTTAATGGCGGGAGTGAGGACCATATTAACTGGATGAGCAGTGCGTTTGCTGCTGTGTGGAAATGAAAAGGCGGGCGACAGTGAAATGACCGTTCTCGTGTCTTGCCTGCAGATGTTAACGGCAGCTGCCAAAATCTCAGTTTGTCTCTGAGCACTAAGAATGGGTTCTCCTGCCACGTGGTGCCAAACGGCGGCTTGTACAGCAGGCTCTCCGGCTCCCTGCAGAGCCTGGCCTCGGTAAGCCCACTTAACCCCCTCAAGCTAGACAGTTGCTTTAACAACAGTGTTTTTGTTGAGCTTTGGACATTCTAGACATTAAAAAAGTGATACTTCATCAAAAACATGTAGTTTCATAATAAGGGTAATAAGCGTTTTGGGTGTAGTTTTGTTTTAGGGCAACAGAACTAATGGCATTGACAGACAATTAAAGCATGTATAAACTAGTTGCCCCCCCAAACATATGATTGGCCCCTTGGTGCCCCCAGTGTCACTAGGTTATAGTACTATCAATCAATACCCCAACACCATTAAACTGTAGAACTGTCAGTCTGACAATCCCAACACCATTGGATTATAAGACTTTCAATCTGACAATATCCAGTATCACAACACTATTGGACATAGTACTGTCCGTCTGACTGCCCAACACAGTTGAACTGTTGTAGTGAATTTGCGATGTGGAACCACAGAACCATGTTTTCCAGACCGGATGACATGGCAGGCTTCTGACGTGGTGTGTTCTCTGCCCTCTCTCAGGTGAAAAGCATGAACTCATGCAGCAGCTGCACGTGTGCTAATGGATCCAGCTGCTGGGACAGAGCGGACGAGAGCGACCTCCGCAACATCATGCCCGTCACCACGCCCGAAAACCTCTACCTGATGGGTAAGGCTCGTCTCCTGTAGCGACTATGGACACGTGGTGGCATGTTGCAGTGACCGAACTCCATTTTTCAGACATTTTCATAATTGAATGCCTGATATATAAACAAAGTCATCCAGAATGTTTTTGTTTTGGTAAAGTGGTTTTAGAGAAACAGGATTTCTTCCTGGTGGTGGTGAGTGGAACCAGGAGCAAAAATATAACTTTTTTTATTTACTCTCCAGACCACATGACTTCTGAATGTTTATATTTAATATTGCTTATGACAGAACAATGGTAACCAATTTGCCATTAATGAATTTGAAAAAATATACTTTCTGGACCAAAAGCCTTTCATAAACATTCATTTAATGTAATAAGCTGAGGAGGAGGATTTATGAGGCATTAAACACTCCAGACTTCAGGTTCCTTTCACCACCACTGAGACTGATGTGTTAAACGTCAAAGCACTCTGAATGGCACTGAAGCGCTTTGATCATTATGACCTAATTATGCAGAAATTATGGCTGGAACAGCAAGTTAAATGATCGTCTACTAACACACTGATTACCATCCCAACTACACAGCCTTCAGTTACTACTGAAACTGCACAAATGCCAAGTATTTTTTATCTCGACAAGGAACCAAAATGGCCATTCATGCTTCACAAACACCAGTTACCATCATTTAACATCCAAATGACACAAATAGCAATTACAGATCAGAGTTCGGTAGAACCGTTTCTTATCCACACTACACAAGTTCTACTCTGCAGAAATAGAAAAGTATGGCTGGAACAGCTGCTCTGATCTTCCAGGTATGGAGCTGTTCGAAGAGGCACTGCGGCGCTGGGAGCAGGCGCTGACGTTCCGCGGCCGGCTGGCCGAGGACGAGGCCAGCTGTGCCTCGGTGAAGCTGGGGGCTGGAGATGCGATTGCGGAGGAGAGTGTGGAGGTATAGAACCTTGATATAATTCCGCACAAACAGATTTCACTGGGGTAACGTGAGCACATGATGCTTTGCGGTCAATTTCGTATCGAGAGGCCTGTGCTGGTCGATGGTGTGTGAGTAGGCAACGACTCCTGCCGCAGGGTTATTGATGTTATTGAGCTGTTGCTTTTGGGCACAAGAGTGGTTGCCGTGCCGAGCTTCCCGCCCGGACAGTGCTGGATGATGCAGAGTGAGCCAAACACTTTCTCTTAAAATAGTAATCGTCCTTCGGTGAGCTGGGCTCAGTACAAGGCTTATTGAAGATTAGGTGTCTCGCTGCCAGCCACATGTCAAGTTCAAGTTCTTTACTACACTGGAATTCAACCGTAAAGCTCCCTCAGTGTGCGATAATTATGAAATACCTCCAATAAAGAATTGACCCACCTTCCAGATAGAATTAAAAGATTAATTATATTTTGCACAGTTTTGGGCTGGAATGGTCCTTCAGTTCAGTTCAATTCAATTCAATTTTATTTATATAGCGCTTTTAACAATGGTCATTGTCACAAAGCAGCTTTACAAAAT
>JBBPDC010000011.1:7442866-7462893 GCA_037974485.1 Hemigrammopetersius urotaenia | reverse complement strand
AGCAATGCATTACAGTAGTCCAGTCTAGAGGTCATGAAGGCATGAACTAGCTTTTCTGCATCAGATACAGATAGAATGCTCCTAAGCTTAGCAATATTCCTGAGACGGAAAAAGGCTGATTTTGTGATGCTAGAAATATGATTTTCAAAGGATAAGTTACTGTCTAATATCAGTCTTCTTCTTCTTCTGAACCGAACCTTTCTCAGGACCTCATCAGTGCAGAATTCATCCACAAGCTGGAGTCCCTGCTTCAGAGGGCCTATCGCCTCCAGGAGGAGTTTGAGGGAGCGCTGAGCATATCCGACCACTCTTCACATGCTGGTAATGGTGAGTAGCCTCCTTCAGTCGCTTTCAAAATGCATGAGTAATCATTAGAATCCAAACTTTACCAATGACGGTGAAAACTACTACAGTTAGCAGGTATCCTCTTCTCAACAAGGTACAGCTTACTTTAAGATTTCACAGGTTCCAAGATCACCATTCCTACTTCAAAAACACCAGTAACCATCTAAAATGCACAAGTATCGCTTACTGTCCAAATGACAAAAATATCAGTAGCACATCAGAATTCAGGACTGTTTAGTTGTAAATTATTGTCGAAGTACTGATTGCTATCCAAACTACACAACTGCCAGTTACTACTCAAACTGCACAAACACCAAGCACTTTCACAAGGTACCAAAATGGCCATTCATACCAGTTAGCATCCAAACTACGAAAGCTACCATCCAAACTACACAAGTATCATTTACCATCCAAATAACACTATCAATTACAAATCAGAATTCAGTAGTACCATCCGCACTACATGAGTTCTGATTACAATATGCACAGTGTTTTTTTTTCCTCAAAGAGGCACTTCACATTTTCCAGTTACCATCCAAACGACACATATCAATTACCATGCAATCTGCACAAGTACCAATTATGGTCCAAACTTCTAGTTGCTCTTCAGTCACTGTCATGTTATATTATTATTGGCCACCTGTTCATCTATTGACTTCACTGTAGTCGTTTCTTACTCTAACAGAGTGGTTTTGAAAGACAGAATAGCAGCTGTTGCTTTAACATTTGCGCGGTTCTCACGACTCTGGTCTAAATAAAGCCGCTGGACTTGGTCCAAACTCGTCTGGTTGCAGAGGGTTAAGCCGTCCCACCTACGGGTACATTGTTGTTTATCATCTCCATCGAAACCACATGCAGTCCAGCACGTCCCTCTACACCACTGGGCTGTTTGTACTGCTGTACTACAACATGATGTACCTAATAATGTAATTATAAATAAAGTGCAAAACTGCTTGAAATGAGTGCTGTTTCAGAGATTGTTGTTTTTTGGGGTGATACACGTGAGGTCGGTGGGTAATTGACTAAGCTGTCTTCTCCGTCTGCCAGATAAGCACACGGACGTCTCGGCGAGGGAGGATTTGGACGACTCGTGTTTGAGGGACTCTGTTAGCATCGCCTCCACTGACTCTTTTGTTTCTGCCGCTGAGGTGAGGAAGCCATCTAGCACCACACGTAGAAACCAGAGGCATTAACCCTTAGAGTGCAACCAGAAGCGCAACAAATGGTATAACGTCATGATACTGCAAAACAAGTTGTTATCTGGAAGTTCACCCAGTTTGTGTTGATGCTCGAGGTGTCGGACGTCACACTGAGCTTAGTTTACTGTTCCTATGTCACACAGTACCAATGTTGCAATAATCAGGTGAGGAAACCCGCAGAGAGAGGGGGTCCGGAGAGCGGCCAAGAGAAAACGCCACAAACGGCGAGCATGTAGGAGAACAAACGTGGGTCTTAGACTTAGACGTTTATATTTACTGAAATATAAATATAAGATATTACTAATACACTCCAAGTTCTGAGGGTTTGACAGCCCATCCCATTGGCTTAAAGGTATAGAAAAATCATATCTAAACTTTTTAAGCCCCAGTTGTTGTCAATTAGCCAAGTCTAGCTTTTATTATGAATATTGTCTCATAAAAAGTTCAGATGATAAATGTACTGATCCTTAAGTGTACTCCAATACAGAATAAGCTGTTTGTGTCCTTAGGGAATGGAAGTCGCTTTGGATAAAAGCATTTGCTAATTGCTGTAAATGATTGTGAAGCGATGCTATTTAACCCATTTCAAACAAATCAAACAGATTTTTTCCACTGGTCCTCTAACAAGGTTTACTGAATGCAAACTCTCTCTCACAGCTGTCTGAGCACAGAGAGATGAGGAGCGCCTTTGGCCTCGGCTCGCTCTGCCATTACCCCTTCTACGAGGAGGCCCTGCAGATGGCTGAGGATGGCAAGATCTCCTGTAGAGTCCTCCGGTGAGACAGAGCTACTGTGCGACAGTGTTACATGCTATAACATTTTTTACATACAACTTGCCATAAAAACATAAAGGATTTAATCCATTTTTAATTTTACATACAATAAAACCAAATTAAAATGACCTGTGCAACAGTTAGTGTACATACAGTTTATAAAGTATTGTGCAAAAGTTATATAAATCAATATTATACATTATATTTTTTTATAGATAATGTTTGCAGGTGCCTAGGACATTTGCACAGTACTGTATTTCATCTGTATTTATTAAATGCTGTATTTTCCACTTAAACTGTAATAATATGCTGGGATATCAATGGGGGTGAAATCGCCATATTAACATAACTGATAACTTAAGCCGGACATATGTTGACATTGATCCATTTTATTAGTAAAGATCTGTTGTATCAAAGGTTTACATGAGGTTTTTATTCTGTTCTGATATGTTTCCTCCATAAAGGACCGAGATGCTTGAATGTCTTGGTGACACCGATTTCCTTGCCAAGCTGCACTGCATTCGCCAGGCCTGTCAGGTACTAAAGCGTTTTCTCCAGCTGCGTCACAGCTGGGCTTCCAGTAAAAGCCTGAAAGCAGTTACAGCAATGCTTTTTGAGGTGCTCGATCTCAAATATCGCTGCTTCTATCTCCAGGTCATCCTGCATGAAAGAGCCACTAGGATGTTCCTGGCGGACACAGGAAAGAAGATCTTGTCCTCAATAATTGTCAAAGCCAGGAAGGTGAGCGGTTTTCTATCTTTCTGACACCGGAGTGCCTTGTTTTTCAGCTTCTGCCTCCTATCTTATACCAGCTAAATAAAACTAGATGCATTTGCTGCCTCTTACCAAGCCATTTGTGGGTAAGGGCGAGCATTCACAGGCTGATAGTTTTTAATGAAACCACAGCAAACAGTGACAGATGTCTTTTTTTTAATATCTGACCTGAGCTTTAGTATCTTGAAGTCTGTTTATGCGTGGGTTAAGTGTTTTGCTTTTTTCTGACCCCCAAAGCTGTTATGTCTCAAACTTGACACACATTTTGAAGGCGACTTGACCGCAGAATTAATTATAAGTTATGTTCAAGCACACTAACCTGGATATTAATGGATGTTTTGTCTTTGGAATCGTTCCAATATTTCAAAAAACTGTAGAATTGACACTAAATTCACTATGAAAAAATAATAAATTGAAAACAGACACAATCACACTGATCAGTGCACTATTTTTGCTTTATGTGTTTTCATAGTTCTGAAATATGCACTATGACCAGATACTGGTGCTGTAAACCCAGTCCGTTCTTCACTTCAGTGGTGGTGGTTTCACCTGTGCTCCAGCTAATGTGGCTTTTTTTTGTGGTTGGCAGAGTCCTAAGAGGTTCGAGGAGGTCTTTGAGGACATGATTTGTTTTCTGGAGCAGGAGGATCACTGGGAGAACACGGAGGCTGAGCTGGCCACGAGAGGGGTGAGGGAGACTTGCTCACGTTCTCTCATGCACAGACCTGTTGATGCCAAAGTACAAGCCGTCTAAGCTCAGAGCTTTCAGTTCAGTCTTAAGGAGCTTTATTTCTTACTGCCTTGTTTATTCAGCAGAGTAGTGTGATGGGAAAATACACAGATGGTCAAAAATATATTTCCCTTTTCATATGATATTGACAAGTGCAGAACCAAAGAAAATAGAAGCTGGAATTAATAGCGAAAATAATCAACTGTATATGAACGTATGTGTGAATTGATTTATTTTAGTGTGGGTGTGTGCTGTTGTGAGGGAATGGCTAGACACCACTGTCTTCCTATTCTTCAAGTAGAACATAGTTTTGCAGAGTGTTCTTAAAAGTGTTTGCGTATGTGTGTGCGTATATGCGCTATGCGCACAAAAGACTGCAGACCCTTGAACAACTGAACTTGTAATGACGTTTACGGCGACTGCAGAAAACAATGATTACAACTGTTCCAAAAATTTAAACTGAAAGTGAGTGAAGAAATGTAGTGAGGAGGGAGACCAAGGCGTAACAGTGTTGGGGAAAAGCAGTGAAGGTGGTGGCATCCCTGACAGGTGGGGGTGGAGCTATGAGGACTGAGCGGGAACTAACAAAATGTGGCTAAGTTTATGCACTTCTTTATATTTCAATGTTTTTCCCATTAGGTAAAGCATCTAAACTTCTACGATATTGTGCTGGACTTTATCCTGATGGATTCTTTTGAGGACCTGGAGAATCCACCCATCTCCATCCAGAACGTGGTTAATAATCGCTGGCTTAACAGCTCCTTTAAAGAAACTGTGAGTCCAAGACAATTGATATTGTCCAGCTCAGGGTTTTCTGATTCTGAAATGCACTGAACTGAAGTTCTCCACTCATTACTCTTTTTACCCCCGTAGGCCGTCGCATCTAGCTGCTGGTCTGTTCTGAAGCAGAAGAGACAACATATGAAGGTGATTACAGTCTATTGGACATATTTTGGAGTATTTAATAGGACCAGGTTTTGATTTAAAGTCAGCGTGTCAGTCCATGGATGGCTGTGGCATCACTGGGAACTGAAATCATGATCTCCTAGAAGGTTGCAGCCCGTTTCAGCACTTAAAGTGAACACAGATCGATTAGTCAGGCTTTTTTGTGTATATGGGAACACACCAAAGAAACCACCGAAACAAACCCAAAAGTCTGTGGCGCGGTGCAGAACATAAAGCGCTCCTGGTTCGCTTCAACAGTTTTGGCCCTCTAGGCTTGATGTAGGAAGGTCATGTGGTACAGCCCCGGGAAACCATGAGTGTCTAATGGGAGTTTTCCATTGATTGGTACCAGCTCGGTTCAGTTCAGCTCTACTAGCTTTTTTTGCTGGAACCCGGTGCCGTTTTTGGTACCGCCTTGGCCGAGGCTCCAAGCGCACTGAACCGATACTAAATGATGACGTGAGCATATTGGAGGTTACTGATTGGTGGTCGCTATGGTTACGCCAGTGTTGTTGACTGAACGCTAGCGTTAGCTGTCTGGTGCCAATTGTCTTCCGTTTTGTCGCAAACAGCCACAAACCACAGATAAGAAATACAATCCTTCTGATTTCATCCATGCTGACGATAGTAATGATGCCAGGTAATGGAAAAGCAAAAAAAGCGAGTAGAGCTGAACCGAACCGAGCTGGTACCAGTCAGTAGAGAACCCACATATGTGGCAAACAGACGACAGACAATAAAGAATTAAACCAATACATATGAATAAAAAATGCATGATAAAAAATACAGACCGAATAAATAAAATAAATAAAGGGACCTAGAGATTCTTGTCAAGATCCAGTTTCAGCCTCAAAGCATTCTTGCTCTCCGTCAGTTTGAAGAGAGATAGTTGCATAAATATTTGTGGAAAATGTAAAAGTTCAGTAGAGTTTTGAATCGTCTACTCTTATGTGGTAACAAATTCCCAAAAATGATGAATGTGAAGAAACGGCAGCGGCAGGTTGGATGCGGAACTAAGGTGTGAACAGAAAAAGAACTGAGACCCATCTGAGCTGAAGTGGAGCAGAAAGAGAACTGAGTCCCCTTTTAAGTGAACTCGCACTGTGAACAGAAAATTGACTGACTTCTGTATCTGCTGGTCCACTTTTTGGACCACTTCTAGAGGACTGCGTTCGATTCCTTTAAAGTGGACTAGATGTGAAAACACCGTCAGTTTGTCCCTCGATTTGATTTACTCATACATAAAATGCCTTAAATTGTTTTGCCATTATATATAAGCATTGGGCGCCCTGTGGATAGGCTCTGCATACCCACGACCCTAGTAAGGATTAAGCGGTTACTGAAAATGAATGAATGATGTTTTTTGTAGGACACAGCACAAGCAAGGGGCATTAGTTGTCTCCCTGTTTTGGTGCTTTAATAGACAAATAATATCATTTATTAGCCAAGTTTGACCTTATCAATCATTTGACACAATCGATGAATGTCTCTAACTTTTGTTTTTCAGGTAACAGATGGCTTCGTCTCTCACTTCTACGCGGTGTGCGAGAACATTAGCCCGGTGTTGGCTTGGGGATTCCTGGGCCCTAAAAGCCCCCTGCATGACTTCTGCTGCTTCTTCAAGGTAAACTTGCCTTCTATATCAGATCCGTGACCATTGTTAGATACAAGGTTAGCTACTACATCGAACCTGGAGCTCACCTGCCTCTCCACCTGCCACTGTATTAGCCTCTTCAAATTTCTCTTTAATTTATTTGATAACTTTATTGCACAACCTAATGGGTCAATTCAGTGTTACATTTCACTACATGCTGTACTTGTATAGCACACATGGAGGTGTTTTCTTCTGTTCTTGCAGGACCAGGTGCTGTTCTTCCTGAAGGACATCTTTGATCTGGAGAAGGTGCGCTACTCCAGCGTGGAAACCCTGGCTGAGGACGTCCTCCACCTTCTGCACCGGCGCTCTGAGCTGCTGCTGGCCTACCTGGGCGCCGACTCCATTCGCCACGTCAGCGGCTGTGTGGGAATGCCCCTGCATCTGGTGCCCAGCGCCCTGCTGGAGACCCGGGTTCAGTAAACTGCCCGCTTCTACACACTCATCCGTCTGTCTCACTTATGATGGAATCGTATAGGTCCGTCCTGCAGATTGCTTTTGTCTGTCCACACATGGGTTCTGCCGTTCCAGCAAGGACATGATGATGTTACATGTCCTGGATGTAATTTTTGAATGATTTATCTGAGTAGAGGTCTGACTCAACAGGATGAACCGTTTTCATGTGCTGATCTATTAGACGGGTCAGTTGACACTAAATATTTACATTATTTATTGTTTTTAGTACATGTAAGTTTTGGCACCAAAAGAGGTCCAAGACATGCTACATAAATTCAAACTTTTGGAAAACTTTTTGTGATGGCTTGGGTCTAATTTTGAGTATTAAGCACTAGCTTTGTGGTTAGACATGTAGCTAGACATTGTGGACCATCCATACGCCTTGACAAACCGGTGTACCAAAGGAACTCCCCCGTTGACATTAACACCCAGCCGTCCTCACACGCTTGTCCAGGGCTGTGTGTGTGTGCCCAGTATTGGTCATTGGATTAACTGGCCCTTACTATCGGCTAACTGAGCCTTACTATCGGCGCATGTGTGTCCAAGTGTCTGGTGACTATATCTCCTATTATTTTCTAACCATTCAGTTGCGCTGAGTGACTTAACGGCCTGTCCGGTTATTTGTACTGTAAATACTGACTTGAGTGCTTTGTCAAATTAAAAACAAACATGTTTTCTGTATAAATATACAGTTCTTGAAATTATGTGCGATCATGTATCATTATGTGCGATCATGCTGTCACAATGTAACTATAATTATCAAATAAAGGAGCCAGAAGGTTTTGGACCCAGACAAATACTCCTGACCTCATTCACTGAGTGTAGTGTATGTAAATGTTGAACGGTGTACAAAGTGTAGAAATGTAAAAAGAGATCTTTCACAAATCTAAACCACACACCCTCATCTCGGAATGATCACAGACAGGTTTTTTTTTGGTGATTTCAGCCACAAGCACTAACCAGAGAGATCCAGGATATGTGGACATTTGGATAATTAAGTAACAGAACAGAGTGGAATATATATATATATATATACATATACATATTAGGGGTGGGCATAAATTATTTTTTTAATCTAGATTAGTCTCACTTTAATCTTGGAATTAATCATTCATTCTTTCTTTGAAAATACTGGACAAATTATTGCCCTTATTGAAGGAAGGAAGGCAGCAAAGATTGTACATGGTGGTAATAGTGCATTTCTCTCTGAAATTCTGAGGAAAATGGGTCGTTCCAGACATTGTTCAGAAGAACAGCTTCATTTGACTAAAAAGTTGATTGGAGAGCAGAAAACATAAAAAAGTGCAGACAATGATAAGCTGCTCAGTTAAAATGATCGGAAATGCTTTAAAATTACAAACAAAACCTGAAAGACATGGAAGAAAATGAAAAACTCGAATGGAATGGAGAATAGCCTAAATGGCAAAGACTCCGCCAATGATCAGCTCCAGGAACATCAAAGTTACCTCTTGAGTACTGTTACAATCAGGAGATGCCTATGTGAAGCCAAGCTATTGGAATGGAGCCCCCACAAAGTCCCACTGTTGAAAAAAGGACATGTGCTGAAGAGGTTACATTTTGCCAAAGAACACTGACTTTCTAAAGAGAAACGCCGCAACTTTTTGTGGACTGATGAAAGCAAGGTAGTTCTTTTTGGGTCTAGTGGCCACAGACAGCTTGTCAGATGACACCCAAAAACTGAACTCAGGCCACAGTACACTGTGAAGCATGGTGGCACACGCATCTTGATATGGGCATGTTTCTCATACTGTGGTGTCGAGCCTATTTATTGCATACCAGGGATCATGGATCAGTTTGAATACCTCAAAATTTTTGACAAGGTCATGTTGCCTCATGCCGAAGAGGAAAATCCCTTGAAATGGGTGTTCCAACAAGACAACAGCCCCAAAAACACCAGTAAACCAGCAACATCTTGGTTCCAGACCAACGAGATTGACGTTATGGCGTGACCAGCCCAATCCCCGGACCTTAAACCAATAGGAAACTGGTGGAGTGACGATAAAAAAAAGCAGTTTCTGAAGCAAAACCAAGAAATGTACAGCAGTTCTCAGAAACAGTGGTTATACAACTAAATATTAGTTCAGTGATTCAAAAGAAAGCACAATCTTAAAACATTTTTCAGTTTATACGGGGAATGTTTGAGTTTGTAAAGAAGCATGTGAACAAGATTCATGTTTCCTCACTTTCTTTAAAGGAATAAGACAAATTTGATAAATGTCTTCGTGTATTTGGTTTGGAATAGATTGTGTAGGGTTCCCAATGCATTTGTGTGAAATAAAAGCTATTCTAAGGATTTTGAGCTTTATTCACTTTTTTAACCACGCTGCTATTATTTTGAACATAACTGTAATGTAGTGCATACGTACATGTATACACACATATATATATATAGTGTGTGTGTGTGTGTGTGTGTGTGTACACGTACGTATGCACTACAGGCCAGTTTGGGTCACCCTTGGGTTATTTTATTACAAGAAAGCTTATGTACTAATATATACACTACCAGTCATTCAACAATTTCTTTTGTTTTTATTATCTGCTACATTGTAGATTCATCTTGAAAACATCACCTATTGCTCTGATGACATTATATATATATACACATATACACATCATTGTTATATGAACACTCTCCAGTCTAGTCTAGCATTCAGTCCCTGTTCCACTACTCCTGTGGGGTATAAAAGCTCATCCAGGTCTCATACAAAGGCCTGCTTGTGCTGAATGGAAAGAGAGAAGATGCAGATGTTTCTTTTGAGATTCCTTTTGTTCCTTTCTGATTTTCGTAATGGACGTCCTCATTCAAGACAGACCTTAGATCAACAGCCCAGAGTCGGGGATAACGGTCCTCTTCTCACTCTCTCACCCCTCTGTGAGAAATGTGTGAAATGTGCTTTGTTATTTGATGGGGTGGGGGAGGCATTCATGAGTGTCGTTTACTGTTGCAAACACCAATTTTTATAGAAATTCACACTACCACTGGAAATATATATATATATGTATACAATATTTATGTATGCACATAAATAAGTATCTTTTAAATGTGTTTTTACATATTATTGTTGTTTTATACTGTTGTGTTTGAGAGACACCATTGGAATAAAATTCCTTGTATGTGCCGCTCACATACCTGGCCAAAAAGAGCAATTCTGATTCTGATACATACAGTACCAGTCAAAAGTTTGGACACACCTTCTCATTCAACAATTTCATTTGTGGGACCATAATTTCTTTAAAAAAACAACAACCCCAAAACAAATTACAGCAAGTAGTACAATAATGATTGGACATTTTAAATTTTAACATGTACATTTGGGTTTATTGTTTTACACAAAAAAAAAAGATAGATCAAAGGTGTTACAACTAGAGTAAAATAATTACAACAATAATAATTATCAGTGGGTTCTTTAAATTATTTAGAGTGTGTAAATGCATTTTATTGTATCACATTCATTTACTGGCTCATTTATTTATTTTAGTCATTCACTCATTAATTACTATCTATCTATCTATCTATCTATTTGTTTGTTTGTTGTTTATGTATTGTTTGTTTGTTTATTCATTCATTCATTCATTTATTTACTGACTTACCAACTCACTCATTTATCTATTTAGTTATTTACTCGTTCATTTATTTATTTGTTTATTCATTCATTCGTCAGTTAACTCGCTCAGTCGCCCATTTATTTAAGTATTTATTATTTACTCGCTTGTTTGTTTATTTCTTTGTTTATTCATTTATTCTTTCACTCGCTTATTTATTTATTTACTTACACTCTCACTCACTTTTAGTTTGTCAGGCGGGCCCCTGTTCCCGGAAGTGGGGCGTGTTTGAGCAGGACTGTATTTTCGGCAGTACCCCTCTCTGTCTCTCTCGCCTCCATCTTCTCTCCGGTTCTGTCTGATGTCGGACTACGGCAGCGCTCCAAGCTCCGGCTCCGCCGGCGGCATGAACGACGCCTTCAAAGACGCGCTGCAGCGGGCTCGACAGGTCGGAGGCTCCGGTTATTCTCCCATTTACTCCTTTATTCACTTATTTACTGATCATAGCTCCCCGGAGCGCCAGCCCGCCTCGCGCTCGGTGGAGGGTTAGCGTGACTGGCTAGCCTAGCACACCTCAAACGGAGCCGACTTCAACAAAGAAACCGCTTCAAATATCAACTTTTTTCTTTCTCTAATCACACTAAAGAGATTCAACTCGGAACATGAAACGTTTACAAGTCGTTCCGTTTGCTTATTTCGCACTTAAACGGTAAAATGATGGCCGAGCTAGTCAGCGCTAATATTAGCTTTAGCTCGGTTAGCTTTGTTGCTGATGAACTTTCGGCTTTTATGGCGATTTTTTTCTTTACTTGAGTTTCGAAGCGACGCAGTACAATTTCTTAACACGTCTAGCGCACATTGCGTCGACCTGGTGCCTTTATTTGACAAAACCGACTTCTATTTTTTGTTTTAAACTTCCGGTCCATCTTAAACGCACTAGGCCTCTGCACAATTAAAGGTGGACTGGAGAAATTCCAGACGGTGAACAGCGGATTTGACGTCTTTACGTCTGTTTTACAGGTTTATTTAACACTCGATGGCGTACGTTGACCTATGTGCTGTTTTAGAACGCTTTAGATGTGGAAGAAGTGATCTAAATTTTCTCCCCTTTTCTTCACAGATTGCTGCGAAAATCGGAGGCGATGGTGTGCCCCCTGCTCCTTCACCTAACGAGTTCAGCTACGGAGGCCAGAAGAGACCCTTGGAAGATGCTGGTATGTTCTCTCATTTTTTTTCTGCCTTAGAACCTTTCACAGCCACTCTGTATCTGTGTTTATCCAGGACATGGTTCAAATACACAATAATGACAAGCTTTGGGACTCCTGAACTTTACGCTAACTGGGACTTCAATGGCCCTGCTTTGCAATACATATAGGGTTGGTCCTCTGTTGCAGCTATAACAGCTCCCGCTCGTCTTGAAAGGCTTTCCACAAGATTTTTTTTTAGTTTTTTGGGAATTTGTCCCCACTTATTCTTTAGAGCACTTATGAGATCAAGCGCTGATATCGAACGAGAAGGCCTGGCTCACGATTTCCGTTCCAGTGTTAGATGGGGTTGAGGTCTGGGCTCTGTGTGGACCAGTCAAGTTCTTCCACACTGAACTCATCCAGCATGTCTTTATGGAGCTCGCTTTGTGGGCTGGAACACAATCATGCTGGAATAGAAAAGCTTCTCCCCCAAACGGTGTCCACAAAGTTGAAAGCATGGTGTTGTCCAGAATGTCTTGGTCTGCTAAAGGATTAAGATTGCCCTTCACTGGACGTAATGGGACACCTGAATTAAGTAATTAAGAGATGTCCCAAAATTTGTCTATATGGTGTGATGCTAGTCTGCACACATCAGTTTTCTCCTGCAATTGTGTTAAGTTGTCCAGTTATGGTGTGTAGGCAGCAATTTAGATGATGTATTGGAGGCGTAAGGGGATTCCAGATGTAGCATACGCTGGTTTTCATCCTCCCAGTGTTTGTGGACCGAAGGTTAAGCTCTGCAAAGCATAGCCAACTTCTGATGTGTAAATCTCTTTGATAAAAAGCTGTTGCATGGTGATTTAAAATGACTTTAATGGAGTAGTTGAAAGTATAAGAGAATAGGCAATAGGAGCCCATGGTGCATGTAATCAAAGCAACTGGAAAACTGTCAAGGGACACCACCTCCACCAGCGTGCTGGCCTATGTTTAGTACTGAATAATTAACATGATTTTGCAGGTTGTGTGTAGTTTTTGATAACACATAAAGTGGCACAACACTGAGGTATAAAGCCCAGGATTATATTTAAGATTCTTGGTCAAGTAGTTATATGAAGTACAGTATGTAGTGAAATGAAGCCCTGATTGTGCCAATATAATTGCAATAGCTTAAAGAGAAAATGAAATGCTAGAACCAAGACTACATAGTGACTGTAGATATATATATTGATACTATTTGTTAAAAATTAACTGTGAACAAACAAAGCCAAACCTGCATTTTGAGAGATTTTTGGTGTCTGAAAATGTTATTTTTCTGTTATGTATCTCAGTTGTGTAGTTTGTATTTGTGATCTGATGACTTTGTGTACTTGCAGATCATTCAAGTGGTCTCTCCTGTTCCTTTCCTTTCACAGACCAACCAGAAACAAAGAAAGTGGCTCCAAGTGATCGTAAGTCTTGAACTATTTCATCTAGTTTCTTTCGGCTTTAGTCAGTGAATTGTTAAAATGAATGTGTTAGCCTGGTAGGTGGCTTGTGAACTGAATGGGACATTTCTCAGATTCTAAATTCTGCAAGAGGGGGTGCTGTTGGTACCCAGAGGTCTTAAATCTAGATCGTCAACACAGCTAAAGGGTATACCATCGGAATAGGTGTGTAGAAGAGTGCTGTAGCACATTGTGGTACTCTATCTGATAATTAAGGAAATATATTTTTAAAACCTACTTTGTAAAAACTGCTGTGATCGACTGTGAGAAGTCCAGGAAATTACTTGCTAAAATGAGAATCACAGATTTTGCAACATAGTATTTAGATGACTTAACAAAAATTTTAATCTTGACAGAAATGTAATTGTCCTACAACTCCCTTTCAGTCAAGTTGTGTTGTCCGAATGGGGGACAATTTATACACTTGTTTTACCAGAGGATCAAGATTAAACCTAAGCCAGTACTGAGGGAATTTCTAATAGTGGTTTTCCATTGGAACTGGTTTAGTCTAAGACTGTCCTTAACACATTAAGTATTTTTCTGATCACCAGATTTCAAATAACTGCTGTTTTTTCAAACGACTGCCTCATTTTTGTTTTGTCTAACTTTGTAACTTTTGATTTTCTTCTCTAGCCTTTTCCTCTGTGATGGGAGGAATGGGTGGAATGGGTGGTCTTCCAAGGTATTCTATTTTTGTTTTCCCTTTTTTCCTTAATTTTACTGTGTATTTCTACCACGAATCAGATGTTTCCACTTGACTCCTGTGACAGTAGTTTTGTTCCTTTTCTCAGGCCTACATCAGAAGAGTTCAAGGTTCCAGATGGCATGGTCGGCTTCAGTAAGTGGATCCTGGGAGACGTTGCCATGTCTTTGATAATTTATTCTGTAACACTTCACTGAATTTTAATTTTATATGTCTGCAGTTATTGGTCGAGGAGGAGAGCAGATTTCGAGAATACAGCAGGAATCTGGATGTAAGATACAAATTGCTCCAGGTGGGGTGACATTCATTTGAATTGAGCCATGTTGACTATTTTTTGCATGTGGGGCTGTAAAGAGAATGTGTTTTTTTTTTTCTTTCTTGCAGACAGTGGTGGTTTGCCTGAAAGGTCTGTGATGTTAACTGGCTCTCCAGATTCAATCCAGTGCGTGCCCGCCTACACCGAGTTCACAAAAATAGTCACATATGACTTACAGTTTGGAGTGACCTGTCTGGATAAAGGGAGTAATCATGTTTTGTGCTCTGTAGGACCGCAAAGAGGTTATTGACGGAGATTGTAGAGAAAGGTAGACCCACTCCATCATTTCACCATAATGAAGGTCCAGGAGCATCAGTTCAAGAGATAATGGTCCCTGCGTCCAAGGCTGGCCTGGTCATTGGCAAAGGAGGAGAGACAATCAAGCAGTTACAGGTGAGGCATAAATGCACCTTGTATGATTGTGTGAATACTTATTTGTGTTTTTAAATGAAAGTGAGGAGATGTAAACAGTCAGTGTTCAGAGGTGGTAGGGAAACTTTCAGAAACTTTTTAGTGGTAGTGACAGTAATCTGAGATGATGGTGTCTAGTGCAAAAAGTACTCTTTTATTAACAATATAATGTATAATGGTGCTACATCTGAAATTATGGGTGTCTTGCATACATGTTTCCTGCCTTTTCTTCCTTGCTGTTGGTGTATTTATTTATTTTTTTAAAAAAGGTTTTAGGCCAAAACCTTTTGAGAACCATGGTAAATTGATGTAATCTGAGCATTGTTTATCCGTTTAAACTAAACTGATGGACCTTTTTAAACATGAAGTTCTTCTGACATCTAGTTTTTATCACATCTGCAAACAGTTCACAACCGACAAGTTTCTTTGAAATGCAACATTTCTGAAAGACTCATTTACATCTTAATGGCTGGACTGTTTCTCTTTTTCCTGTATTTAATACACATATTTTTTTACTGACAGGAACGTGCTGGGGTCAAAATGGTCATGATACAGGACGGGCCACAAAACACAGGCGCAGATAAACCACTCAGGATTTCTGGAGATCCTTTTAAAGTTCAGGTCAGTGCACCATAGACTAGAATGATGCCTGTGTTCTTAAATGTATATATCTAGAATCAGATTGGTTTTCTCTATCACTTTAATAGTAAGTATAGGTATTATAACTGCAGTGCTGTTCTGAACGATCTTGATACTGTGTAATATTTGGAGACCGCAAAGTCATTCATGTGTTAAGTCGGCAAAATTAACATCTTGCAGCAAGCCAAGGAGATGGTGATGGAACTGATCAGAGACCAAGGCTTCCGAGAGCAGCGAGGCGAATACGGTTCCAGGATGGGGGGAGGAGGAGGAGGAGGCGGCGGCGGCGGCGGCGGCGGTGGTGGTGGTGGTGGTGGTGGTGGTGGAGGAGAGGGTCTGGATGTAAGTTTGGCCAAAGGTCTGAGCTTGACAAGTAACATTAGGGCTGTTTTATTGCTCAATGTTTAACTATTCTGTGGGTTGCTCCTCTCCTAGGTCCCGGTGCCACGGTTTGCTGTGGGGATTGTGATTGGCAGGAACGGAGAAATGATCAAAAAGATTCAGAACGACACTGGTGTTCGGATTCAGTTTAAACCAGGTGATTAAGATCCGTCGTTGATGCCTTCAAAATACAAATAGTGCGAATGTAATTTATTGTTGGGGCCAATATTTAACTATTGTCGACTTATTTATTCTCTGATGTTATTGACACAAGTAGCCTTCAACCTTTTTGCTTTCCTCCCTTGCAGATGATGGCAGCACACCAGATAGGATAGCTCAGATCATGGGGCCTCCTGATCGGGCGCAGCACGCCGCTGAGATTATCACAGACCTTCTGCGAAGTGTCCAGACTGGGGGTCCTCCAGGACACGGGGGTGGGGGCCGAGGCCGGGGCCGTGGACAAGGCAACTGGAACATGGGTCCCCCAGGAGGTCTGCAGGAGTTTTCCTTCACAGTCCCTACCATGAAGACTGGTCTCATAATTGGAAAAGGTCAGTCCGGATATCATGTTTTAAGTCTGCAGCAGTGCCTCGAGTGTTGTCATGTTTTTCTTTTTTTTTTGTTCTGAAAGCCCTGTATCTTTATTACTGTAAATGAACTTATTACTTTATTTACCTGCTTATACCAAAGAAAACATGTGTGCATGAATTACATTGGAGTCTGTATAGGGTTAACCTTGGTATTTACATTCTAGCACTGCAGGAGTTCAGTGTAAACTGCATAGTATGGATATGGGGTTACCTTTACATTTTCTTAAATGAAGTTTAAAATGAAAGGAAAGTGTTTTGGCAGCATATTTGGGGGCATATATAGGGTTGACACTAGTAAAAGGCATTTTAGGATTTTTTTTTTTTTTTTACCCACATCATAACATTGCATTTTTTCCACTCTTGGTGCTCCTGGAATGTAACCCAAACGAGGGTTTACTGTACTTTGCTGTGTAGTTTTGATGTTACATGGTGCATTTGATCTCTTTACAGGGGGTGAGACCATCAAGGGCATAAGTCAGCAGTCTGGTGCCAGGATAGAACTGCAGAGGAATCCTCCACCCAACGCAGACCCTAACATAAAGATGTTCACAGTGCGTGGAACACCGCAGCAAATCGACTATGCCAGACAGCTGGTTGAGGAGAAGATTGGAGTGAGTGTGCACCTATAAAGATGTAATTTAAGCAGTTTGTGTACCACGAAGTTGTGTAAACAGTTCATTAAATTGTTCTTTTCTGTTCAGGGTCCAGTCAGTCCTATGGGTGGTCCTCATGGCCCACCTGGCCCCCATGGAGGCCCAGCACCCCATGGCCCACCTGGTCCACCAGGGCCACCTGCACCCATGGGACCCTACAATCCTGGACCCTACAACCAGGGACCGCCTGGGCCACAGTAAGAGAATCTACTGTCTTTTGGTCAGACTGATCAAAGTAATATTGGCCAGTCTTTAACCATGTTTTAGTAGTTCATATGCACAATGTTAATGTGCAGATGGATGTATCACAGTATGTAGAAACCTAAATGAATTACAAGCATTTTCACATCAGACGAATTGACAACATACTTAAAATAACACCCTTCATATAAATGAAATGTCATTTTAAGTATTTTTTCTATAAATTAATTATCTAAATGAATATATTGCTTTGACATTTGCAGTGGTCCTCCTGGGCCGTACCAACCTCAGGGCTGGGGCAACGGGTACCCACACTGGCAGCAAGGTCAGCCAGATCCCAGTAAGTCCTAAAGTTCAGTGAGATAATACGATCTTGTCACTGTGCACGATTTCTTTTTAAACATGTGAGGATGACAGATCAAATAGAACCATTACAGGGTAGCTGTTTCTATTCTGAGATGTTGTCTGTGTTGTAGATAAAGCAGCAGCCGATGCTAACGCAGCAGCATGGGCAGCCTATTACGCTCAATATCAGCAGCAGCCTCAGGCCCCGATGACGCCCACCACTGCAGCTCCAGGAACCACACAGGCCAATGGACAAGGTTAGCATCACATTTCTGTTCTTCCACCCAATGTTGAAGCCCTTTAGACTTTATCAGGCATACTCTACACTGTAGCAAATATCACTTTTGCTATATGAGAGTCTGTATGTTCAGTTCTTGAAGATGGCTACTCCATTTCCTTAGTTTTTGTTGGCAAAGGGCAAGTTCTGAGACACCTTAGACCTCTTTGGGTCAATGGCAGGCTTTCTGCAGGACGGTTCTCAATCATATTGTACCATTTTTAACAGGTGACCCGCAGGCTCCAGGTCAGACTGGACAGGCAGATTACACCAAGGCCTGGGAGGAATATTACAAGAAATTGGGTATAAATATTTTGCCAACCGTAGCTTCAGATTCTCATCCTAGGGCCCAGCCTAAACAGCAACGGGGCTTGAATGGCCTCTCACTGCTGCTCACCATGCAGAGCGTTATTTAGTTGGCTTTAATTAGAGATATGGAGTTTGCCAAAGGGGTTCGTTTCGCGGGTCGATTCAAGTCCTGCTGTTTAGACTGTGGTATCTTTTCTCAGGCAGGTCAGACTGATATAGGTAGAAAACAGCATATGCGCCAGTGCTTCAGCTGTATCTGGCTTTTATACATGTTGACGATCGGTGTGTAAATACTGTAAATGTATTAGCTTGGTTTAAATAGTGTTGTTTTGCTGCTTGTATTTCAAATATTTTAGGTGTAACTGGGTAAAAAAAATTGCAATATTTCTCTCAGGTCAACAAGGACAGCAGCCACAGGATTACACCAAGGCATGGGAGGAGTACTATAAGAAACAAGGTAAGCGATGTAGAGGCATGAGAGGTACTGAGGTGGGCGGCCATGTTTGTCTTACGGCCCTCTACGGTAGAGCTGCTGTAAAAAGGTCTGCCCTAGAACAAACCAGCGGGTTTCTGTCCCAGCACTAGGAGGTAGTGTGGCTGAGATCGTTCCCCCGCTAACAAACCAGAGCGGTGCACTGATTTAGAGGATGTAGTTCAGAAATATCAAAATGTCAACTGCTTTAGTTTAAGAACACAGACTTTGTTACCAGTTAACAGCGATTGTTAATAGTGAGGTTTGGAGAGACTGGTGGGACCTAGTGGGTAGGATACTTCTCTCTGGGCCAAGAGGGCAAACCTCCACTGGGTTCCTGAGTATGACCCGTAACCCTGAAGTTGCTCCAGGGAGTTGCTCCTGTAGTTAGGGAATGGTAGTTACTTTTGATAAAACCATTTGCTAAATGATGTAAATGTGTTCTTTATTAAAACGTGGCTAATAACATGGATCACTGCAATGGTTGCATTTTCTTTCTAAATTTGAGTTTTGTCTTCAAATTAGTATCTTAGCTTGACAATGACATCCAATGACTTGCTATTTCACATGTGTGACCTGCCGATTTTTATTATGGATGTTGCAGGTCAAGCTGCCCCACAGGCGGCTGCGGCTGGCGCCTCTCAGCCTGGAGGTCAGCCAGACTACAGTGCTGCCTGGGCCGAATATTATCGGCAGCAAGCGGCCTATTATGGCCAGAGTGGCTCACAGCCCATGGGAGCGGCACCACAGGCCCAACAGGTATGATCCTCATGGCGTTACTACCGCACCTACCATATTCCTTTTTTTATTTTAAGGTTGTATGTCTGTGGGGTAAGCCCCATCAACACCACCCCTCCTTTAATATTTTCCTCCACAGCTTCAGCAGGCTTCCAGGCAGCGAAGTGAAGACCATAACCCAATGTTTCCCTCCCAATACAGGCCTCTTTCTCTTTATTTGGGGCATGGGGATGGAGGGGGGGTTGGGGGGAGTGTGTCAGTGTTTCTGCTCTTAACACGTTGTGTATTTATGTATTTCTTCTACACAGGGCCAGTAATGCGAAGTGGACATAAAGTAAATGCTACATTGTCGAAAAAGTCCTTTATTAAATGTTTGGATGCAGACGCCTTGATGAAGATCTTAATTTCCTTGGTTTGTGTTAAACTAGATTGCAAAAATGGCTCCGGATTCAAAGTTTGTTTTTTTTTTTTACTTTTTTTTTTCCCCCCTCACTTGTACAAATGAACGGTATGTTTTTAGTGGGGTAATATTGGTCATTCCAGCTCCTGTATCTCATTATGTAGTTAGCGCTCATGTCTATAAACTATAGTCTCTTCTTTTCCTTGTAAATCATCTCAGTTTTAAAATGATATGCCTGTTGTGTTTTTTGCAATAAAACAAAATGAAACCTCCTGTGTTGGTAAGTGGGACGGCAAAGGTGTGAAAGAGAACCTGTGTAATTTTTTTTGTTGTGTTGGGGAGGGAGGGGTTAAACATTTGCCATGGTGTTCAGACATCTGTCTTCTTACTCTTTCTCTCTTTTGTCTGTCTCTCTCTCTCTCTCTCTCTCTTTTCTCTCTCTCTCTCTCTCTCTCTCTCTCTCTCTCTCTCTCTCTCTCTC
>JBBPDC010000011.1:7397359-7420526 GCA_037974485.1 Hemigrammopetersius urotaenia | reverse complement strand
AGGCCCTGAGCAGAACCCTGGATCCAAACCTGTGTTCTTCTAACAGCTCACAGAATATCCACCACTGTTTAGAAAAATAAATCCTGATACTTTTTACTGCTTTCTTTTTTGTTTGCATTTATTCTAATATTCAGCAGTTTCTGCTGCAGAAAGAAGCCACTACTGACAGAAATGACTTCAAACTATTTGCACAGGTGTCTAAGACTTTTGCACAGTACTGTATATATATGAACCTGCTTCTGATAAATGATGCTGTGTGGCACCCAAAAGAGTCTTACGATTGTTACAAATCAAGGAAACCATTTTTTAGTTCTCAATACTTAAAAAGATGCCAAGCATAATTATTTTAACTTCACCGTCTGCGTTAATTAGGCTAGACACATTTAAACTTATTTTCACAGCTTCATACCAACTAGCTGAAAACATGTGAAGCCATCAAATCATATGAGCATCAATTAATGGACCAAAACTGGTTGTATAGTGCACAATATATCACCTGTTAATCATTATGGCAATATTAATCCTAGCAATGATTTCACAAAAGGCAGCAATGTGCAAATGAGCCTCTGACCAATCACAGTGTTTCTGACAGGTGTTCTGATTTTGGATTTACCCTCTATTTCATCTTTCCTTGACGTTGTGTTGTGCACCAAAAATAGAATTCGTCATAATGCCTTCTTACAGGACCTTTTCCAACCTCTGTGCTATAAACGTGTTGGGCCTGAAAACTGTTTCCACGTGTGTTCCATAATTCAAGAAAAGTGATGTTAAGATATTTGAAAAGCAACATAAGTGGCATTGTCCTTGTTGTACTCTTATGATTCAGGCCTATTTCAATTGACTGAAAACAATTTTAAGCTTTGATACTTAGTCTAAGCTTTTGAATAGTACTGATAGTAGCTTTGTTATTTAGAAGACACATCTATTATACCCTTAGCATCTGATGCTAGCTCTGGCTTCCCCTTCATCCGTTAGCTCTGGTATGTCTTGCTGACTCAGCGTTGGTGAAGGGCATTAAACGTTAACTCAGAAGCACACTTTCCCGAAGGCGCCTCGCCCGGAGCAGAGTTCAGCAGGGCCGAAGGTTTCTTCCTCCTCGCCTTAGCTACCAATTTTCTCAACCTGTCCACAATCTGCACTGCTCACAGCCCCCTCTGGACCCCCACTCCTAATTTCTCACAGCGGCCTGGACCTGACCTGGGTGGACTGGGAGTCAGAGTAAGTGTGAAGGGTTAACTTAATTCATTGCTGTTTCTTTTAATTTGCAGTGTTCTTGTTCAACCAGCCTTCTCATTCATACCAAAAGTCAAGTTTAGCAGAGATCACGCTAGGTCTTAGCATAGTTGTAGCCAGGAGCTACTCATTCTACCACAGTTATCAGAACTTCTCCTGCAAGCTGCTGCAGGTTGAGCAGGTTCTTTTGGCTTAACGCGTTCCATCCAGGGTTGTTTTGGGAGAATCCCACTCTTGCATGTCTCTCTGTCTTTTTACAGTTATACTGTGCGGTGACAGAGGCTCGGGGGAGTGTGGCATGGAGAACAACGTGACGCAAATCTGTCGAGAAGACCTTGAGGACCTAAGAGAGGCCTTCAACAAGATTGGTCAGTTTTTTGGCATCCCTACTCGAGAACCCATAATGTTGTTCATTAGCTGTGTCCAAAAACCAAGATAAAAGAAGTCTGGAAGTCACCTGATTCAGTGGTGCATGTGACAAGTCAAACATTATCAGATTTTACAGGAAGCCAGGAAATAACATCATTACACACTTGCTGTCTGTTGTTAAGTCAGGTGTTGAATGAAAAAGCAGATTTTGTCTGTTCTTATAAACGACTGTGTCAGAAATTTAAAACAAAGGGGAAATCTAGGAAATGGAAAACATTCTGCATAATTCATTCATTTTGAGTGTTTATATGGGATACTGACGATAAAACAGTGGTCAATCCGTTTTCCTTGGGAACTGTTTTGCCTCACAATCCCCTGTATGTGTCCCTCCACCATGAATGCATTCCCAAATCTCTGCTAATTCATCAGCATTTCATGTAACAACTGTGGGAACTTTTAGAGGCACTGAACTCTTCGCATGTCTGGTTCCATTGTTATGAATGAAAGTGCAACATATTCACAGAATGAAAGTGGACCCATTTGACCTGCACTGATCTGCATCCCTCTGTCCTTTCTGCAGACATTGATAACAGTGGCTTCGTCAGTGACTTTGAGTTGCAGGAGCTCTTTCGGGAAGCCAGCTTCTCATTGCCAGGGTACAAGGTGCGGGAGATAGCGGAGAAGTTCATCGCAGGCGACACCAACAAAGATGAGAAAATTAGCTTTGAGGAGTTTGTCGCGGTACGGCCTTCTGCTATTACGCTCCCTATATTGTCACTGTCAGAATTAAACCTCATTAAACCTTTTAATTATAGGCATAAAATGAAAATATTAGCTGCTGTTTACACTGTGTCAAAGCTGACCGATAGACATTCTTCAAAACAACAAAGAAAAACATCTGGCTCCGTTACCTTTAATTAAAAGTAAAAAAAAGTTTGGAGATACGAGGTTTTGTTCCAGCAGGGACTTTGAATGATTTTACATTACTTCTAATATACACTCACTTATCCAAAACCTATCCGGAGCTTAAGTCCAGTTTGTAAAGGCCACGTTTCAAGAGTTTATTGATATTATGTGTAGATCCAACCACAAAAGCTTAACAAATATTATCCTTCCCCTGTTATTCTACACTCTTTAAAAAGATGCAGAAAGGGGTTGTTCAAATGATGCCATAAAGGAACTAATTCGGGTTCCCTAAAAATCAAAAGAGAGAGATTTGGGGGGAAGGGGGGGGGGGGGGGGTTTGGAAGACCCATCACATAAAAAAGTGAGAGTACCTTTCAATAGCTGGCTCGTTTTTTTGTAAATGAGTGAGTCTGAAAAACCTTTTAACCACGATGTAAAGGTTTGTGGAAGAGCCCTTAAATTACTAAATTACTATGAGGAAACTTACTTTATGCCTTTAAAAGGTTCTGTACTCTCAGACACTTCATTTACAAAACTGGCTCTTCGGGGAACAAAAAATGCTTCCACTGTTCCATGAAAGAACCCTCTGGAGTGCTTTTCTTTAAGAGTGTAATGTAAAGACTTAAGGGTTCTTCTTAGAACCTTATTATAATATGGATACATATTGAAAACTTACCACCACGTTCCTGTTTTTCAGCAATAAACAGCTTTAAGGCAGGAGAACACTAGCATTCTAGTATATGTTCACTGCTGTCATGAATGAAGTCAGTGTTACTGGAGCTGAACAGTTTTGTAGAATATCTCGACGGTGCTGAAATACTTGATGCTTTTAAGAAAATTAGCACATTAGTCTGTAAAACCAATCCTTCACAAATTACAATTTCTCACAAAGGCCCAATAAGGACTCCTTCCCATACGGATTAACTCAAGAGCACCCTCTAGTGCCCAATCAACCCAGAGGACATCATCCAAACCCTCAAGATCTAGTGTTATGTCTGCACTGTCACCATGATCACCCCTTTATGGACTTCTTCAGAGGTCTATTGCTTAAATATTAGCCCCTGGTCCTGCTACGCTACACAAGACCTACCAAAACTTAACCTACCGATTCTGCTGGAGCTCATTTAGTGTTCCATCTGCTTCCCCAGATCTACCAGGAGCTTAGAAGCAAAGAGGTGAGAGAAACCTTCCGCAAGACCATCTCCAGGAGGGGTGGGATCCACTCCTTCGGAGGAACCTCTGGACTCTCCAGCGAAGGAACCCAACACTCATACGCTGGTAGGACTGGCTGTGAGCTACTCTGAATCAGTTAGAGATCAATCACAGAACTGCTCAAAACAGCAACATAGTCTTTTCACCCCCAAATGTTTAGCATGGCATTAGTGCAGAAACATGTACAATCTTCTTCAGTGACTCAGACCTATATTTTAGCTGTTACCGAAAGCTGAGCCAGTATTCCTTCCCATTAGTCGAGAATGAATGAAGTCATTTTATAGCCCTTGGCTCCGCAGGGCTCTCACAGTAATCTGAGTCTAGCAAATGTTTTGTCTGTCCAATCATCCCTCAGACGAAGAGAAAGTGGCCTTTGTGAACTGGATCAATAAGGCCTTGGCAAATGACCCCGACTGCAAACATCTCATCCCCATGGACCCGAATACTGACAGCCTGTTCAAATCGGTCAAGGATGGAATACTTCTATGGTAATATGGCCGGAGATGTGCTTGTCATTGTGTGCCGTTCTCGAGATATTAAGGCCGTATAAAATGATGTTAATCACACTAATGTTGTTTACTGCCAGGCGTCACACTGATCGGGTGTATTTCTTTACAGCAAAATGATCAATCTCTCACAGCCAGATACGATCGATGAAAGGGTCATCAATACAAAGAAACGCACAACGTTCACCATGACTGTAAGCACTTGCTCTTTAGACATAATGGGCCAGTTTCAGATAAAGCCTAGACTGAAACAGGCGTTCAATGGTAATTCAGCATTGGCTCTGCATTGCATGTCTGGGAAATATTAATGTAGATATTGTTCGGATGGATAGATCTGCAGATTTGTCACATCTTCTGCATATTTCAGTGGTTGCGATGTAAACAGTCATTCAGAGTGAGACTGGTGTGAAATGGTGTTAAGCTCCCTCTTACGAATTTCTTTACAATGAAGGTCAGTACAAATACCGCCATATTATTTACTGTCCAGACCTCCAGTGAACCCACACGTGTCTTCTGAGATTTTGTATGGAATGTTGATGACCATTTCATGGAAAATTCACTAAAGTGACTAAAAACTAAAATGACTTAAAATATAAAAGCTTTACCCTCATATTTTCTCCAAACTATAGTAAAACAGTCTCATACTTCAGTATACAGTAATACCCCAGTTTTACACATATCAGGAGCCATGGATGTAGTCAAAATTGACCTCCGCCTTTTGCTTTTTTGTGGCAAAAATATATTTTTTCTGGATGTTTTCACACACCTCACCCACTGTGTCCCAATAAATTTGACCCACGACCTTCCGGGTTACATATCACGGCAGGAAAAACTCCACAGTTTGTATTTTTAGCCCGAGTAGATCAGGTTTTATTCCTCAAAAACCTTCACCTCGCCACAGTGTCCCAATACTTTTGTCCCACAGAGTTGCATATCATGCCGGGGAATTTAAATTAGAAGGCGAATACGGGTTTTACCATTACATTTTCTTTAAGGGTAACGCATTAAACTGAGTTTAAAATGACATAAAAAAAAGAAAATTAAAAATAGGCTTTTTTTACCAAAACACAACACCACGTTTTTTACTATACGCGGGTGCTCTTAGAACGTAACCACCGCGAAAAGAGGGGGATTACTGTATTCATATCTTAATGTTCTAACATTCTGTGTGCAAGCTTTTAGAGGCATTAAATCTATCAGACGTCTGGTTCCATTCACCAACACTAAGAGCAATTCTTTCCCTGAAAAATTCTGGAAAACAAAATATTTGACACCAAATGCTCTGAACAGCTTTGTTTGCATCCTAACCGCTTACTTATGCAGATCATTTGAAAGATTGGTGGGATTCACCTTTAATGCATTACCATTGTCTTTCACAGGAGAACCTGATTCTGGCCCTAAATTCAGCCTCAGCCATTGGCTGTACGGTGGTCAACATCGATGCCCATGACATGATGGCTGGGACCCCCCACCTGGTGCTGGGGCTCCTCTGGCAAATCATTAAGATTGGTCTGTTTGCAGACATCGAGCTTTCCCGTAACGAAGGTCAGTCACGCACCTTAAACTTGGCCTTTTTTAGTCGTGCCTAGTGAGACCTGCTGTCCTTCACAGTTCGGACAGGGCTTAAAAATCAGTTGATGAACGGGATCAGGTGTGCCGTGGAAGAGAATAGTTGAAATTATGCAGGACTGTGGGTTCCCAGGAGCAGAATAAAAAAAAGCATGCTTTAGAACTTGGAACTTTATCAATAATTCATGCTGTTACATGAGAAAAAAAAAACAACCCATAAATTAGTAAGCAGCATGTCTCAATACAAAAAAAGAAAGACAGATGGAGAATGGTTGTCTTGTCACTAAGGGAGAGTTCTCAGGACCCACCATCAGCTTCCATGAGCTGAGTCAGCTGTGCAGGGCAGCCAGTCCCGGAGTTACAGCGGAGAACCACTGAAATAGAACACATTACCCAAAATGCCAACACTGCTAATGATGAATGAAAGCCATTAGGGCCAGTTAGTATTATTACAGTTTTATGATACCAACAAGGACCCAGTGTTTTCAATGTTCAGCCAAATTGCCTTTGAGAATCAGGCTGTTTGTGTAGTACTGTGTATGTGTGTGTATGCGTGTGTGTTAGCTCTTATTGCACTGCTGGGAGAGTCTGAGGAGTTGGAGCACCTTCTTGCCATGTCCCCTGAGGAGCTCCTGCTGCGCTGGGTCAACTACCACCTCAACGCTGCTGGGTGGCGACAAATCAGAAACTTCAGCGAGGACATCAAGGTACCATATGCAAATAAGTTGGTGTAACGGTACAGAAAGGTCACGGTTCGGTTCATACTATAGTTCTGACATCACGCTTCGGTACGGTTCACGATACAGCAAAGTTAAGCAACAAAAAGTTCTAAAGAATGAGTCTTGGTTTGTTTTCATTTATTTTAACCAGTAAACACACACTCTTGCTTATATTTTCATGTATGTGTAAGGCAGCAGCAGTGTTACGCCAGTGGGTGGCACTATTGCTCCACACTACGACCCAGGTTTATGATTTACCTGCGCTTTTTGGTCCCTCTGTGATTCCGTATTACTTCAATCACGTCTTCTCCGTCGTACCGTGTATTCTCCGAAAGACATCAAATGTACAAATACATGTACCGTTACAGCCCTATAAATAAGTACATGCAAATGCGTCCTCTAACCAATCACAGTGTTGCTTACGGGGCGCTGCAACTGTTGTGATGAATCACAGCTCCAGATAAGCGTTTCTGAATCAGGACTTTCATACAATTCAGTATATTATTCTGATCTAAATATCGCAGTCTGTAATAATGAAGTAAGTACGTTTTATTTAAGTAAGCTTTATTGTCATCCCAGCCATGTACATACAGAAATATTGTCCTCCTGGACCATCAGAGCAACAGCAGCACTCAGAAAAATCAACCGTGAGGGTAAAAAAAGAGGAATTACAAGTTAACCTATATATTTATAAATATATAAGTTTAAAAATACTTCAATTAAAAAATAAATTTAAACAATACTATAAAATAAGGGAGCAATAACAATACACTACTGTATACACAATTGTAGAATAAACATTCTTATATATATATTACAATTATTGTGAATAAGTATAATCATGTCACATGTAACGGGTAATCATCTGTTTTTATTAATGATCTGTTTTGAAAAATGTAGCAATACAGTTACAATACTGGTATTTATACACAAAATGCAGCTCTATTTGCAGGGAGAATGCTGCTTTCAACACTCTTAAAATAAAGCTGCAAAAAATGTCTAAGAAAAACACTCTTGTTTCACTGCCCCCCAAAAAATGTTTGAGGTTTGCAAGCTGTGATTTGCAAAAGCCTCTTTATTATATAAAGAACCTTTACATCATTTGGAGGTTCTTTTAACATGGTTCTTCTATGGCATTGCTTAAAAAACCCTTTGCGCACCTTTAATTTGTAAGAGTCTATTTATACACAGTTAGCAGACGGTCATAAACATGTTAATTGAGTTATTCCAGGAGAGTACAAGCAATTTTACACTTATACACTTACACTTATAGCAGTCTGATACTTTTAGGTAGATCTGAGGACATCTGAAGTCTTAAAGGGGCATTCCTGTCTAAAATGGGAAGTATAACATTATTATGGTCGTGTATTTTGCAGTTTTCAGATATACAGGCTAGTAAATACTGAGGTAAAATGTCTAGTCAGCCAAGCTACTCTTCTACACTACAGCTTTTCCTTTGAAATTTCTGTCATTTGTTTAATCTAAACCTTCCACTGATTTAAAGTTTCCACAGTTGTCAATTAGATATTAGGCCTCATAGCCTAATTAGATCTCAGCTTTCCAGAACAGCCCCAAAAACTAAAATGGCTCCTTTAACCTTCAAAATGCATCATCTAATGTATTTATCTTACTCTAGATGTCCCTCCAGCACTGTTGTAGGATTACAGTAACAAGTAATGGTCATAGCAGGGGTTAAGTGCTCCTTTAAGAGTAACGGGTATTAAGAAAGACACCATTAGGGTCAGGTAATTACATGGTGCTTGACATGTGTGTTCTGTTAGTCCTGTTATGGCAATTATACTCACTGTCAGAGTGATTTTGCCTCGCTTTACCCGCTCCATCAAGTGCCTCTCTTGTGGGCCTGCCTAGAGCCAGAGCAACCTTGCAAAAACAGTTCAGTGCCTCATTTCCAGCTGCAGAGAAGGCTGTGCAATTTCTCCAAATGTCCTCTGCAAACAAGCCAGAATAATGTCACATTTAAAAGTTAAAGCAGCGACGTTGCTTAAGCCAGTTCCACCACATTGTTATGCTTAGTGCCTGTCTAGAGAATTGCACATAATTGCATAATGCTAGAAATCTCCAGATTCTCAGCTGTTAAACGGTTCCTAAACTCCTCATATATGGAGATAAGAGATATAAGCTGCATGCCCATGCGAGATACTTATAAAACCCCTGGCACAATAAAACTCCCGTCTGATCCAGCTGAACTAGCGTACAGAAAGAATACGTCATCCAAGAATTAATTATCGCAGGAAATCTTCTGTAATACCAGATAACCTACTTTATTGAGAAATGCTCCCTTAACATTTTAACAGCAACTTAAACCGAACCACAGACATGTTAGCAGCTGGAGGAATGATTAACACTAGTTCGTTTTTAGCTGCTTGTTGTTAGCATTACTGACTGAAATGGTGAAATGTTCCCTTATAAGTAATCTAACCCTTAAGCAAACTCACATTTGATACAGTTTGGCTGTAAATGAAATATTTTGTCCAATAATGAATTATAGCCGGTGGCAGGTTTTCTAAAATACAGACTTGCTCCTCCTGTATTGTTAGCATTACTAGCATTGGAGGGTAACATTATCTCTTAGAATCTTATAAAACAACTAATTAACTTAAACATAAGTCAAACACAAAAAACTTATCAAAACAATACATCATCCAGGAATGAGGACAAATTAGCAATTAGCACTAGTTTAATGTTTGTGATACAACTGTCTTACACAAAATTGAGGAATTTTATCCAGTAATGGTACTTGCACAGGACAAATTCACAGTCAGATGGAAAAGTTTGTTGCTGAGAATGTTAACATTCGTGGCTAAAATGGTGAAATGTTTTCATATAAGTGATAAGTTATCATGTTGATCCAGTTTAACTCCAATAAAAAGTTGTCAGTAGTATACTACATCCAAAAATGATGTAGTACTGACTCATTAAGTTATGCTAACTCAGTAAGTTTATTAGCTGTTTACAGCTGTGGGGGAGTCAAGTCACCTAGAATAGACTAACTTCTACTTGATTGTTAGCATTACTAGCATTTTTAGGTAAAAAGAGCTTACACTTAAAATTGTCCAGCCTTCACAAAACATTACCAGAGAAACGTGTTATCTAGGAATGATCCAGCTGAGGACGAATTAGCAATTAGCTCTGGTTTAGTAATGCTAACATTCTTGGGTCAAATGTTCCCTTTTTATGCATTTACAATAACTGAGCAACTTAAAAAAGAGCCACTTGAACTACACAAAATGAAAGGAATATTTTATCCTATAATGATACCTGCTGAGAACAGATTTGCATTTGGAGGATGCTTGGCTCTATTTTACTGTTAGCAGTGCTAACATTAGTGGGTGAAATGCTCCCACTCCAGTGATAAACCCTTGAGCAAACCAGCAGTCTTTCCAGTTTAACTCCTACACAGGGTTGTTCATGGAATGCTTCATCCAAGAACAAAGAATTTAGCACTTAGCTGCTGCACTTTTGAATGTTTTTCACCACCTAAATATGGTACATGACAAAACGACAGCACAGCTCTCAGCATTTGCTTTGTTTTTGCCTCGCAGGACTCCAGGGCCTACTTCCACCTGCTGGATCAGATCTCTCCGAAAGGAGACGGGGACGATGAGATGCGAATCACCATTGACATGTCCGGCCTGAATGTGAGTGTGGTCAATGGTCTTCCCTCGCTCCGCAAGTGAGCAACTGTATGGATTGCGCCTTTTTCCATGTAATCGATCGGAGTGTTGAATCGCATGCCTTTGTGCAGATAAAGACAATGGTCAGACTTTTGATCCTCTGGGCTCAGATCCCAGAGATAGCGAAGTGAAAGTGAAGGAGGCTTTATTGAAGCTGTCAGTCAGGGTGCAGTAACCGAATAAGGGAGGGTTTTATACAGCAAGGCTTTTATTGATTTCAGTGTACAGTATGAGTTACTTCATCACAGCTATCCTTCACACAAACTATTTAATCTCCTCTCACTGTGCAGCCTTCAGAGGCCATTTTCCATATTACAGACAATTGTCTTCCACAGACACTGTAAAAAATGTCTATCAACCCGACTTGAACCACACCTAGCTCTTCATTAAGGTGAACCAGGCTTGTGTCTGTGAGGCGTAAAAATGAACAGAACTACACAACTTCACAGTGGCACAACTACCAAACTGGAGGGCCCATGATGAGGAGAACTGGTCGTCCAGGACTCTTGGTCATAAATATGGAAGAATCTGTTCCAAGATCAGTCCTCTCCAGCCCTGGTGGTGTCTGAAACTGCTGCCTGAGGTATTATTCATACCTCACAGTCATACTGTGTCCTAAACCACATCCAGAAGTCTGCAGCACTTTAATGAAGAACAAGATGTGGATTGAGTCAAACAGAGTTGCAGGGCTACATTTACTCAAGATGATTTAGGTTACCATTGACTTTCAGTCAATAGCAATTGTAGCTGGACTGTTGTCACCGAGGAAACATGGAAACCAGGCTAGTAGCTGATGAAGCATGTTTTTTCTCTTTTACAGGAGCAGGATGATGAGAAGAGGGCGGAGTTAATGCTCCGACAGGCAGCTCGTCTGGACTGCAGGCAGTTCGTTACACCCCAGGATGTGGTGGCGGGGAACCATAAGCTCAACATGGCCTTCGTGGCCAACCTGTACAACATGTACCCCGCTTTGAGCAGGCCCAGTGACAATGGCATTGACCTCGCCATGCTCGAGGGTGAGTTGTGCTTCACTGACGGAGCATTAGCTTCGAAGAAGATAAGAAGCAGCTTGCTTGTGGGATCAATACTGTTTAGGGTAATTAAGTTTAAGGTCCCTCCAAGTATTCAGTTTTACATTCTTTGCGGTTTGAGAGGCCTCCAAAATGTTTCGTACTCAATACCAGCACTGATCTTTCAAGGAGAACTGGAGTTTAAGGGAATACGCTCAAGCTGTGTCTTTTTATTTAAAAATACTATGTCTCTTATTACCCATTAAACTTAAAAGTACATGTCTTCTTTTTTAGCCCAAGAAATGACCAAATAGTTCCACCACTCTTCATTTTCTTCAGGCAAAAGTTACTCAAATGTAACGTATTTTAGGTTCTCAAAGGTGCAGTTTTGGCATAAGAATGCTAAACAGTGCATCTGCAAGTCATGTCTGGCAGACTAACAGTTATCCACACAATATTAGACAATATTAGTCACTGAAAGAGAGTAGACCCACACCAGTAGGGTGTCGTGAATGCTCATTGTGCATATATGAAGTGAAAAAACTAGGTTTAACTAGGTCTTGAACAACTCTGCAGACATGCTAGTATTCTGTTGTGATTTACCGAAAGATTTACTGTAAAACTCCCACACAAATTATGAATATACCACATGAATGTCTGTCACAAGCTCTGTACAATGTCCGGTCTAAGTAGCATTATTCTGTGTGTGGGTGGTGAACACCACTGCCAGAATTGCGCTAAATAAACATTACAAGTAACACAGAAAAGCCTACAGAGATAAGCATTATCAGGCAAAATAATCGCTTGATTACTTGAATACTCATATATAATCAATAGTAAGAGCCCAAAAGGCTTCGATCTCCTTAATTTCTGCCTGATTAATAATTGCTGATGATCAAATGATATTGCTGTTACAGTTTGTCTCGATTGCTTAAACACATTTCCTGAAACTATGCCTTGTATTCTCAAAACAGTAAACACAAATTCATAATGTCTCCCAATTTCCCAAACATCATATTTTCAGGTCAAAATGAAGCTCTATGCTCAAAACCATTCGCTCTTGCTGAAAAACCAAACTTTGCCCACAGACATCACACACAAGGAGAAAAGCAGGGGAATAATGTTTATAGTGCAGGGAAATGGGTGTGGTTTTTGAAATTTTTTGGTTTTGAAATTTTAGTTCAAAAGATTGGTTATAGTGTTTTAGCAATCGAGGAAAACTGTAATACTGCCAGTACTCAAAGTGACCAACAGGGGGTGCACAGTGGCTACACATACATTTCAGCATTAATGTAAAAGTTCTTAAGGAAGATCTTGGAATAATAATTCACGTTATCTCTCCTCTCTCTCCTGTCCCAGATCTGACCCCAGCCATTGTAGGTACTGTATTAAGTTTACTTTGCATGCTCAGTAGCATGCCTTCGTTCTCTCTTCTCGCCTCTCCGTCCTCTGTGTTAAAGTAATAAATAAGACAACACGTTATTACAAACCACAGACGACTAGAGGAGCTTTGAGCATAGAACCCGAGAGGGACTGCGCTACCGTGAATAACCTCACATCGGTGAATCGGTCAGAGCCGACGTCATGATAACGTTATTCACGATAACACGCGACCTCAAGAGTTTGACTGCTTTTATACAACAGTCCTGCAAACAACAGTAAAGCAAAGAAGTTCCCAAGATTGAACCAAATGTGCTTTAATATCGGCAGATCCTTCCGCCAAATAAAGCAGTACTGCTTTGTGTTATGGCTAGAACCATGAAACAGCTGCAATAGTATCATATTATTAGTCATTAAAGGATTTCCATGAGTGTTTTGTTCCCCAGCCAGTCTATAAAACGTATCAAGCCTATCTTGTTTGCTGAATTGTGTTTTGTTCATTTCTGGCAAACTCCAGGTTGGGGATTTTGATGTGGGCCTGTGGTCACACTCTTGACCCAACGGCTCGAACGATCATATAACAGTTATGTGCTAATGTTCTGTTTTGTGCTAGAGTGGAAAACCTCTAAACAGTTAAGTGCCGTCATTAACTTAGTAACCGGTGCTCAGCGGCGAGATACAGTTCTATGAAACATCTGCTATCACCCATAACGCCTCTCATCCAATCAGATGGTGCCGTCTGTTGTATAATCACTTTTACAGCTTAATTAACGTTTCGTTCGCAGTTGGCGTGACTGAGCTCACACAATAACCTGGTTATTATGGAAGCAAATATGTCCGTTACAGCTGATCCTGGCACCTGTTGACATGATCAGCTGTTTTTGCAACAGATATAGCACATCATTGCAGTTGGCAAATTCACAGATAAGACAAACCTCCCTATATTGAAGCTGTAACATGACATTAGAAAGAACAATCAGTGCATTTCTAAACACAAATTTCAGCAGACTGGACACTCAGACCTGTGAAAGACAACCCATCTGCAGCATTTGTCTGTTTTTACAGTAAAATCACTGCAGAGTTTCAGTGGTAACAGTGAGAGTGGAGACTATGAGTGGTGCAGGAATAAAACATCCCTCCCCCGATGACCCACCACACTCCCTAAACTTGAGTATTTATGGCAGGCCGAAGGTCAGCTACGTGAATCCTGCCTGTAACGAACCTCGCTGAAGGGGTTGCCACAGCATTGCGCAGACAGAATGTAAAGGGGTCCGTTTTGCGGTATGTGGGAATATAATTATGTAATGCACTGTGTTCTCTAAAAGCACAGCACAGCATGTGTGCAGGAATTACAGCGAGCGGAGAGCAGCCTGCCACGTTCCGCACTATTTCCCACACAAATTGGTCAGCAGCCGTGGGATGTCCATTAATATTCCCCTTTACGTTCGCTAATGCAAAGTCAAAGTTAAATGTGGTGTGAAAGTTTTTACTGAGCACACGCCGCCTCGCGACCCTCCGCCAGAAGTTAATAACCCCTGCGCTGTGTTTATGCCCATCCGTGCAGGAGAGTCGCGGGAGGATCGAACTCTTAGGAACTGGATGAACTCGTTGGGAATTAGTCCATATGTCAATCATCTGTACAGGTAAGACTTCATGACAAACAGAGAAAATGCCACTGATGTCTTGTAGGTTGTGGGTAGGTGTTTCCAATAAAGTTTCTAACAGAGTGGCCACTGACTGGAAGCACACGGGAGGTGTTTCCAATAAAGTGGCCACTGACTGGAAGCACAAAGGAGGTGTTTCCAATAAAGTGGCCACTGACTCGAAGCACATGGGAGGTGTTTCCGATAAAGTGGCCACTGTCTGGAAGCACAAGGTTGGGTTTTTTAAGTATGTGAACTGGCTCGTTCACATGTGAGCAATTTAGAAAATTCACATAAATACATACATGCATAAAGACATACATATTCCTTATGTCTCATGCTGCAAATTTCTTGGGTTCATATTTTCCGTAAAAAATCGTTCACTCAGTCCGGAACTGCTGGACCAGCCAGGCCAGTTTCAGGCGCTGCAAAAACGATTTTATACAGCAATGACAAACTGCCCAATACTGGGGCCACTACATTTTATGATGCATATTACAGCTGCGTGATATTGAATGTGCCTCATGCTAATATGCAATATACAAAAACCAGTGAGCCTATGCTATGATGTGGTGAATGCCTTGATTTATCCAACCACCCAAAGGACGTCAGAAGGGTCAGAGAACACAATAAAACTTTCAGTAATTGCTCATTTGCATATTTTAGACTTCTGCAACATCGGTGCTGCAAAGGCTAGCGAGATCGAGGATAACAAATGACGTAACACGCAGCACTACATGAATATCACTGAAAATGTATTTATACCCAAAGCATGTCCCGGGGCGATGGTCCCCAGTCTCCGACTGAGCCCTGAAGCATTCCCAGCTTTGAGTCCTGTAAAGGAACTGAGTGAACTTTGTTGCCTCATTTGCACAATATATAACTGTTAACACTGAAGGTACCCTCTGTACATCTGCACTGTTTTTCTTCTCTCTTCGTAGTCTGGAGTCTTTAGTCTGTTGCACTACATGTTACATTGTATACATCACTGTAATGTGGCTATAATTATATATTTTTAAATTGTGCCTATAAATATATATTCTTAATTACTGTAAAATGTATATAGCAGCATAAATACGTAGGTATATCTGTGTGTGTGTATATATATATATGCATATATATATATATATACAGTATATATATAAACACTACCAGTCAAAAGTCCTTCTCATTCAGTGTTTTTTCTTTGTTTTTATTCTACATTGTGGATTATTATTAAAATCAGACTAAATGATGAAGGAACACATGGAATTATGCAGTAAACAGAAACAGAGTTAAAGAAACCAGAATCTGTTCTGTAATAAGGGAATGATGGACTGTTGTGTTTTACTGAGTTCAGTGGTTCAGGATCACTAACTGTGGACCAACCCGACCCTCACAGCTGATGATCCCAAACACATTAAGAAGGAGAGAAACTCCACTAATGAACTCTTGATGAAGAAACTCCTGTTAATTAAACACCATTCCAGGTCGATTCCTCATGAATCTGAGTGTGCAAAGCTGTCATCAGAGCAACAGGTGATGTTTTCAGTATTAATCTACAATGTAGCCCATAATAAAAACAAAGGGAATCGGTGGATGAGAAGGTGTGTCCAAACTTTTGACTGATAGTGTGTGTGTGTGTGTGTGTGTGTGTGTGTGTGTGTGTGTGTGTGTGTGTGTGTATATATATATTACATATCACTATTATAATATTTAGTCTCACTGTGTATTACATGTATATGGCTGGGATGACAATAAAGCCCTACTTGACTTGACTTGTTTCTCTGCAGTGATTTAATGGACGGGCTTATCATTCTTCAGTTGTACGAGCGAATCCAGGTCCCTGTGGACTGGAGGAAGGTCAACAGACCTCCGTATCCAATCCTTGGTTCCAACATGAAAAAAGTTAGTATGAGGTGTGCAATCAAACTGTTGGAAGAGACAGTATAAGATGCTATAAGCTGAAAGATGTAAATTCAGCATTTTAATAAAAAATGTTAATACTACCTCACGTATAGTTACAAAAGCATTGAATATTAAATAAACTGTACCAATATTTAATATCAAAGTTTCTGAAAGGCCAATGGTATCCAATGGTCAATCATTCATAAGCCACGTTACAAGTTTGATTGCATTTGGAAAGGGAGAGGTATGAGATTCTGATTCACGTATACCGTGTTATGCAAAAGTTTGGCCACCCCTTGATAAATAACAGATTCTGGTGACGTTTGGGCACCCTAAGAGTTCTAAAGTCTCAGATCCTTTTTGCAAGGTTTCAGACCGCTCATTAGATCTGATGCATGGAAACAGCTGTCATTAGTAAATGTCAGCTGGTGCCTATTTCAAAGCTTTACAAATACTCTGACTCTTTAAACCTTGTGCACACACTTGTGGACACTCAACAACATGGCTTCCTCTAAGCAGCTGTGTAAGACTCTGAAAATAAAAGTTATTGATGTCCACAATGCAGGAGAAGACTACAAGAAGAATGGCAAGCGTTGTCAGCTTGCAGTTTCCACAGTGAGAAATGTAATTAAGAGATGGCAGTTCATGGCAACTGTGGAGGTCAAGATGAAATCTGGAAGACCAAGAAAACTCTCGGAGAGAACTCGTCGTATGCTGGTCAGAAAGACAAATTAAAACCCCCGTTTGACTGCAAAAAACCTGCAGGAAGAATGATCAGACTCAGGAGTGGTGGTGCACCGTTCCACAAGTCCACAGAAGAAAATCTTACCTGCGTTCCCATCATGAAATCCAATGTCAGAAGTAACAGAACATCTACAGAAGCCTGATGCGTTTTGGAAACAAGTGCTGTGCTGTGGACTGATGAAGTTAAAATAGAACTCTTTGGCCACAATCAGCAAAGGCATGTTTGGAGAAAAAAAGGAGCAGCATTTCATGAAAAGAACACCTTGCCAGCTATTAAGCATGGGGGTGGATCTAACACTCTTTGGGGTTGTGTTGCAGCCAGTGGAACAGGAAACACTGCACGGGTGGATGGAAGAACGGATAACACTAAACACCAGCAAATTCTGGAAGCAAACATCATACCATCTGTTAAAAAAAAAAGCTGAAGCTGAAAAGACGGTGGCTTTTACAACAGGACAATGATCCTAAACATACCTCAAAATCCACCATGGACTGCCTCAACAGACGCAAGCTGAAGGTTTTGGAATGGCCATCACAGTTCCCTGGTTAAAAAATTTGTGGGTGGATCTTAAAAGAGCTGTGCATGCAAGATGACCAAAGAATATCACAGAACTAGAAGCCTTTTGCAAGGAAGAATGGAAGAAAATCCCAAGTACAAGAATTGAAAGACTTTTAGCTATAAAAAGTGTTTGCCAGCTGTGATATCTGCTAGAGGAGGTGTTACTAAGTACTGATTATGTAGGGTGCCCAAACTGAGTGCCACAATAATGTTTTTATTTTTTTATATTTGTTCAAATGACACAAAAAGTAACTGTGCATCAATGTTTATTGAAAATATTGTGCATTTTCCAATTCCTAGAGAGATCTTTTCAATTAAAAATGATCAAAATATGTTATTTATTGAGGGCTGGCCAAACTTTTGCATAAGGCTATGTGGTTTATGCAATCAATTTGTGCAATAAAATCGAAGTAATGCTGCGAAATATTGCTTTACTAAGCCTTACTAAGCCGAAAAATATAATATTCGCTACCCCGGCTGATTACACTTTAATATTTTACAATAAAAGTGAGATGCAATGTTGGTGTAGTTACTTTATTTTAATAAAACTGAATGTGTTCTTTCTGCAGCTTGAGAACTGTAATTATGCTATAGACCTGGGAAAAAGGGAAGCCAAGTTTTCCTTGGTGGGGATCGGAGGTGAAAATATCAACGAGGGCAGCCCCATGCACACCCTGGCACTGGTATGGCAACTAATGAGAAGGTACTTCATTTACGTCATTTTAAATACTGCACTATAAACTTTTGGTAAAACTGATTTTCATTTTATGGAACTTCTCAATGTTCTGATCAGCTACAGTTTTATGTATCCAAGGTTTACCATGACTTCGAGTTTGTTGCTACGATTATACCACGGTTTACGATTTTCATTATTAGAGTTTGAGCCAATAATTTCTCGTGAAAAGCTGAGAAACTCAGAAACTGCCCCAAACTTCTGTCACTGCAGATTAAACAACACTTAAAAAGGGTCGATGTTATGGTTTCCACAAGTACAAACATAAATTACAGACTATGGATCAGCTCATGGCTTTAGAGACCACTCTCTACATTATATATTTGTACAATTTCAGCAGTAAAAATACTGGAAATAAGTGAAACTTCCAGCACTCAAGCAATGCATCATTTTGTTTAATGTTCCAGTTCCATTTTGTTGATTCCAGTGATGTATTTAACCCTCTGGTCCTCCTGTGGGCCTTTTGTGTCCAGTTCACTTGCTTTTTTTGACCATTTTATCTGTGTTAATGCAAATGGAATGAAAGTTCTGAAAGGGTCTGGAGTCTTTCAGATATTTTAATTTTTTCTTAAATATATCAATAATCCTCCACACATCCAATTGTAACACTCGACTCCCTCATGGCTACTTTTGGTCAGTTGAAACCCATGAAAAGTCAATTTTTGAATTCCTTGTTATTTACACTGTTAAATCATACAATTTAGCTTCATGCTAAACTCAACACTTGAGAAATGTAGTCTTTTGTGGTTTCTACTAGATTATGTCATTTATCAATTTTTATCCATTTTTGGCCAAGCGAGTAATTTTATATAATAATCTTAGTTCGCAATCGGGGAGTCTGATGGCTCACTGCTAACGACACAATTCCGACACAGGTGTGATCTTAAGGATGTCAAATAATGATTTTGTGTTTGTGCATGAAAATAAAATTGAGTGGTGTTGTGAATCAGTTTTTCAGACTTGATGCGTTTTTGGCCCCAGTAGCATTGAGAATATAGATAATGGCCATTTCTGATGTTGTTTACTAACAAGTGCATTGTGCAAACAAACTGGAATTTGAAGGATAAAAAAAAACAACGGAATAAATATTTGATACTTATGACAAGAACGGATGTTAGTTAAAAACTTTACGTAGTAAAAATAGCAAAAAAAAAAGTATATAACAATATGTAAAAAATATATACATAAATATATGGCCGATATATAAAATATTATATAAAATTGTTCACTTGGCCAAAAATGGATAAATCTGGACTTAATCTGGAAGAAACCACTAAAAAACACATTTTTCAAATGTTAATAATAAAAGTATTTTGACCTAAATAGTATGATTTAACAGTGTAAATAAAAAAGGAATTAAAAATAGGCCAAAAGTGGCCACGAAGAAGCTGAATTTATAGTTAAAACGAGGAGGGCCAGAGGGTTAAGGTGGAACATCTGTGCACTGAGTCACAGAACTTTTCTACTTGTAGATGATTTAGATTGCTTGGACGATTTCAGTGGGGCGTCTCTTGCAGTTAAGGACAAGGACACAGTTCTTTTGGTTTCTAACTTATAATAGTAAAAGTTGTGGTTCTAATCTCTTTATTGGCTGGTTGGCAGTTCTAGTTAACAGGCACGATAGTCAGAGTAATACTAGGCCAGTCATATAACAAGGTCAGGGCAACCAAGCTTTATTTGTTATAAAACACAGATTAACTTTTCTAGATTAGCTCAAAACTCTGCTTAAGTTAATCCCTGTTGGTTCGGCCTTTCCTCTGGATATTACGCTTATTCTTATCTTTATTCTACACATATTCTATAGCCTTCTTAACCCGAATTGAATTGTAAAGTGTAGCATCTAAACACCGCCCTTATTACTAGTGTTAAGACTGACTGTACCGATTAAGATTACAGGTTGATACTTCACTGCATACAACAGGACTGGTCTTATTACAGGTGTAGACTGGAGTAGACTGGATAAGAGCATCACTTAAATGCCAAATAAATACGTATCTGCCATCTCATATACATACATCTGCAGGTACACAGTCAAAGTTCTATCGGACATTGGCGATGGAGAAAGAGTAAATGACCAAATTATCATCGACTGGGTGAACAGCACTTTGCAGAAAGGACAAAAAGACTCTTTCATCAACAGCTTTAAGGTAAGATGAGCCGGATTCTTCTACCGTGCGCTCGCCTGCTGCGTTTTGATGTCACTTTTATCCAATTTGTTCAGTGAAGATTTCAGATTAGGCCTCTGCGGCGTAATCCAGCTTTGCTCCCCGGTAAATCCTCCCTAAAACCTTGGCTAGAGGGCGAAATGATAATGATCAAGGAACAGTACGCGGGTGATGAATGCATCCAAACCATTTTGCTGAGGATAAATACAACTAAGAAATGCCATTAATCTCAAGCAGCGTCTCCTCAAACGTCATATCATATCCAGGTCCTATCAATCCTTTTAGGACAAGTCGATCAGCACCAGCCTCCCTGTGATCGATCTGATCGATACCATTGCGCCCGGTGCCATCAAGAGCGAGATGGTGAAGAGAGGAGACATGAGCAACGAGGACAAACTGAACAACGCAAAGTAAGTCTCCTTACCCGCAGCTAATGAATCAAGCAGATAGAGATCTGTCACAAAGGCCCTGCCTCTAATCGACCCCCTGTTCTATATGAACTGCATTACTGTCTACAGAAGGACACTGAGTCGCCTGATTAGGTCAAACAGGGAAATAGTTTTACCAGAACATTAGGACACGTCAACCTTCTGGACAACTTTTGACGTCACATGCAAATCTCACTCGAGCTAAGCGCTAACAGAGTGAAGAATGCTGCTTCTGTGGTAACATTTACATTTACATTTACGGCATTTATCAGACGCTTTTATCCAAAGGGACTTTCATTCTCTAACTACAGGGGGGAGTCTCCCCGGAGCAACTTGGGGTTAAGGGTCTTGCTCAGGGACCCAGTGGTGGTCTGCTGAAGGTAGAATTCGAACCCATGACCTCTTGGTCTGGAGGCAAGTATCCTACCTACTGAGCTACCGCCACCCCCTAACACTTGAGCTGCTTGACTTCGTGAGCTGTCAGATATCTGCTGACTGACAAAACTAGAGAAAGCAAGCTAAACTAATTTTACCCGTTGTTTTGAGAGAATTCATAAATTTGATAGCATAGCAACAAGTGAATTGCTATCTGCCATTCACATATTAACATTTAGATCAATTCACCAAATAAGACTGATACGCAGCCCTGCTGTGAGATAGGGATAGGCGCTGGGTACCCATGACCCTAGTAAGGATTAAGCGATTACAGAAAATGAATGGATGAAAGAAAGATTGATACACAAACTATGGTGTGTTGTGGCTACCATCTTAACTTTGTCATTGTCACTTGATTTTATTGTGAGAAATATTGCCCTCCACTCAAAAGACTGGTTTGGTCCTCCATTCTGGACAACTACAGTATGCTAATAAGAGTCTATGGGACTCCTAATGCTGTAACTGCCTACATGTATAACACAGGGTTGGTGGAGTCGGTCCATTTGAGCACCCACCCGTTGGCCATAGTGCTCTTTTTGGTAAAGCTAGTGTCTCAAGTCCCACAAAACCTTACCCACCTTGGTCTCCCACCCCAGTTGGCAAAATCAATATAACCCCCGCCCTCTCCAGCAACATTTTTTTTTTTATAAAACATTGAACAATTTAGTTGTTGGGGAGAGAGGTTTTATCAATACAACACCACCCCCCTTCCAGTCATAAGACTGACTGTAAATGAAAAATGGCTAAAAGAGCTGCAGTTTACTTCACACAGGAGTAGTCAGTCTGAATTATAAACAGTCCATCATAAAATCCCTCTCGAACTTTGGTCATGATTTGTGCTGAGCTTCATGACTGCATGAGCTCCTAACCCTGTAATCCCGTCTATATCTCATATCGATTTGCCTTTGAGTCGTGGTTCCACTCTGTGCTTCTTTCTCATGCTGTTAGAAAGTCTCCTGCCTTTGATCGTTAGGGGGGGCTATACCCACATTTTCTGGAGGGGACTTTGGGACAGTGTGTTCTGTTTAAAGTGCTATGAAGGTGAAAAGACACTGAGACGTACCCTCAGCTCCCTCACATCTCTCCCTCACAGATATGCCATTTCAGTGTCTCGAAAAATCGGAGCCAAGGTGTACGCCCTCCCCGACGATCTCGTGGAGGTCAACCCGAAGATGGTGATGACGGTGTTCGCATGTTTGATGGGGAGGAGCCTGAACAAAATAGAGCGCTGACATTAGCATTCTACTCCTTGAGCATCTTTTACCTTCTGTTTTGTTCCACTTTCTGAATTTTGGTGAAACGTTAACACCCTGCAATGAGTGAAAACCTATTGGGCACTAACTGTCACAACGTTATTTTAACAGTATTATGTTTTACTCTCATTCATCATTTGGACCTTCTTCCTCCCTTTTCTGTTAGTTTTGCACGTGTCCACTAATCGGGTCATTGTTGCTGGCATCAAGGTGTGAATCTTTTCAAGCCATGTCCTTAATACTCGTTCACGTTTGTAAATGTTGTTATCCTGACCATTAAAACCAATCTGAGGATTTTTGTATATGGCTGATCATTTCAAAATGAAAAAGAAGACTATTTTTCCTCAGTTATAATAAACTTTCATGAGTCTTTCACCTCATTGCATGGAACAACCAGACACTTTCAACTAATACAACCATAATAAGAGCTGCATCATTTTGTTTCTGGTTATTGCTTTTGTAGTGTGTGGGAGTGTGTGTGAGCGTGTGTGTGTGTGTGTGTGTGTGTGTGTGTAAAATGCGCAGGGCACTATTGTTTAATACACTATTGACCAACACTGGAGAAAATGTTACATACATAGAAATCATTTATTATACCGTGGTAATGTTAAACTACACACTTACATTATTTTACACCTGCAGCAATTAAAACAGTGATGTTAAGTGAAGAGTGTGTGTGTGTGTGTGTGTGTGTGTGTGTGTGTGTGTCTTTTTCATCCAT
>JBBPDC010000011.1:7379899-7395019 GCA_037974485.1 Hemigrammopetersius urotaenia | reverse complement strand
GGTGTCTTTATAATAAAATTTTATTTAATAATATAACGTGGACGAGTTCGGCGGGCCGGATTAAAAAGCCCAACGGGTCGCATATGGCCCGCGGGCCGTAGTTTGCCCATGTCTGCTCTAAGCTGTATCAGATCCACCATATCAGTTCTGGGGCCTGTTTTTGCTGCCATAATATATTTTCTATTCTTTTGTTTTTATTTTGAGCATTCATTTGGTGTTACTTTCAAAACCTACCCTGCCCCCTCACTGGCCCTGCAATGGGCGAAGCCTACTGAGGATAGGAGTCTTTGGTTAAGCTCCTGGATCCAACTACTAACCACAGGCAATTTGTTTTAATCTATTTGATGAGTAATCAATTATGTATTCATGTCATGATAACAATACCGCTAGACTTCTAAAGGTTAAGCTCAAAACATTGTCACTACAAGTTCTCTACGACTCCCTGTTCTCTGAGAAACATTCAGTCCTTTCCAGGGTACAGATGCTTCGCGCTGTCGTCTATTCAAGACATTTACTGCTCCCTCGCATTCCAGCTCATAAATATCACAGTCTGGAAGAGTGTCTGACAATGCAGCATTTATTGTCCAACCTTCTTTTTCAGATAAAAATAGCAGACAGGAGATAGCAAAAAAAGAGCATCAGAGAAAATCATTCTCTAGTGTTTTTTTTTTGTCTCCCGTGCATCTCTAAATAAACACAAACAACCGAAAAGCGAAATACAACTTACCGAAGTTACTTGTGCAATAATGACTTTCAATTGTTCCGGTCCTCTTACACTTCTGCTTGCAGAGAGCCTCTGAATATGTAAGTGCTGTGGGGAAGAAAAACACATTATCACCACAGTGGGAAACGTCAGCGTAATTTCACAATGCTCTGAGTTATTATAAAAGCACGCTGATGCAGTTGTGCTTATGAATAATAGTCCATTCAAATGAGTAACAGCCTGTCTGGCCAAGCTCATACATTCCATATTGTCCAAAGACTATTATAAATCCAAATTCACTCCACTGCTGTTAAACACACCACCTGTCAAAAGTTCTTTCAGATTTGTCAAAGTAATGTTTGATTTTCTGTTCACTTTTTTACTTAAAGAGGAATTCCACTTATTTTGCTCCTTTTGCATAATTCAGTGGTTGAGACGTAAACAAAGTTATGATTTATTGAAGAGAAATTTCCAGACTCTGTTTTCTTAACAGTGGTGGTCAATGGAGCCAGGGGTCACAGTGCCTACAATATAAAGCCAATTCATTTACTTCACAAACCCACCAGTGAACCTACATGTTTCTTCTCGTTATTTATTCAGAAAGCTGATCGTTTCATTTTTGAGGAGTGTTTTGCCTTACAACCCCTTTCATAGCCATTCGTGTGTTAACTTTATATGAGATTTTAGAGACATTAAACTCCTCAGATGCCTACTTCCATTCATCACCACTGTGAAGGATTCTGGCTTCAAAACAGAACCACTCCGAATTACTTTTATTATATCTTAATCAGATTTTTCTAAACAGTAAAATTCATCATCAGGAAAACTTGTTGTCACAGTTAACATGAAGCTACATGCTAATCAGCATTCACGGAATAAATCTAACGCAGATTTTTTTCTGAAAACCGAACTGTATTACCGCCACCAGTCTAGAGGTGGCAGTAATACACTGAAAAGTTGTCAACCGCCATAAAAAGAAGAAAAAGAAGAAGCTGCTGCAGCATGTAGCATGACTGATCCATGTCTTGTCCTCGTATTTTAGTGTTTTAAACTTTTTCCCCCAAATTTTCAACAGTTATCTCAGTTTATTCAGTATTAGTAAGTGTGGAATTACTGTACTTACCTTCAACATTCCCATGTGTAGTAGGAAAAAGCAATATGTTCAGGATTAAAAGTACACATTAAAAGTCATTTAAATTAAAATATTAACAGTACTGAACTGATTAACACACTGAAGTACTGAGCACTGACACACAGTGCTTTACTGCTAGAAGCACTAACCTATGGGCCACGCGGTGGTTGGGGCGGCGGGCGCTGCAGTAAGAGGAGAGCCAGTGATGGTGGCGTTCTTAGGCCTGAAGAGATAATGGCCAATAAAACCATCAGCGGTGAGACTGAGATCAGAGACAAACTGAATGAAGAGATCCCTGCCATCAGAGTAGATTGGGCTGAAAAGACACAATAACAAGAACAGTGTTAGACTCAGGAAGGCGATAAACAGAAGCACCACAAAAACACCTCAAAGCTTCTGTATTTTTATTAGGTGTACTGAAAGGGTGAATCACTGATTTAGCAATGCAGTGCTTTTCAACCAGTAGGTCATCGCTTCCCAGTGGGCCACAATGGAGATATATATGTATAGACAGCACCAGTCAAAAGTCCATGTTTGATATTAATATTAATCTACAATGTAGAAAATAATAACAAAGAAATTACATTGAATGAGAATGTGTGTCCAACATTTTAACCTATATATACTGCATATATGATCCTGTACAAAAGTCATTTGCACAAAAGTCATCTGAGAAAATTACACTTAAATGCTGTTTACACTAATATTACAACACAAATAACATTAACACAGTAAATAGTGGTTTTATGCACAGCGAAGTGTTCTCTGAACTATTTTTAGTCCTCTTTCCTCATGAAAGCCCAGTTTTAATTGTAGCTCCATCAAATACCTGGTTTGACTCTTTTTACTTCATTAAATTAAATAAGGTGTGTTGATTATGGAATTTAATAAATCCACACAATGACTGGAGGATTCCATTTTGCTGTGCGTTACACAGCTCGGAGGAGACTGTTACTGTACTTTAACACCGACTTGCAGGTTGTGCAGGTCACTGTACTGTTAGTGTGGCTAGAGTGAAGTATATCCAGTGAAGTATATGCATGTCTGTCTTCTCTGCTGACATGTCTCTCGTCTTGTTGTGGTCTATAAGTGACTACAATAATTGGTTAAACCAAGGAATGCGTTTCAGCGTAAGTCAATCAGGGGCAGAGATTGCATTAATGAATTTTAATCATTTCAATATTACCCTTAAACGTCATGTGTGGCAGTTAATACCATATTTCTGTTTGAGTGCAGTAAAGGAAAATCATACTGCAATATCTTGCAACTAGCACTGTGAGACTCGAGCTGAAATGTCAAAGCAGGGAAAGGGAGCTAAGGGCATGGACAGTCTTTAGGAACACTGACCACAACGCTAAAATGGCTCTCTTACGCAGAGGCTGAGAGATGGGCTCTTACGCAGGAGGGCTGTCTCCACAGAATCGGCCGATCCTCTGAGCTTCACTCGACTCGCCGCCATTATACACAGCCACGTGATCGTAACGGCAGTAGTTGTCCCTCTCCAAGTCAAACTTCTCAAACTTCAGCTCGATTATCTGAGATGGAAATGCAAAGAGTGTAAAAGAGAAATAAACTGTGGAGTTAACAGACAACAGAAACACTGTGGACAACACTGTGTGAGTGTATACATATGGTTTTTGCACTAGAGCAATAAGGCTTATGTAATGAAGGTTTATGGCCATCAAACAGACTTTCTTCTGTCAACTATTATCTGTAGAAAAAAAGAGTATGTTCTATAGCTAGAATCCACCTAAAAGGAGTGGTTTGTTAAATTTAGATGTAGTTGAGACATGTTTGGCATCCAAATTCTGCTTTTTTGGTTTAGAACTGGAGCTACAAGGCTATTGTTGCTAACCAAATATTTTCCGTACACACACAAACTGCATCTAGCTCTTCATTAAAGTGGTGTAGACTTGTGGATGTGATTTAGGGCTCTGTATGACTTACAGTGAGCTATAAAAAAGTAAAGAAGTGGAAAATGGGGTGAATACGATTTCCCACTGTTCCTCTAAAGCCTGATTTTTGACTCTACTAGTGTCCATTTATTTAGTGAGAAGTGTTTTGTGAAGGGTCAGAAAGGGCATGAGAAAATCTGTTTGAGATTACGTAACAAATCCCTGCATGAAGTTTGCACTATGTTAACTGGTGGTTATAGACTCGTTCCGCTGCATTAGTCTAGTAGCTAATGAAAATTACAGACGCAAACTTCAGACACCAAAAATGCCTTGTCTAATTGTGTAAATTTGACTTTAATAGACTTCTAACACCCAGCGGGACATTATTATTCTCAAGCAAGACCGAGGGAACACTGTGTTGACCCAATAAGCCGTAATCTGCAGTGCATTAAATTAGCAGATCAGTCAACAATGAACTATCCAGCAATGCAAGGAATGTTTAATTTCTTCTTCCCTTCTTCCTCAAGATTTGAATCCTCTAGCTCAGGCAAGAAATGAGATCTAAGCCTTTTAATGGAGCCTTTTATGGAAAAATTCTGTTACAGTGCTTTTTGTCCATCATTAGCTGTAACAGCCTTGTAGTTCCAGGGCAAAACCTAAGGAGCAAAACCAAACATGACTTAGCTGGTCATCTAGATCTGGAGAAAACCACAGCATTTATGGTGCAGTGATGAAGATAAAGCTCACTTGGTGCTGTGGTGCCACGACGTGCCACGAGCATGTCACACCAGCAGGGTAATCCCTGTCAGGCCAGTTAGGGGTCTTCAAAGTTCCTGGTTTATCCATGAGTCCACCACAGTAGCGCTCCCCTGTCACAGGCAGACATTACACAGATACAGTACTAGAAGTAATAGTGCCCACCTATCTGACTACTTCTGTGCTGCACCAAAAAAAGTCTAAGATCCAGTTATTATTTACTATCTGCATCTTTGGACCCACTAAAATGACATGTTCTGTTGGAAAGTGTAAGTGAGTACACCTGTACAGAGAACACACTTCTGCACATTTTAAAGCATAATTACTCTTTACCTGCTGCTCAATTTAACCGGAATAAAAAAACATAAACGAGCAAAAGCGTCATAGTTTTTTCCAATTTGTTAAATTCAGCATAGAAATAGAAGTTTAGCAGAAAAATGCCAGATTTCAGTTTGCTCCCTGTATTTTTATGCATATCATTTATTTGTATAAACACGTATTCGTACATTTATCTGTCACTCCTTAAAGGCCGGGCCGTGAAAATAGTTTCTGATATTGAACCGGTCCGTGACCAAATAAAGGTTGGGGACCACTGCTCTAGAGGATGAATACGATTAATTAACAATTCATTAAAAATGAGATTAATAAACAAAAAGCAAAGCATTTTTTTTGTTCTTAAATCCGACCCAAGCCGTCATTTTTATTTAGACATTTTTATTTAGACATTTTTATTTAGTCTGACGTTTCCCTTGAAACATGATGTTAAAGAGAATAATGAGTACTGAAAGCTTTGTAACAATTTGAAAATCAAAACACACCTTAACTACTGAGCTGTTAACGCCGTAAAACAGAAAACACACAGGTTTAAATAACCCCTGTGGTTATATCATCTTCATTACCGTTAATTAGTGGACTGTGTGTCCGCACTAATGTGTCTGGAGCCGGGTGTGTCACTGGTCTAGGCAGTGCTCCCTGACAGAAGGTGAACAGAGTTACTCCACATGTGTTGTTTCAGTTTTTATTATTCTAAAAAGTGGAAAAAGTTCAAACACAGACACTTGCATGAGTAGGTGTGTCCAAATCTGGTACCGTCCAAAACTAATATTTGTGCAAGCAGACGCAGGCAGAGCAAAAACACACACTGCAGCACGCAGGGAACTCACGTGCGCCTCCAAATTTATATGATACTCATCCTTCTACGGCGCGGCCGGACTGGAGCAGCACAGGGCTGGGTCTCTTTCCGTATATAGCCTGTAATGAGCTGGTAGTGGAAGAGGGTCATTACCTCCTTGGTTCGGCCGGACTGCTGCATAAGCGGCCAGGAAACCACTCCCAGCTGTGTTGGCGTCCGACACCATGACCACTTGCATCTTGTTGCTGGTGGTAACCAGCGCGCCAGGCCTGGACATGCCGCAGAAACGGCCGAGCCGCTGGCCACTGACATGTCCGTCATACACGTCCACGTAATCGTACCTGCACAGGCCGTCGTTCTCCAGGTCCATGACTCGGAACGAGAGAGACACCACTCTACCCTGAGGCACCTACGGACATGTGGCACTACAGATAAGCAGTGGGCGGAAAGACTGGTGCCAAAATGAGTCATGAAAGCTGCCTTTATGAAAACGCACTGGCCTCTGGAGCTCAAGTGCCTAGTCAAAGCCCATTTCTTTCTGCATAAACTCTGAATATAATACATGATTTAAAGGAATAGTGCAACATAGAATCAAATGTTCTGTTTTTCTTTATAGACAATCAGCCAAGACATGTCTGATGTTTCCCTTGAAACACGATGTTAAAGAGAATAACGAGTACTGAAAGCTTTGTAACAATTCGAAAATCAAAACACACCTTAACTACTGAGCTGTTAACACCGTAAAATAGAAACCACACAGGTTTAACTATGCCACATGCTTTTATAAGTCCTAGAGTATAAGAAACCACATGAAAACATCCGACATCTTGGCTGGCGACCTGTTTAAGGGTAAACTTTACATTTATTTTAGCCAAAACAGCTTCAAAATGCATCAACATAGGACAGGATGGTTTAAAAACCAATGAATTTATTTCCTTACCATGATCCTCCAGACACATTTGGTATTAGCTGGGTAAACCCCGGGGTGACCCTGACTTCCAATGAGCCCAGACTGTCCAGTAAAGTTCCCTCCACATGCAAACACAGGCCTGTGGGAACTGGGGAGAACACATTTTACCAGCTTGTTATATTGACTAATGAATGGAAATTTACTGTGACGTTGAAAGTCTAACTGAGAAACAAGCAGAATAATCACATTTACTCCATTCTAGTAAATTAATGTGGAAATGTCATGTTTATAATAATAAAACACTGGTTAATCTGAAAAAAAAAGATGTTTTATATTCAGTTTTATCATCACAAATAGATTAAACAGTGCTTTAAAACCAACACCTTCTCAGTAGCATCATAAAACATCATCTCAGACATCATTCACAGCCATTATATGTAGTAACATTATATGAGGCAGCTTTAAGAGACATTAAATTCTTCAAACGTCTGGTTCCATTCAACACCATTGTATTGTGACAGAGAACTGCATTACACAGGTTTCTAGAGGGAAAACAAATTTCCCCATTTAGTAGAACTTTAATGATTTCAGATAGCTGATAAAATGATAAATATGACAGTATCCAGATATTGTATTAAAATATGAGCAAGGAAAAATAGAAAATTTGTCTATTTTTCCTTAATTTAGTCAAATCCTTATCCTCAAGTCTTGTTTTGCTCACTCTGAAACTCAAAAAAAGAACACAAAACAGCTAATAATACTTAGGGAATTTATAAGCAGCCAAATTAGAGTAATTTCTACAGGGAAGGTTAGTAGAACGTCACCTGAGCATATTTTAAACACATTTCATTATTTTATCTTAGTTAAACTGATAGTGAAGCTACAGGTCTTGTTTTGCTCACTTTAGAGTTAAAAACTGAAAACAGCTGACAATCATAGGGGAATGTATAAGATACCAAATTAGCCTAAGGTTACGTAACGTTACGAGAGTTTACTTTAGTCAAACTGGTCTCAGATTGCAGTTTTAAAACGTCTTTTTGACCGTATCTCAATAGATTGGCAGGGTTTCAACATGTTGGCTCACTTTGGAGCTCAAAAAGAAGTAAGAAAAACAGCTAATAAAATAACGTCTACAGGAAACGTTAGCATAAAGTTACCTGGATTTTTAAAAAAAATAGTATTATTACTATCTCTAGTCAAATTGATATCTGGGTTTAACCTTAACTTCTTTCTTTTTTTTTACTTTTCTCACAAAAATAGCAGGACTTCAGCAGGTCTTGTTTTGCTCACTTAGGAACAGCTGATGATCAGCTGAACAGCTGAATTTATCAGATACCGAGTTAGCATAACTTTTTCGTGACCTTTGCGTTTTCTGAATATTATAATTAAGATTGGTCTCTGACGTTATCGAAGTAAAACGGCTGGACTTTGACAGGTTAAATCTCAGTTTTGGGCTGCTCCCCCCGTGTTTTTCTCTCTAAGCCCTGTCCCGTTAGATCTAATAAGGTTCGGTTCAGTTCGGTTCGGACTGTACCTGCGCGGTCTCTGGCCCAGGACCGAGGAGAGGAGGACCGGACCCCACACACTCCACGCTGCGAGCCACATTTCTCACGGTCGTGTGGAAGAGACGAGACATTCGGAAAATGTGTGGTTCTCCTGGAGGGGGGAAAGATCTCCCAGAGGGTTTTCCTCTCGCACTGCAGCCGGAGAGTGAATACACGGGTCTGTTCAACCACCCCTGCGGGAGTTTAAACCGTTTTCACAAGAACATTGTTCAATTCTGAGGGGGAAATGGGCTCTAGGAGTAGAAATAAACACATTTTCGAACTATATTTACATAGCTGCTGTCCCTTTTAGGCTCCTGACGACAGGAGTTAGCCTGTTTCGTTTACAGATTCTCTCAAAATGTAACTGACTATATAAATTAACGGATCTAAAATAAACCAAATATTTGAAAATCAGGGGTTTTTTTTTAAGTATATCTCCTATACAATTGCTCTAATATACCTCTATGATGCTTTTTGACAGCTGCAGCTTATAAACACACTAGTACTATAATAAGGAATAGAATAATATCAAGATATATACTAAACTATATACAGTTCTTTACATCTAAAAGGGTGTGTGTGTGTGTGTGTGTGTGTGTGTGTGTGTGTGTGTGTGTGTGTGTGTGTGTGTGTGTGTGTGTGTGTGCGCGCAAGTTTATTGTGCTACTAAAGCAATTCACCAGAGCTGAAAGTCTTACTAGAGACACCAAGTACATGTGAGACAGTGTAGTCCAGGCTATAATGGGAAAATGAGTTTATACCCTACTCTAATACACTGACGCGTCTAACTTTGACCTTTTTTGTAGGCATCACATGGACTCTGAAGATCTCAAAAGGTGGCTGTCTTTCAAGGTCCTGGTCGAAGCTCATGGCCACTAGATGTCTACATTGCACAAGGATTTACCTGTCAATCCACCAACTCCTGCCAATTAGCAATGGTGACTCTCTGGATATTGCAGGTCTTTGGATCTCTAAAGGTCGATGTTTATGAACGCTTGTGCCCAGAAAAAAAAAACCTGGCACACAGTCGTTTATGATAAGCGACCAGCTTTAAAAGAGAGGTCCTGTCCAAGATAACTGCTGATGCAGAATGCCACGTCCGCATTTCTGCCCAGTCTGAATTTTGGACACTTCCTAAACAGGGGAGCAGCTGGCAGAGAAAGGACCTTTCTGTTTGGAACAGCTGTGGACGTAAAAGCACCGGTACAGTCCCTGCTGCTCAGATGCCCAAATGCAGGCCATTATAGCAGCAAGCGCTACGTGGGATGAATCTTTCATCTAGTCACGTAATTTCCCTTTCACAGGCAACTGAAAATTGCCTGCAGGCCTGAGCCGTCTCCTGCTGACCTGCCGATGTTAGCTGATTGCCCTCTAACACACCTTGATGCGCCTCGGATGAGGAGGAACGACTTTTACGACGCACTTACACGGATCCAGCGCCACTGCTTTCGCATTCTCTGCCGAGTGCGGAGGAGGGCAGGCCATCCATTTGGGCTGCGGCCATTGTGGGCATTAGCATTAGGACTAATGGAGAGGGGTGTTGCCAAACAGGCAACATTATTCATTAAGTCTAATACACAGAGAAGGCAGTCCAGGAGTTCACTGCAACTTAAATGAGCACTTACAGAGACACTTGAGTGGAGGTGTCACGCTACTCGGCTGGGAGGAGTCTGAACTGGGACCCTCCTCGGCCTTGGGAAACACACACTCCGCTTTTTGAGGGGAGCTCAGATTTCAGGCCTGTGCCAGATGTGGGTCACTGCAATGTCGGCCCAAGCGCCTCTGAATGAATGGCAACCAGGAGGCATGAGAGGGAAAAAAAAAGAAACCCTAGAAAGTCCCCAGACAAATTACACCCAAACAACTATGGGGCAATTGGAGGAGTCGCTGGGCCCCTATCATTGCCACGGGTACAGTTACGTATTTGCACATGGAAGTCATGATGGCAATTGCACGGTTTGTTTTTGTGCATGGGGGCTCCTGATATCACATGTCCTTTGACGTTCCCCGTTTAACTCCACACTTTTGCTTCCCGTGATGCTCTGCGTCCCCAGCCTCTGCTTTTCATTTACTCTGCTCTCTGAACTGGTTTTCCCCCAGGGAGTGCAAGGCCAAGTGGTGCCAGACCCAGCCCGCCGTTTGATTTACAGCTTTAACTGATTGGGAAAGTCCTTCGTGATAACTGCCTTGGTGCCTTGGACAAAGTCAGTCTGGGAAAATGCGGCGCACAAACCTCGGGCAGAGCGAAAGGAGTGACGTGAGAAGAAAGGCATTAAAGCGACAGCTCTGTGAAAAACCGAGTTCACGCGGTCCCCTTACCGATCTGTCGGGATACATTAGATGTCTGAGGTTTGCTTCTTTAGCTGTAAATCTAAAGGCTAACGTAGCTAATAAGTGAAGCATGTATATATTACATTAAATATGGAAACAGGGAACACAAGGTTGGTAGTTTTGGACACTGCATGAGGCACTAGTTTCGATAAGCGCTGACTAAAGTACAAATACAATTCGAGGTTCGAGACTGCAATGATCAAATTTAGTATCACCAAATCCTTATAATTTCAAAACTTGCATTTATCCTTTCAGTAGGCTTAGGCGATTTGAGGGTATAACTGTTGGTCAGGGTATGTAGAAATACACATAGTAAGACCTTACAAACCCTCTCAACAAAATTAAATCACTTTTAGGTCGAAGAAAAGTGAAATTAAATCAAATAAATCAAAACACCAGCACCGCCCACTCCCAGCCAACCGAACCATACCAACCCCACCCCAGCCCCAGCCAATAGAATGCAATGCCATCAAATATTGCATACCACAGTGTTACATCAGGGAGTTATGAAGGTAGGTAAGCTACCTTTTAGACAACACAAAAAAGCGAAATTGAATGTAGTTTATTTGTTAACCAGTTTTAGCTATTGCTGGTTCTTCCCACTGATCCCAGTCACACCACACTTCCACACTAGGAGGGTGAAGACAAGCAAGTAAGCTCCACTACAATCTTTTTGAACTACTGCCGACACTGCTTCATTGGACGGCGCAACACGCTTGGAGGAGAACCTTACCTGCCTATTTTGTTACAACAGCTAACAGATGCCTGCTCTGGCCGAGTGATGGGGGAAAGGGAGGGAGGACAACTGGTCTTCCAGCCATGGGTGGCTGTGGCACCACCAGGAATCGAACTCCCATTGATCGAGCAAACGCTTGATGTTCATTTGATAGGTGAAGAATGTCATCTAGCAAAGCTAACAAAGCATTTCAAACATTTTGCACAAGGAAATATTGCAAATAGGCTGCCTTTGGTTGTTGCCAAGATTGTTTTTAAATCTGGCACTACGCTTCACCCAGGGAGAGCAGAGAGATGCTCAGTTTGGGAGGACGTTCTGCTGCCTGTTCACTTTAACCTCCAGACCCTGAGATGCACAGTTATGTAATCTGGCCAGCACAAAAGCACACATGCTATATTTTCTCACCAAAGTATCACTTCAGCCCCAGCACAATCAGAGCTAAGCGTAAGGAAGCGGCCAGTTGCTACTTTTAGAACTGCTCCATCGTCAGGCTATATTGCAATGGGCTCTGGGGCCGATGTAATGCTCATTACTGGAATGCTTTGCTCTTACTCTTTTGTTATGACCACAAACTGAAAAGAAAGAGGAAGAGTTATTAGCTCTGACAGTTATTGCCTGGCTAACTTATGATTCTGTTACTTCGCTAATTAAAAGCCAGGGAAAGCCCTTCCTTTTTGCAGCGGTGCACATTGAAATAAATGATATTGATATTTGAATGGCATGCCAGACAAATACAATAAAGATCCTATAACCCAGTAATCCCAATAAGCAGGAAAGCGTCCCTCGGTCGCAGCAGAGATTTCATTATGGTGTAATGTATTGAAGATATAAAGATATTGCATTCGAAGCCCAGGTTTTCTGCTGCCTGCTTTTGTGGTGGGCCAGCAAAAGCACACCTGATGCTCATCAAGGCCAAAAGAAGATGAATCAGGTGTATATTTTGCAGGAATGCATGGAAAGTGTGTAGTGTTGGAGAGGGGGGAGCTGAAAACCTCTGTTTTAGGGTAAAAAAAAAAGGCTGTAGATAAGCAGGATTTTTGCCCTCGACACAAGAAAATGTGAGAACATACTGAAAATGACAAAAGACAGCGAAACGTGAGAACCATGACAGTAAGCATGACCTCCGGTCGAGCCTCCATCTGGTGGACGCTTCGTTTTACACCATGATATATCCCCTTCAGACGCAGCCGAAATCAATTGAAAAGAGAGGGGAAGCCACACTGTGGGAATATTAAGCAGAAACCACTGTGTGGCCATTTCGGTCCATATTGGTCTCTGGGTTAAAAGCAATGGGTCTCGTTTAATGGCGTGAACATTACCGGGTAATTACTCCTCACTCCGGTGGCCACATGACTTCCCAACTCGAAGTCATTTCCATTTTAATCCGGCAGAGAAAAAGAAGGTATTTGAAAAGGAATGGATTAAGAAATGCTAATCTCGCTAACAGTGAATAAAAGTGAATAGCAATCAGTTAGCGTGGCATAATGGCATTTAGCCACCAACTCACAGGGGGTAAAATGTCACATGGTTTGGGGATTGGAAGTTGAATTGGATTCGAACTTTCTTGTATTACCACAATGTACATGTATTCCTCGAGATTCATCCTAGAAACTGCTTGTTATACTCTAAAATTACATTTTTTCATCAGTATCAAAATCATTCTCATACCTTATTAACCCTCATTAACACACATACAAGACGAACGAGAGAGTTCAGGCCGGTTTGGACAGTTCATCTGAAAGGAACTGTGATAACTGTAGAGGATGTTATGAGGTTGGTTGTTGTTGCTATGCTACAGACAAGGAGATTTATTTGAAATGCTGTTATCAGGAGATACTCACCGAACGTCTCTCATCAGTTGCAGTGGATCAGAACTGCTTGCGGTGCATCAACACTACCAAAAAGGTTCTTTGACTTTTAAAAGCAGTGAAACCCTATTTTGAACACAGCACAGCACACAGTGTGAACAGTGTGAAATTCTTTCTCTGCGTTTAACCCATTTAACCCATTCAGCAAGGGAAGCAGCGGCCTGCCAGTGATGCAGTGCCTGAGGAGCAGTGTGTGCGGATGGTACTTTGCTCAAGGGTACCTCAGTGGTGCCATTCGCAGTCCATGGTTTTGAACCCACAACCTTCCAATCGCAGAGGTAGATCCCTACACAGCTGCCATTAAAGAAGAAATAATAATAATATAAAAAAAGAAATAATATCAGTGTCCACAAATCTGTGTGTGTGTGTGTGTGTGTGTGTGTGTGTGTGTGTGTGTGTGTGTGTGTGTGTGTGTGTGTGTGTGCTCCCCCTTTCACTCCATGAATGCTGACACAGGCTTGACCGCTCCCTCTTTACTTACTTGCTCAGACGATGGATGGATTGTATCTTCATTTTGAACATTTTATTCATCATTTGAACACAGCAGCCATCTTTTACAACAGGGGTGTCAAACTCTGGTCCTGGAGATACGTGTCCAGCAGAGTTTGATGGGTCTCCTCCTCAAACACATTCACTCAACCTGACAGTTACCTGGTGAGGAGAAACAGGTGTTCCTGAGCATGGAAATCACCAACACCTGCTGGACCACGGCCCTCCAGACTGGAGATCCACAGCCCTGTTTTACATTGTGTGAACATTTCATGGTTAGTGAACTTACTTGGAAAATACTCGTTTTGTATAAACTCCCATTAGAATCCAGGAAAGCTTTTGTCTTCCTCTTTAAAGTTTCTGTTCTGGAGATGCTTGTTACCATTAAACCATACAAAAAACACTCGAATGGGTCTTTGAGGTGTAATGGTTTCATATAAAGCCATTTCATTAAAAGATCTTTGATCACCCCCTGTTTTCTAAGGGTGTCTATCGTGATCCAGTTCCATTACTTCGCTCGGCATTCCATCACATTCTGTGTCAAAACATATAAGCCGCAATTTTAAAATGGAAGACAGATATCAGTCTGATTCCATTTCCTCTGCTTCAGCAAAATCCCGAGGATTTCGGAAAGCAGCATTCCGCATTCCGACGGAAAGCCTAACACAAAATGATATATTGATCACCAGGCGACAAATCAGACCGAAACCTAGCAGAACTCTTACCCAGAGCCCACCGCATTGTGCATTAATGAAAAACATAGTGAGTGTAAAGAAAGGGGAAAAAAAGTGTTAAAATACAATCCAAACATAATTTCCTTCCCACCGGGGCCCTCTTAATCAATGCTACGGACAAGTGCGGAGAGGGAGAGCGCTTTCCAAATGGAAAATGAATTCTGAGTCAGCCCACTGGAGATTAAAAAGGTGGAGAGGATGAATAATGGTGGGAGACCATGGAGGGAAGAGCAGCGAGTGAAAAAAAATTGTGGCGACTCATCAATATTCCCAACTGAGAAAGCTTCGGCGTGAAATAGTGCGGCTGAAACAAGCCGCTAATGGAAATGTTTTTCGGTTCATTTTCGTCTCCCCGCAGTGTGGATACACATCTCAGGAGAGTTTGCGTACGGGTGGCACCGTCTGGGACCGAGAAACCTCGCCATTGATTCTGACTTTATATAATTGGACAAAAAAAGTGGTAGAACTCACATTACTACAGCCTTGAAGGGCCCTGTGCTGTAAAAACACCATGCAATGCATACAGTCAGTTCATACAGTCTGTTTATGGCAAGTAAGCTGTAAATACAGAATGTTTCCACTGCTGTGACATCACAACCATGAACACTCACGCCTTTCAAAGCGATAAAGAGTGCTGTTCCTGCAGTCTAGCTGCTACTGGAAGCAAATGCTGTTTTCCTTCAGACACCTCTGAGAAGAGCCAATCAGAGCACAGGTAATTAGCATATATCATGTGTCAAGGCACAGAAAGAAGAAATATTTAAGGCATTAAAAAAGAGGGTGTGGAAACTGCTGTGATTATGAGTGTTGGTGTGTAAAACCACCTAAGTAAAAGAAAAAAGAAGGTCCCTTTAAGGCCCCATACCATATATCCTGTAAAAGGCCAA
>JBBPDC010000011.1:7367728-7379799 GCA_037974485.1 Hemigrammopetersius urotaenia | reverse complement strand
ACACACACACACACACACACACACACACACACACACACACACACACACACACACACACACACACACACACAGCTAAATAGATCCCATAATTCACTCCATAATGAAGTCCAGTTCCATTTTCCACTGTAAATGATACTTTTTTCATTCCGCAAAGCAAGAGCCACCAATAACCTGCATAGAAGAAGAATAACACTAATAAATAGGACATAAAACACACGTGAGGAATCTGCTCTTTCCGCTGCTTTGAATGAGCCCTGAGTGAGAAATAATGATCATAAAGTGGCGCTACTCCTCCATTAGTGCTGTGATGACGGTGTTTCTGAGGGTCAGCGATGGAGTCTAGAGTGAACGCCGCTCTCGGAGGGAAATGAGTCCAATCCTTATTGGTTACAGACGACATGAAGGGCCGACTGAAGAGAGCAGATGAAAGAGGCTCTACACGAAATGAAGGAAACGTTTGGTAGGACAGGAGTGATTAGTGCATCTTGAATTAGGGAGTAAAGTAGATCTGGACTCTTCATCTTCATCAGTTTCCCTGAACTGTTGACTCTTCAGACAGTGTTAGTTGTTTGGACACTCATTGAAGAAATTTTTACACATTTTTTTACACATTTTCCAAGCCTGGACTGAACCTATAATTCGGGATCCTGGGCCAAAAACTGAAAACAGAAAACAACTGGTAATAAATAAACTGTTTACATACAGTAAACATGCTAAAATCACTGCTATGTAGGTCAGAAGCATCAAAACTATGACAAGCAAACATGGAAAGACTCCAATCAGAAAAAACGATCTTCTGCCAAGCAGGGCCTCACATTAACAAGAAGATATAGTCCGGTAATCACTTTTTAAAGGGATAATCCAACAGAGAAATGCTCCACTGACCCCAGATGGACCAGCTATGACCTGTTTTGCGTCTTGGGTTTGGAACTGAGCCTATAAGGCTAACAAGCACTAGAAGTCAATAGTCACCGAAATCTTTCCCATACATCCGTCCCCAAAACCTCTCTCAACCCACTCAAATCAAAGCCAGCTCCTCATTAAGAGCAATCAGACTTGTAGGTGTGGTTTAGGACACTGTAAGACTTACTGTGAGCTGGAAGGCTGAACTAAACTTCTATAGACACCAGATTACACTGGAATTAATGTTGCATCGCATTCCTCTGCATTTATGACAGTTGTTGCTACAAAAACTGATTCTAGATCAGCACTTCTGCACCTGTTTGTGAAAACAGACCCTGTTGAAGTTTTGCTCAAAGATGTGGTCTTAACCCTCACTGGCAATCTGTTCCGCCTTCATGAAGAACTGGATGTGATTTGAGTGGGTTGAGGAAAATATTTGGGTGACTATTGACTTCTGTTGTTTAGCAGCGTTAGCCTTGTAGCTCCATTTCTAAACCAAAGGAGTAAAATTTGGACTACGAACACCTCTCAGCTGACAGAGTGCAAATGAGATAAGTGATTTTTCCTAGTCAAAAAAGTCTAATGGGCGCATACTAATTAGGACGGGATGAAAATGAGCTATTAGTTGGGGGGGGAAACTGTTTCTGCACAGAACAACATTAGAAATGTAATTATGTTTTATTCCTGGCCAGAGATGATAATGATGATAATAATGGGGCAGCTGGAAGTCTAGTGGTCAGGGACTTGCCCCTGCAATCAGACAGTTGTGGTTTCGACTCCCCGCACTGCTAGTGTCATCATTGAGGTTCCCTTGAGTAAGGTAGCATCCCCACACTCTGCTCCCCGGGCGCTGTGTTCCTGGCTGCCCCCTGCTTCTCTTGGTGAATGGGTTAAATACAGAGGAAGAGTTTCTCACTGTGTGTTGTGCTGTGGTGTGTTCACACAGGACTTTGAGGGGCCTTTTTACTTACTTTTCAATCCCTAATCTTCATTCTCTCTTCAGTGGGAGGAGGTCAGTGGCTACGACGACTCCATGAACCCCATCCGGACGTACCAGGTGTGTAACGTCCTGGAGCCCAATCAGAACAACTGGCTGCGGACAGACTTCATCCCGCGACGGGGCGTCCTGCGCGTATACGTGGAGCTGAAGTTCTCGGTGCGGGACTGCGCCAGCATCCCCAACATCCCCGGCTCCTGCAAGGAGACCTTCAACCTCTTCTACTACGAGTCAGACGGAGACACGGCCACCGCCACCAGCCCGCCGTGGAGGGAGAACCCCTACGTCAAGGTCAGACACAGTTCTGGGGGACGTTTCATCTGCAGGCGGCGGCGTCCGGTCAATAGAGCAAACAGTGGGACGTCCTTTCACCTTAACACGGATGGGTGGACGTTCTTCAAAAACGTCCACTGATTATTCTTCACAACGTCGCTGCTGTGTTCTATAATTTACCCCCAACCCGTCCGCCTGCAGGACTGGACAAGTCTGCTCTGAATGCCAAATTTCACTGCTCTTAGCGATAATAAATGATCATATACATACTGTATATAGGCAATGGGCCATAGCTGAAAATAATGCACGTAAGCACAAATTCTGATTGGTATTCAGTTACTTAACTGTTTTACTATTTACACAATATATGAAATATATGAAAATATATGAAAATATTTTTTATTATAAATTATTATTTAAGGTCAGATATTTGTGCATTATAATCACTAATAAATAAATAACAAACATGCATGTATTTTACAAATGACACACACATATATATAAATAAATATATTTATTTATTATGTAAATTAATAAACATATTTTACTATAAAATAAACCAATCAAAATCTATTTTATATTTTAGATGATGCTTTAATCCTTTTTTAATTCATATTGAACATTATATAACTGTAGGACAAATAAGAAACTTCGTATTTCTATGCATTCTAAAGGTCACTATTCATCATCTTGCTGACTGGTGCCCATCAGTTACCATTCACTGTTAGCAACATTAGCGTGGATTCCTTTAAGAATAATCTTTGCTACAGTTGGTGCACCGGTGCTTGATGTTCTCTACAGAAGTTCCTACATTGCTGCTGTAGATCTGTAACCCTGAGCCCACGTTCTCTGTTCCCTGTAGGTGGACACCATCGCCCCTGATGAGAGCTTCTCTCTGCTGGAGTCGGGAATTGTAAACACCAAACTGCGGAGCTTCGGGCCTCTCTCCAAAGCCGGCTTTTACCTGGCCTTCCAGGACCTGGGCGCCTGCATGTCCCTCATATCGGCCCGGGTCTTCTTCAAGAAGTGCTCCACCACCATCGCCAGCTTCGCCGTATTCCCCGAGACAGCCACGGGCGCCGAGGCCACCTCGCTGGTCATCGCCTCGGGTGCCTGCGTCCCCAACGCCGTGGAGGTGTCGGTCCCGCTCAAACTCTACTGCAACGGAGACGGCGAGTGGATGGTTCCCGTGGGATCCTGCACGTGCATGCCAGGTTTCGAGCCGGCCAAGAAAGACCCCCAGTGTCAGGGTAAGCGGCGGGGGCATGATCCGACCGACTTAAGCGGATTTTTCCAAGCAGGCCTTTTGAGCGTTTTTCTGGCGGATGTCACGAATTTGAAAAGAGGAGATGCCAAGGGCGTACTTGACCCGCCAGGGGTCTGGAGACACCTCGCTTTTCAGAGGCTTTTAAGTACATGTTCCTCTGAGTTGGGAATTAAGCCCCAGACTTGGGACGGTCAACACATGCGGGTCGCGAACTTGTTTTGCTCGGGTTATCACGTTAAGTCGAGGTCGGAAAGGGGCCCCCCGTTTTCCTCGTCGCGCCCTATATTTCAGGTTCCTCGCGGTTCGAAAAGATTAGCGCTGATGGACGGTGACTTTGTTGGTTGCAGAACTCGAGAGACGAGGTTTCAGTACAAAGTTAGAAGAATTAGAGGAACAGGGGCGGATTTGCAGAAGCTCTTTGTGTCCGAGAGAATGCGAGGGATTCGCCCGAGCCGTCTGCACTGAGCTTCTTTTCTTTCCTGAAGAAGGGAGAAGAAGAGGATCAGAAATGGGCGGAGGGCTGCGGCTAGCGTCGGAGAACAAAGCTAGCAGTCTGAGAGGCGCTCCTGACAGATCTGATAGGGTCCTAACAGAGAGATCGAGGGGAGACGGATGGTGCTGCAGAGCGGTGGAGGTGGGGGGGTGTACAGCCTCTGAGCAGGAAAGACAGTGAGTGAGAGAGAGAGAGAGAGAGAGAGAGAGAGATCCGCAGATAGAAGGGGCACGCAAAGGGACAAACAAACAAAGAAAGACAAAGAGAGGCTTGAGAAGGGGGTGGGCGGCAGCAGAGTGAGAAAAGAGATGCACTATCAGTCAAAAGTTTGGACACGCCTGACTGAAGGTTCTTAGCTAATCTGTAATGCTAAAGACTTCAGCTTAAACACTTTAAACACGTCTCTGAGACAGAAGCACTGCTGTTGGGAAGCCTGGCAGGAACCCAGGCAGTGCTGTGGAAGAGTCTTAGGCATCTCTCCATTTTTCTCAGTGTGTGATAAAATGTCTTCCTGCTAGAAAAGTGAACATTGGAATACAAACAAACAAGAAAGCAGTAAAAAGTCTCAAGATTAGTTTTGTTTGTAACAGTTGTGTGAGCTGGTGAGGAGAACACGGGTTCGGTTCCAGATTCCTCCTCGGTTCCTCCAGCCGTTGTTTGGATTGTGATATAATGAACATAACATCACTATCATCGAAACAGTTTTTAAATATTGTTTTCGCAGGTCCTTAAGACAGCACTTTTTGTAATTGGCTCAGCATTATAATTCTAAAAAAATAAATATTGTATTTGAATCTCTTAAAAATACCACAGACTGATCAGTATACAGTGTTATGACTAGGGATGCACCGAAATGATTTTTTTTTTTGCCAAATACGAAAACAGAAAATCATAATAATAATAATAATAATACATTTTATTTATTTCACGTTTTATATTTTACACAAATATCTCAAAGTGCATACAGAAAATAACTAAATAACAGGACGTCCATGGCAAGAACCCCGTGCAAAATGAGGAAACACTTGGCCGAAAACCGAAACCGAAAGACCAAATGTTATTTTGTAATATTGCCGTTATGGCAAGTCAAGCATTGCAATTGCATACATTAATATTCATGGTTTAAAGAATAAATCAGCTACAAAACTATGAAAATATTTATTTACCATTCAAACAATGCACAATATAAAGTAACATTTGAAATAAAATTTGAAATAAAATTTTACTTGGCCCCACTCATGAATGGCCTAAAAGCAAGATAGCTGAGATATTATACAATTAAAAATCTTCTCTCATAAAACCAGTGAATTCAAGTGCATTTTAATATTCTGAGCGAAGTGCCTGAACACAGTGCGTTCAGAACAAGAGCTTTAAAACTGTTGAAAGATAAACAACATTCTCTGCAGGCCTTTAACTGAATGGTGTATTAAACAGAGTCCCTTACATTAACTGGAATCACTGGAAAACTTTCCTGCCTTTTCAGAAACACAGACGGAGTGGAGTGGGTGTGCTGGAAGGGTCTCGCCTCTTCTGGGCTCCAGCAGTATGTTGTAGATTTTATATGATAAATTAATCCCGACGTTGAGAAAGTCTTTGTGGATGCATCCCCTCTAGAAATTTCGGCTTTGCTCACTTTACACAGAGTGTGTTTCTTAGAAATATCGAAATGCATTACACGGCAGACATGCTGACTCCAGTCTGGCTTGTGCAGGTTGAGGTTGTTGATTGCATCGTCACTGTTTCGGTCGCGTTAAAAAAAACATTTTTCCATTTTCGGCCAAAAAATTTGGTGCATCCCTAGTTATTACTGAATAACATTTTTGAATACAATCTATAACTGTTACTAAATGAAAAATCTGCATTTATTAATATGAGGGATTTCAGAAGTGTTTACGCTATTACAATGTTTTTAATGTAATGTGTTCCTCCAGCAAGTGTTTTTCATGCAGTACTTGTTGTTTCTCTATTATTACATCGTTCTTGTTGCTATGGGAGCTTCATTAAAGGTTAATTAGAAGAATTAACCTCCTAAAGATGTTGGAACCAAGTTTGCTGCTGGTGAATGTATCTGATTGGAAGAACTGAGTGGAGGACTCTGAATGTGTTGTTTGTGATTGGAGGAGCTCTATAGGGGTTATTTCTGATTGGAGGAACTCCATATGGGCTGTTTCTGATAGGACAAACTCCGTATATGTCTTGTTTCTGATTGGAAGAACTCTGCTTGTGTTATTTCTTATTGGGTTGTTTCTGATTGGAGGAACCCCATTTGGAGTATTTCTGATGGGAGGAACTCTGAATCCTGGAGCTCTATATGGGTTATTTTTTATCTAAATATGTGTTGTTTCCGATTGCAGGAACTCTGTTTGTGTTGTTTCTAATTAGAGGAACTGTGTTATTTCTTGGTTTCCAGGCCTTCGTAATTATCATTAACAGATCTAATAGTAAAAACAGGGAAATTGAGTCCATGCTCTGTATCCTCAGGCATTTAACTTGGAGAGGAAGTTTCTCCTCGGCGAGCTGTGCTTCATTTGTTTCCATATGGCAACTCAAGGTTAAGAGCGCGCCTTAAAGAACTGATAAACGACTCTCTGTGGGGGCCGCAACTTGGCCGTGGGATGAGGTGTTGGGGAGGGGGTCTAATTTCCTTTATCACCTCTCCGGTTGTAATCCGCTGGCTGACGGAAAGTGCAAACACACCCACCAGGGACGCAGGCAGGCCTGTTAGCGTTTATCTCTCTCTCTTTCTCTCTCTCTCTCTCTCTCGTCCCGCTCAGGCCCTCTCCATCTGAATGCGGAACGGAACGCATGTTAAGGGGCCACTCGCTCGGATTTTCCACTTTCTTATTATCCTCACCCTCTCTTTCAGGAGGGCAGTAATATAACTCATGGCAGGAATACTGAGGCCGCCCCGGACCCAGAGTGTAATTCAGCTCCTGCAGTTTGTACAGCCATACGCCAGTGCTGGCTGTCCCAGCTCCTCAGCTGTTTCCACATATATATGATTTAGTCCTGGGGGAGGATGGGCACCGCTGGTTTCCATAGTGCGGAATAAAAGTAACAAATCAGCGGTGCAGTTTAGCAGAGTAGCTAGTGCTGCATAATATATGGTCTGTTAATCTTCAGGCCGATATCAGTCTCTGCAATACCGGTGTCGAAGGCTGCGATATGTTAATGGACCTCTAACTTCCAAAAGGATGACCAATCACAGCTCAGAGTCAGTCACGGACGTTGTGAAAGATCTGTGTTTAGTTTTTCCTGCAGGTACAGTGTTTGTGATGAAGCTAGTTCTATACTGCATGATAGTTGGTATAATGATCATATAATAATCATATGCTGAGTGTTTTTGAAGAAACAGTGGTGTCTGACTGACTCTGATCATTATATCTGTGCCACAGTGTGGCCTGTCTGATCCACACTGAAAATACTGAAACAGTTCTTGATTGGTGCTGCGCTTTAATAAAAACAGCATGTAAGTCTATTGCTGATCTAATATTACTCAGAATTTAAAAGGTTGATGTGACTGAAAAAAACTGAAAAAACAATTTTTTTTTGTTGATGTTGACCTGTGTTATTTATCTTCACCCATTAAAGACATTCATCGTGATTCATTATAATTTAGTCTTGTACCGTTTCCCAACCCTTGTTTATCCCTTAGAAGTAAACAGATTGGGCCTTTAAGATTGATATTTGTTTTCTGATTGGCTGCAGCTCTTTCAGAAGGCAGCACAGGTCTGAAGAACTTCGGTCAAGAAAGGGGCGGGGCTAAACTGGTATAGGCTGAATAAGATGATTTGTGACATCACAAAAATTGATTTGAAAAACTTTTTTAATATTAGCTGTTTAAACATGCCTTGGCTAATAGACTATATTTCAGTTCAGGGTAAGGTGGTGTACATGGAGTTACTTTAACTGTTGCTTTAAACGTGACACATTCCAGGTCAAACGTTTTTCCTTTCACTTCCCTTACAGCCTGTACCCCAGGGTCCTTCAAGTCGAAGCAGGGCGAGAACCACTGCAGGCCCTGTCCTCCTTACAGCCATACCACCTCCATGGCAGCCAGCGTGTGTCCGTGTCAGCCTGGCTACTACCGCGCCGATAGCGACTCTCCAGAATCCGCCTGCACCAGTAAGCGTCTTCATGTCCTGAATGTAGATAAAGAGAACCCAATTTAACAAACTAGACATTTCTGTTATTTACTGGGGACCCAATATTACAAATCTCTTATTGTCAAAGTACATGAACCTTCCGGTATCTGGTGGGATCCTCCTGTGCAGCAGTAGCTGGAGCTTGAATGAACTTTAGTCCATTCCTTTGTACTTTACAGCTTCAGTTCGAGGATGTTGGTCGGTTTCCTCCTACAGCAGTTTTATTAAGTCATGGTCTTGTTGCACGATTTCTCTTTAAAGTTCACAGACTGATGTCCTGACAGTTTCCTTTAAAACTTGCTGGTTAATAAATAGAATTTTAGAATATTGATCCATTTATTGACGCATCAAAACCATGAAACTACTGCCACCATGAATCACAGATAGGATAAGATTCTGCTGGAACTGCTAGCAGTGATTTCTTTTCAAACACAATGCTTCTCATTTAAATAAAAAAAAAGTACTATTTTTTATTATTCATCCTCAAAACACTTCAAGAGTCTTCTGGCTTGTCCACGTGATATTTAGGAAAATGTAGATGGTAACACTGGTCTTTATGGAGAGCTGTGTTTTTCTCCTTTTAACCCTGTTACGCATACCATTGTTGATCACAGTCTTCTGATAATGGACTCATTACCATTATCAATAGCAAGAGAAAGGCCTTTAGATGCTAAATAGTTATCCTGGGTTCTTTTGAGCGATCTTTGTAGGTCGGCCACTCCTGGGGAGGGTAACAATGATCATTAATTTCCTCTGTTTGTACACAGATTGATCTAACTGTGGAGTCTCAGCACTTAAGAGATGATTTTGTAGCTATTTTTGATCTAATTAATTATTTTCTGAGGTTCTCAGAGATCTCACTTGTTCATGATACACTTCCACAAACGTGTTTTGAAGATCAGAAGATTATCACAGATATGTCGTATTCGTCAATAACTGAATATCCAGGTGTGATGTTTAAGTCTAAATTGTTTAACTGGATTCTCATCATCTAATTTTGGGACTTTATGTAAAAATCTGATGTTTTAGGTCACATTATTGCAGAAATGTAGGAAATTCCCACACTTTATGAACTAAACCCAATGGGCCTCCATAGGTTCTCGAGAAGTTAGCTGAAATGCTATTCCAACAGGTTTGAAGAAGGCATTCATCGGGTGTGTCCAGACTTTTGACTGCTGCTGTAGATTTGATGAAATTGCTTTGTAGTGCCATGCAGGTGCTCAGGGCCTTCTGTGTATCGCCGTCTCACTTAATATGTTTCATTTGCCCGACGGCACGGAATCAAGTAGCGCTAAAGGTCATCTTCATTATCAAAGCAGATCCCAGAAGCGTATGTAGAGGAAGGTTCATCACAGGCACTTAGCCTGAGGGATGCCCAAGTGAGAGTTTGTGTATGTGTGTGTGTGTCCAGTTACAGGACTTAACATAGATTTAAAGAAACAGTTCAGCAAAAAAAATCTGATTTACACCATTTTCCCTTATGTCCCAAATGCACTCAGTCAGATTTTAGTTTAAATACCATAGCAACCGCCTAGCAACCACTGGAAATACCACAGTAACCACCAGGAATACCATAGCAACCGCATAGCAACCACCAGGGAGACCATAGCATCCACCTGTTAGCACAATAGCAACCACCTGGAATAACACTCTTTTGTCTGTGCTTTTGTATTTATTTTTTGCTTTTTTATCTTTTATCTCGAGTGAAGAGGCGGTTAGTCGATACTAGACATGACAAATTTACAAATTTCCAATCAAAAAGCATATAATTAAATGTGAACTTGGTTTGTGAACGTCTTTAGACATGCTAATTCACACGCATGGTCTTTTTATTGCTTATTATCAACACTAGTCTCGTAGCTCTGGAGGGAAACTAAGGAGGCAAACCGCTGATTGGCTGCATTTGGGGCGAGTAGGGAGGGTACATTGTTTTTTTTTCATCCAGCTGTTCGCATGAACTCACATATACATATGCAATAACCTGCGTAAATATGAACTAGATTAATTACACTCTTTCCCTACGATGCCGAATGGATTTTGTGTGCTCAATATCACTGGCGGGGGGGGGTGTGGGGCGGGGTGAGAATTATTTTCTTTTCACTAATCAAGCCCAAAGCTTTGAATCCACCAGGGGCCTGTTTTGTTCTCCGGAGCTGCAGCCTCTGCTTTTAATTACTCCGCATTATGACTCAGTGAGCCAGATTCATTGGTCTGAAATCCGACCTGACAAACGAGGGGCCGTATCCCGTGGTCCCGTGCGAGCGCCCAATCAGGCGCTTTTGGAGCGAATACGTGCGGATGATTAGCTAATTGAATCAATGAGGCCCGCCGAAATGAGTTGGAATAAACACCCACTTTTCATCCGCCCCCTTCGGGGGATTAGGTTTGATCCTGAGCAGTTTAGCGCTTGGCAGTCTTGAGTGTTGAGTGTCGAGTGTTCGCATGCCGCTCGCTCGTTGCTCCAGAGTACATTGCAAGATTCGTATGCTACATCATAAGTGAATACTCCACCACTGAGACCTGAAGTGGATTTCAGTCCCACACTCGGGTTGATTCAGAGTGGATATTGTTATACGGTGAATGCGGCAGGTTGCGTAACTCAGGCCTGGTGTAAAGGCTTGTTATTAGACAGCTTAAGGGTATATTGTTACAGTTTATAATGGGTATGATGGATGTTCTATTAAATTGTAGTTTACGGTACAATGAAACGAAGCCATATATCATAAGGGCATCACTGGCCAATGTATTAGAACCCTGTACTTTCTCGCCCCACCTTGATACAGGCCGTTAGCCCTTCATCAGTGACCACAGAGAGACCCGTGGCTGGATGGCCGTGAAACTGACATATACGAAAGCCTCAGCAACACTGCTGTGCCTGAATTACACCGCCGTGTCACTGCTGAGCTGAAATCGGTCCATCTGGTCAGCAGCAGTCCTGTGGTTAGAGACCAGTGATGAATGTTGCAAAGGGGTGCAGCAATAAATGGGCTGTAGTCTGTACATCTGTATTGTGGAGCTGTAATGTGGACAGAAGTAAAAATAAAAGAAGACCAGCTTTCATGGACTTCAGATGGTCTCTGCTGGTCACCAGCTGGACTTGTGCCGATCTAATATAGCCAAGACAGTGGAAATCCAACTGGACTAGTCGAAAACATACCAGCAGCTTGACTTCTATCAGTGCCCACCAACGGGACAGTCCAGAGACTGATTAACAATGAATTAATGAGAATGAGAAGATTTATGTTAGAACGCCTACGTTTAGGGCGAGTTATTAATTAGTGATCACACATTGCTGCTACTCTCAGTAGGTTTGGGCTTGTATGCCAGCTTCTTGGCTGGACGTCATCTGCATGGGTGATACCTCACATAATGATAAAAGTGCATTAGCAACCACCTGGGAGACCAAAGCGTCTGTCTAGCAACAACCAGAGATACTTTAGCAACTGCTTAGCAACAATGATATACAATAGCAATTACTTGGTAATACCCAACACAACCAAAAGGGATACCAAAGCAAGCGCCTATAGCAAGCTCTGGTACCTGCAAGCAACCGCTGTGGATACCATAGCAATTTCCTAGCAACCACCTAGTAACAGTGTAGCAACAACCTGGGGTGCCATAGGAACACCTTGACAACCACTGGCTTTCTAATAATCTGATGGAAGACTCTGATAAAGTGGACCCTCAGTTATATGTTTAAATATGTGGTTATATGTGAGTTATGCAGTGTTCTGTTTATAACGCAGGTCAACAAAAACAATTTTTTTGTAATCATCAGAAACAACAACACACTTTTCTAAACCAGTTTTTCATGCTGATTTCAGATCTGCGTTCAGTTTGTTTCAGTCACATCCACTTTTTGAATGATGGGTAATGTTAGATCTGCAATAGACCTGCATTCATTTTTTATTAAACCTCAGTATTTTCAGTGTGAAGTCAGACAGGCCACACTGTGGCACAGATATAATGATCAGTGTCAGTCAGCTCCCACTG
>JBBPDC010000011.1:7334923-7349321 GCA_037974485.1 Hemigrammopetersius urotaenia | reverse complement strand
GAGAAACAAAAAAACACACACACACACACACACACACACACACACACACACACACACACACACACGCTCTGCACTTAACATCACTGTTTTAATTGCTGCAGGTGTAAAATTATGTAAGAGTGTAGTTTAGCATTTCCAAAATATAATAAATTATTTATATCTATTATTTTTAACATTTTCTTCAAACATTTTTTTGTTTGGAATTTTTAATCCAGTGTTGGTCAATAGTGTATAAAACAATAGCGACACATTTTACACACACACACACACACACACACACACACACTACAAAAGAAAAAATAATATGGTCTCTTATTTTTGTCCATGGCAGCGCACGAACACACACACACACCTACACACACACACACACACACACACACACACGCACACAAACACACACACATAAAGGACGAGGAGATTGGAAAGTACGCCATTCAATTGCAGACTGTTTTTTCAAAAACACAAGTGGATGTTAGCAATAAGAGAGAAATCAGAGTTAGATAGATTTGCAGCAATAAAACAAGTAAGGAACAGAAAAGAATAATATATTAACATAAATGTCCCTTCATAGCCAACTTTGCAGCTAAAAAGCTGCGTGTTTTTAGCAGCTGTAGATAAATCTAACTGTCTACTGTCTAGAAATCATCATTACAGTGGAAACAATGGATAAACCTAAACAGCAGACCTTCGGATAAAACAAGCTAAAAGCTAATGTTAGGAAGAAGCTAAAAGCTATCTTACCTGAGTTTGGCCCCTGTTCTCTGGTTTAAGGGGGAAAACTTTTTCTGGTGTCCATTTTGAGCTAAATAAAAACAAAATCACTGATTTTTAAAAATTTTGTTCAACCACTGAGGTGTTCCACTAAGGGCAGCTTGGTTGTATTCATTAGCCTGTAGTTGTTTGGCTACCGGTCTGACTTGGCTGACGCCACAGGGGTTCCCAGTGGCCGTATGATGTATTTATGGAAGGCATGTTGGGTAATGTAGCGAGAGAACATTGAAACAAACAATAAAAGCAGTGCAAGTTCAGTTAAACTGATGAGGCGGAGAGATAAAACACTAGGCTACAGAACACCGCAGAACATGACACCAGATGCTCAATAAATTAAAATAACATCCAGCTTGGCATGCAGAGGCCTTCAACACTGCTAATACATCCATTATCCTGGCTGAATCTCCTCTCAAAGCTACGTTTGTAACCTAAACTAGCCACCGTGACTAGCCTCGCTCTCCCCAGGCGCTATGCTAATTCTCATTTACAGCTGAGCGCCTCCTGCCTGACCTGTATCCTTTCGCAATAAGCGATTTTCGCTGCATAAATCTTTCAGGGGCTGGCCAAAATACACACGCGCGCGCGTACACACACACACACGCACACACAGATGATCCGTGACAATGTGGAGTTTGGCTGCGAAGCATAAATGTGCGCGCTAACGTTTGTATAACCTCGTGTTTGTAAATGGGGACGACAGTAGGCCCAGGGCTTCACACACCACAGTGGGGTTTTTTTGTTCCACTGGGCAGTGATGGCGGTGGGTTAGAAGGTGTCTGGCCATCGCAGGGGTGATGGAGGGAGCCTAATAAGGGAGACGGGGAAGAAGCTAAGAGAGAGCAAAGGCTTTAATTAGCTTGCTAATGAGCTTTTTAATGCACCCGTCTGAAAAGGGCTGCAGAGCGCGAGGCGGCAAATGCATGGAGGATCGTATGTGTGTATGTGTGTGTGGGCTTGAGGGAGACGCTCTGGCATGGAGGTGCATGCTGATGGCCTGCCTGGGATTCATTTATGCTAGCATTTGTATGCAAGAGGCATCCTTTGCTATGTCGTCGACGTGCCATGATCCAATCTCCCCGGCCTGCAGCTGCATATGTGTGCTGTGTGTGTGTGTGTGTGTGTGTGTGTGTGTGTGTGTGCGCGCATGAGTACTATTCATTTGCTGTGAAGAGTGTGTGCATGCTTGCAGCTCAGCTTTCGAGTGTAAATTGATTGAATTTCTTTTTGCTGCTCTCATAATTTCTCTGATTAGCTGTTTATATGACTTTTAAATGGCAGAGGCATTGGGCAGTGACTGATGCTGAATCTCTCTCTCACTCTCCCTTTGCAGGGATCTATATCGTGTTGGTGGGACCCTCCCTGGCCACCAGAGGAAGAGTTTAGGTGGTGTGCAGGACATGAGGCAGATGAGCCAAACCCTCCCCATCCGTGTCTGACCAACCAAGGAGACCACCTGCCAAAGGCTGAAAGGCTACAAGAGGACTTTCCTCCAAGGAACTGTAACACCGCAGGCCTCCTGGAGCAGGTTCTTGGACAGGAAAAGCTTGTGCAGTTGTTTTTTTGGATTATTTATGTCCAGCTCCGTCCAAGGAACCCTCCGAGAACTGTGTGACCACTCTCAGTCAACAGACAATGTGTATAAAACAGGAGAACGTATGGAGTTAAAAAGCAGATCTGTGACAGTGCCTGAGACGGGCCTTTTTTTTTTTTTTGTCCTCCTATCCCGTCCCGTGCTTTCGTGTTTACACTGGACATTCATTATGCAGATCCAGTCCATAACAATTATGTTTCTATGACTCAGGTTCAGTTTGCATGTGTGCATGCCCTTCCGCGACGGTGAGGGATGCCTCTTCTCGTGCTTCGTGCTTTTCAAGGACCAGAAACGCGAGCATGTCTGAGGACGAGTAAGGACAACTAGCAGGGACAGATCGGCATCGTCTCATTCGTATGCTAAAGGACTCCCAGCTTCTGTTCATTGTTAGCCATAGCATTTCTGGACGAGAGCATACTTTTTAATGGAATTCATCCCGTTCCCAGTCGGCCTCGCTGGACGAAGACACGGACCGAAGAATTATAAGCTAACCGAGTGATAAAAAGAAGAAGAAAGAGAGAAAGAGAATTGTGATTTAATATGTTAGTCTGGAATAGAAATGAAAGAGTCTGACATTAGCTTGAGGACATTTTCAACAATGCCTTTTATTTTTTATCCCCCCCCCCCTTCCGAGACTCGACTCTTCTGATCTTTTCTTCATATTGAAGAAAGGAGTATCGAAGAGAGGAGAAGCGAGGAAGGGACGTTTTTTTCCAAAGGGGCAGAAAAGCCAGTAGACACTTAAGGGGCTCGATCTTAAGGGGCTTAAGGGGCTCTCCGTCAACTGGTTTGGAACGGGGAAAAATGACAAGGACCCTTCCGAATCCGAAGTCGATTCCCACATGTTTTGTTTACCTCTGTTGTATTTCGTCTTCCATGTTACAGTATTAAGGACATTTCCACATGGACGATGTCTGACTGTGATCTTTGGAATTACTGTTAACTTTGGTTGAGGAGGACTTCATGGAGTGGATGTGCGTGTGCGTGTGTGTCTGTATGAGTGTGTGTGTCTGTGTGTGGGTGTGTGTGGGTGAGGGTGGGTAAGTAAGATGCAGCTTCATTTGCATGCTAGATTCAGAGCTACGTGATCAACCGTATCCGTGAAGAGAGACTGTTGACTGTTGAAGGCTGTTGTTTAATGAATATCCCTATTATTTCACAGTAATTCACTCTGTTACAAATATGCATAATTCTGTAAATAAATACAGCTCATAAGAGACAAAGACTTGGTCAGATTTTTAGAGCAACACACCCAATGCACTGTTCACCCCCAGCTGCTCACCCACTGTCTTTAAAATTCACCGGCCACTTTACGAGCTCCACCTACCTTGAAGGGTCTACACTAGGGGTACAATTACAGACTGTAGCCCATCTGTCACTGCAGAGTTTCCCAACCCCAGGCCTCTGACAGTCATTACCTAATTGCTGTTATTTGCCTGACTAAGAAATTGGGCGATTGTTGGCTTTCCCACTAATGTTTACAAACAATGTATATTGGGTTCTTTGGTTGATTAAACTGAGGCAAATACATGTGAACAAACCCCCTCCCCGCCGCCGTCCCTCAAATTGGAATGTTTTGATTAGGTGCTATGACAACTTTAGAGGGTGGTGGTGAGTAATGTTTGTTTATTTGATGTTTGTGAATAACACCTTTAGAGGGCAGCAGTGAGCGATGCTTGTTTATTTGACGTTTGTTAAGAAGGCAGCAATGAGTAACGTTTGTTTAGCTGAGCCTGATCTGTATTTGTGGTCAGCTGGGAGCAATTAAGTGTCAACAACTGTCATTAATTAACCAATTAAGTGTCATCAGGGGTCACTGATGAAGCGCTTGAGGATGACAAACACAAACTGCATCAACAGAAGGAGATACAGCCTCTAACCAGATACCGGCAAGGTTTAGCATTTTTCTGCTAAAGGGGCTGGTAAGTGTGTATTAGCTATGTGTGCCATAGTTCATAGTCTTCTGGAGTCTCTAATGGCCTTGAATGTTGAATCTGTATGCGCGGACTTTGGAAGCAGTTTGTCAGCGTGATCAGAAGGATCTCTATCTCCAGTGCATCTGGCTGATTTCCCTAGCCGAATGTCCCTAAGCATCTAGGCCCCCGTTCCTTCGCTGCACAAAGGCGCGTTTGATCTTTCCAATTACGGCGACCGCTCCGCAAGCAGCTTGGCAGCGGAATCGCGAGCGCGTCGGCCTCTTTTAACTGGCATAGCAATTTACCCAGAGGTTGCCGGGCCTGCTATAGCTGCCTTTCTCGCTGCCTCATCAGTAGAGAGAGTGAGAGAGGCCGAGAGATACGGAAAGAAAGAGAGAGGGGGAAAAAAGTGAAGGGGAAGAGAGAGAGAGACTGCCTGGACCAAATGTGCTGTAATAATCACAAAGTGAGACTCCTCATTAAAGACTGCAGGGCATGGCGAGTGAATGTGTATTTGCTATTGTGTGTGAGAAAGAAAAATGTGTGTGTGACAACAGAAAGTCTGGTAGATTCCTCCGACACATTATAACCAGCATTCACAGACTGGCTGTGCGAGTCCTCGCTGTCGAGACATGCTTTTTGACCGCCCGCTCACTAACTTGCGATTCCAATTAGGCGCTGCGGACCCCGCTGTAGATACCCTGAGATGTGTCTCCTCAGACAAAAGGAAGGAGCTGAGAATGAGCGGTGAATCATTAAGTTGACGTCCACGCAGCTCTGATCCAGCCGCAGACTACGCCTCCGGATTGCATCGCTTTCTTCACTGGCTAACTGTGACCCGCTGCTCCATCTGGATGAGACAGCGAGGATGAGCCGAGTCGCTTCAGCCTTGCTGATCTCCGCCTACTCATGTGGAGGAGCGCCCAAGTTAGCGGTCCCGCTGCTTCTACCGAGGCTGCCGATTCTCCTGCTGCAGGGCCAGAGGGGTTGGAGACAAGTCTAGAGGAGAAAGCACTTAAGGGTGACTGTTGCCCCAGCTGAGTCTTACAGCTCACTGACTTCGAGAAAGATGCCTGCTGACAAACATGCACAGCATTAACACGTGACCAGAGCTGTGGAGACATCGGGACTTGCCTGAACCACACACAAGACCATTTTCCTGAGATTCCTTTGCTTAAAACTACCACAAATCTGTTTATATCCCACCAGCGCTTTGCCAGTCATGAGACACTGGGCCTACCAGATTTTTAACCATGGATTAGACACCGCTGCCTCCAAATTGTGATTTTGTCATTACTCCGGCTCAAGCCATCCTCCTGAAGCCTGGAGCTGCGGAATTGAAACTGCCGACCTCCCGGATCTGCCTTTAAAGGCATGTTTAATGGCTGATTTATATTTATGGGCCACTTAAACACCCAGCGAAGCTCAGCTGCTATTCGCTTCCCTCGCCTGAATGACTGAGTGACTTTCCCCTTCGCCAAACGCCGACCTCTGATCTGGAGGTTCAGCGAAACTGCAGCAGGACTTTTCTTACTCTGCGCTGCGGTTGCCCACTCTGAACAGGGATAGCACAAAGAGAAGATTAGAGTCCTTCTCTCTGTTTGCTGACAGGATTGAGGGGGTTCGGGACCCCCCGCCCAAGTCCCTGCCAACAAATCCCAGCAGTAAATCAGCAGAGTGAGGCGGAGAAACACCAGGGGGGGAAAGAGACCCAGCAGGAAACTCATACATTATCCTTTGACGTCAACATACACTAGAGACAGTGGACAGTGGGATGGGCACAGCAGGTTCTTTTCAGCAGTCTAATGTGCCCACCAGTGGACCGCCACGCGATACCCAATCAACTCTACCCTAAGCAGCCTTTCAAAGACGGTCCAGTGGAAATTGCCATAAAATCCCTTGAAAATCCCGCCTGTATCCCTTCTCTTCTGCCTTCCCATCCCCCCCTCCTCCTTGTTTTCCTACCCTCCCCTCACCCCTCTCCATGTACCTGATTTCCTCCGTCCGGGTGATCCAAGCTCCACAACTGACATCTGCCACCGTTTGCCTGAGTAATCACACAGCCAAGATTACCTCACCGCAAAGTCATGCAAACCGTTCCTTCCACATTTTCCCTCCTCAGCTCAGGGCACGGACGAAAATAGATCAGCTTTTGTTTGTTTTCCTTGTCTTATTGCTATCTGGCATTTGAGCACATTCTCATTCCACGGGAACAAAAGGCAACAACAGTAGGGTGGGGGGGTGGTTGTGTGTTATGACCCAACGATTCCTGGCCTACGTCTTAACGGCAATATCATACACTCGCAGTCACTTGAATCGGGGCTGTGGGGTCATTTTCAAAATTGAGGATAAATTCCTCTAAAATGCAATCAAGGGCAGACCACTCTTTCATTATTTTTTTTCCTCCCCTTTCTTTCTCAGGGTCTTTCCATGCGGACGGCAGGGACGCATTAGAATAAATCGATGGCGCGAATTAGTTGAGCCCGACCCCCGGCTCGCCGCTCGCCATTTTCTTGAAGATGGTCCAAAAAGCAATTAAGAAGCATAAGAGAGGGATGCGGTGATTGATCGCTCGCTGAGGGCTGCGTCGCACAATGCCCCTGTCCTTGCCGAGTGGTTGCTATAGCAACAGGAGGAAGGAGATGGACTCGAGTAGAGAGAGAGAGAGAGAGAGAGAGAGATCAGTTTTGGATCAGACTGACCGTGCCGCTCCCCCGCCGACTCCGGGTGCTGCTTACAGCTTTTTTAGTGTCCTCAAGATCCTAATGAGATTTCAGTCTGGCCTTTCTTAACCAATTACGACATACAAAATGTATATTACAGGTTTCTTGGCTTTTTGAGGGCTAAAATGCTGCGTCACATCTCTGTTATGTTCAGGTTTGACCAGTTTATGAGAGGCCAGCTATGGATCTTTAATGTAGTGATGAAGAAAACAGGCCCATTTCAAGCTGCAAATAGCTTGTGGAGAAGAGAGCGGCTGTCAAAAGTTTAGACGCACCTGAACGAATGCAATCTTCAAGACGTGCTAATCTAAAAAAGCTGTGCCCAGTCCTGATGTTCGAAATCTACCACCCTGCAGACTTTAGCTCCAACCATAATTTAACACATCTGATCCAGATAATGACAGGGGTCATCTGTGTATTAGAGCCAGATGTGTAGATTCTAAACTCTCCAGGGTGGTGAATCTCCAGCAGCAGGGTTGGCTTTAAATGCTTGAAACTGATCGCTGGTATCAGTCCACTACTGCTCCCACCATCCGAGTAGGACCACCACCTGTCTCATGAACTAATCAAGAGCATTTGGTGAACAGACCAGAGGGGATTTGCTGATAATGTTTTTATTTGGCTTTGGAATTTTTGGATACTACAGACCATAGAGCAGGTATATTTTTAAAATGGGACATATTATGCAAAATTCACTTTTTAAAAAAAAAACAAGTTATAAAAGGTCTATGGGCTACAAAACATGTTCATAAAGTTCTTTTCACAAAATCACTGTCACATAAAGAGATTAACCAGCTTTATTCTTCACAGTTTCAGCCTCTTTCAAAACGAGCCATTTAAGGGCTCTGTCCCTTTTATGCAAATAAGCTTTGCTGGCCACGCCCCACCCATCCCATGCACCACCCATCCCATATTTACGAAACGAATCGCACAAGCTAGTTCATACTTAAACACAAAAGTCGTTACTGGAAAGTACTTCCATTTCCCTCATCTGCTGACTCGTCCCGGACAGCAGGTCCAGATCCTCCACGGCGCTGAAGGCTCCTTATTCACAGCTCCTTATTCCAATTTTCCATTCCACCTTAAATAGCAGTATTTAAGGTGGAACAAAACCGCTTGTTGCTGGGATATGGCCATCAAAAATAAAATGAAAGCCACTCAGTCCTTCGGTTTTCTTTGTCTGGGAGAAAGTGAAGGATTTATGCTGTTCTTTGCAGCAACAACACAACACTTCATGTGTAACTTGCCTTTGCCTGTAGCCACAGCACTCGGCTTCTCCGTGCTCATAAAACTAGCAGACAACATGGTGGATCTTCAACTAAGCTAGTGAGTGGGGTTGGTTTTATGCAAATTGGCCCAGTATTACATCACAATGGGCCCTCCGTCCAAACGGCTCAGAAACAGAAACTGTGAAGAATGAAGCTGGTGAGTCTCTTTATGTGAGAGTGACTTTGTGCAAATAACTTCATGAACATGTTTTGTAGCCCATAGTCCTGTTATAACTAAAGTGAGTTTTGCATAATATGCCCCCTTTAAATACACATTATTCTTCTGCAAAACTCACCATTCTTAAAAAAATATGAATATTTTCCATATTTAGTTGCACTGCACCCCTATATTTTCCAAACAATTCACTGCACCCCTATTAGAAAATAATGAATATTTGACTCCAAAGTCATGGATCATTGCACTGATTTATCCATCTACTCAAGCTTTCAGGGAAAGGTATTAGTTTGTACAGAAAAATATTGCTATTTAAAGTAATTTGTACAATCTAAGTGTTACACGTTTTAGTAATTTAGTGGGTATGTCTTCTAAAAGTATGTAGGATAAAAAAAAGAGAATGTGTCTGTAGACTTATTATTGGTTCTGTATACACAAATAAATGATTCTGGAGCCACAGGTTGTCATTTTAAAGTGAGCATGGCACTTGTCACAGCCTTCACACTCAATTAGTGAATATCAGAGTGATATGATGCATCTCAGAAGAGACAGCCATGGGCGGTTTGACCTCTGTGACAGTTTTGGAGGCCGTTACCCTTTTTAAATGTTTTCTGTCAATTGTTTTTTCCCTACCATGTTCCATTCGGAGGTTGCACGTTATCAGAGATGTGGCTGGACACATGCTCTGGCACAGGACTGGACGAATTACCCATGCGCCCGTGGGCGTAAGTGTAGAATCCCTGTTGAATTACGCTGATGCTTACAAAAGGCGTCTGAAAGTCCAATCGGGAACTTGTTTTCTTTTCATCCAAACGGCCTGCTGTTCAGTCCACTAACTCCCACTGCTTGACTTAAAGAGTAATTGAAAAGCGTTAGTGCAGGTCAGTTCACAAATCTATCTGCTGCATTCTCAGTTCCTGACCACAGGGCCGTGGACAATGTTTGGCCGGCGCTGGTCTCAAACGGCAGCCGTTCAAGCAAGAGTGCCATAACCGGGCTGTGGCGGTCTTAACCGATTGTGATCATGTTTGTTTGTTGGTGTGTTTTGCTGTTTGGGTGTCAGTAGGACAGTTGCACAAAATCACTCTCACATAAAGAGATCTCACCAGCTTTATTCTTCACAGTTTCAGTCCCATTCAAAATGAGCCCTTTAAAGGCTCTGTCACTTTTATGCAAATAAGCTTTTGCTGGCCACGACCCACCCATCCCATGCTTACGAAACATTTACATTAATGGCATTTATCAGACGCTTTTATCCAAAGCAACTTCCATTTCCTAACTCTAGTGGGCAGTCTCCCTGGAGCAACTTAGGGCTAAGGGTCTCAGGGACCCAGTGGTGGTGCTGAAGGTAGGATTCGAATTCTTAACCTTTTGGGCTGGAGGCCAGTATCCTACCAACTGAGCTACCGCCACCCACCCAACGAAACGAAACGCACAAGCTAGTTCCTACTTAACTGCGATAGAAACACAAAAGTCTTTATTTGAAAGTACTTCCATCTCCCTCATCTGCTGACGCTTCCTGGACAGCAGGTCCAGATCATCCACGGCGCTGAAGTTAGCTTCTTATTCACAGCTCCAATTTTCCGTTCCACCTTAAATAGCAGTATTTAAGGTGGAACAAAACCGCTTGTTGCTGGGATATGGCCATTGAAAATAAAATGAAAGCCACACACTCCAAGAGTGCCATAACCTGGTCAGACTGAACGCGTGGCGGTCTTAACTGATGGTGTTTGTTTGTTGGTGTGTTTTGCTGTTTGGGTGTCAGTAGGACAGGAGAGCCACCCAAACAGCAGCTGGGCCTCAAACCCTCCGGAGACTGCCAGCACTGCCTTCAAAGCAGACCAGCAGATGTGCCGTGAGATTAGTCAGACGCTGGAGGATGTGGGTCCGCTTGGCCTGGGTTGAGCACTCTTCGCCTCTATATGGGCTTTTTCCAGCCAAGCACCAGGTGCAACTTTGCACCAAATCAACAGAAGAGTCCTATTGGCCTCCAGGCTCGTGCACACAGGGGATAACACCTGATTGCCACAGAATTGATCTACTCTGTGGATGTGTTTGTGTGAGAGACAGAAATGTCCGACAGCACCGCAGCCCTCGCTGCACGTAGAGACGCAAGGCGCTGCTGCTAGAGGATGAAATTACAAAGTTGCGACACTTTGAGAAACAGATGGCAGATGGCCTCCCAACGCCTTCACTTAAGGCGATAGTAAGCAAATTTTACACTAATTTCCCCGCACCATCAGCCGAGACATGTAAAGTCTGCTTGTGTAGTTTTGTACTGGAGCAAAAATGGAAATAAAACTGTCAAAATGTAGCTTCTGAAACAAGATAAGCAAGTCTACTGGAGTCTACTGAACAAGTTATCTATCAGGCACCACCAAACCTCCTGGCCAATCAACTACATTTGGGCTAGAGGTCAATCTCTGACTGTCTGGGACCAGTGAGGCCCAGCATAAGGATGAGGAAGTCAAAAATAATGATACAAGAAAAGGTAGCTTGCATGATGAACCATTTTTGGAAGCCAATGTGTAAAACCAATAATTTTTGTAAAAGATGTGAGTGTACAAGAGCCTCCACATAACGGGAAGAGCCCTCAGACTGATTCACCTGTTCATCTCATTTACAGGACCTGAGTGAGGCCTGTTTTAACAGTCCCTCTTAAACTCTTATACTCTCTCCTTCTGGACAAACTTTTATGAGACCAATACTAAACCGCTTTGGGTAACAGAACCGGCCTATCACTCTGCATTCTCTTCCACTCCTGGCACCACAAGCTGCTTGTGTTTTAGCGCCAAAGCTGCCAACAGTTGGCAAAGGAAGCTTCCATTCGGCTCGCTGTGATGGAAATGCAGCGTTGGCTAAAGCAGAACGTTAGGATAAATATATTAGTATGAACAATACGCGCTCCACCCTATAAGCAGCACACATGTCTCTTCGGGGCTTAACAAACGGGTTCAGTTATTTGATTTTTTAAATAATTGTTACAACAATCCTGGGGATTTTGCAGCCCTCTGGATTCCTGCCAGTATCAATTTATCCCAGATGAGGTCAATGACATCTAGCCAGTAGAAACAAAGCAAAGCATTATAAAACTGTATCTACAATGATCCCACTCTGGTACTGTGTGCTTTTGGGCCTCAAACTTAGCATTGCCAGTCAGGTCTGGTTGGTATGGGATGGTTTCAGACACTTGATTTTTGGGAAAAGGGTTGTTTTATCGCTTCAAAAACGAAAGTAAATTGGGTCCAATGTGCCACATGTCTTTAAACCAGCAACCCTTGACAGAAACCTGCTGATTCCTCCTCCACGGCGTTTGCGTGTTTCTGTAAAGTGGAGAGACGAGAGAGAGAGAGAAAGAGAGAGAGACCTTCCTCATTTCGGGTTAGGCAAAACAGATGTTGAAAGTGACATTGCGGCCGCCCCCAAATTGGATTGATTATATCGTTGGCGCTGACATGGTGGTAGACAGAATTATCCTGCGCTCCTCCAGTGACACCCTCATCAAAGCCCTGGCACTGAAGGCCCTCTTTAATCAGATTTGCTGGAGTGAAAACTCTCCGCCGCACAAAGGCACCATTGATACTCGGCTGATGTCAACAAAGGGAGCGTCCTGACAAGGGAGGCGGAGTGGAAGAGGAGAATGATGGAGAGGGAGAGAGGGGGAGAGAGAGAGAGAGAGAGAGAGGGAAGAATGGAGGGGGGAGGCAGCAGAGGGAGGGGGTAGATGCCTCTCTTTTAAACATTATCATTTTTCCTGCGCCGCTCCAATCAGCGGGACGGCTGTCAGTGAGCGAGTGGACGGCGCAAATTAGCGAATGAGAAATCTATTACAGCCCCCACTGTTTAAAACCAACCCTTTTTTTCAAGCTTTTTTTAATTCAATGACCCACATTTTTAAATAGTTTTTTTCGCAACCCAGTAACCACCAAAACACTGGTATTCATACATTCCATTCTTACTTCATTATTAGTCATACAATTAATAATGTATCAATAGTTTGGAGAAAAAAAAACAATCTCTTCTGAAGCACTTTTCACTGTTTTCGAGGTCGCAGACCCTTCAAAGCCAATCGTGTGTCGTCAAATGTGTGGGACACCAGTAATGTCATGAGTTAATGATTTAAGATTTTACAATTTGCCTGTTGAAAAATAGGCCAGTTCCAGTCTATGAGGACCCTCCTCTCCTCCCATTATACCAAACACATGACCGAGGAACTGTTAGAAAGTCCTATAACTGGAGGATAAAAGTATAAGTTCACTTTTTTGTAAGAAAATGAACCACTTCCTAATTATGATTTTACATTAAACAAGTTTCTGGAGGGTTTTTACGCTCAATAATGAGGATAACTTCGACAGTGAAAATGCTGTAAATCAAATTTTTTGTGGAGAAAATTAAATATTTATATTTTTATGCTCTGGAATTTGACAAATTATTTATTTTTAGAAACGTTTTATTCAATTTTTCAAATTTTATTTGAGCTACAGCACCAGTGACTTTTACAGGAAGGACAAGGGCTAAAAGAAATGTGTTCATTCTTGTTCTTGTCTTTATTGTCATTGAAGCAGAGCTTACAACGAAATTGCTCCCCAATATGGTGCCAGACAGTAAAATGCAAACACAAATGCGAATATTCACACACACACACAAGATAGTAAAATATGAATGATTTAGCAGCATTATAAAAAATAATCCCCCGGTTTAATGCAGATCAGGAGTCACAGATTGAGTCACATGCAGATTTTTCTTGAGAACCGAACTCACCGTTTTACGCTGAAATCCCCACAATAATGCAGAAACGGAAAATATTCTTTTTTTTGCGACAATAAATATGTTTTTTCTGGATGTTTTCACACAAGGGGACTCAGGGCAGGCTATAGAGGACCTGGAAGCACTTTTCTCAAAGTGCGATTTCTCTGCGGTGCCAACACTCAGACACTTCAAACTCCACAGTTCAGTAGATCTCCAGACCTTTCAAACGAGCCGTCATTTATTCCCTAAAAAACGCTCACCTCAGCGCAGTGTCCCAATACTTTTGTCCTGTGAAATTCCGAGCTGCAGATATCGAGGCGGAATTTAAATTCGAATACAATTTTCCCTTTACATTTTCTTTAAGGTATTGCATTAAATTGATTTTTAAATTAAATTAAAGCCTATTTGGGGGCATATTTAGGGTTTACACTATAAAAATAAGCATTTTAGGCATTTTTTTTAAACCAAAACACAACAATGCGTTTTTCACTATACGTGGGTGCTCTTGGAACGTAACCGCCGCGAAAAGCGTGGGATTACTGTATATAAATGATATAAAATGATGCTATAAAGTGCACTGTAGTGTAAGGATTGAAAGTTACTGCATATGTGAATTATAGATTATTATAGCTTTGGGGAAGAAACTGTCTGGATGTGCGGAGTTTAGCATGGATGGTAGCAGCTGAAAGTGAACATGGGCAGGGTGTGAAGAGTCTTAGGAGGTGCCTTGCTCTGCTGAGGTAGCGGGCCGTGGCAATATCATCCAGTGTGGGCAGTGAGAAGCCAATGATCTGTCTGGTACTGTCTCCTGCGTACCACACACAGTTAGGATGCTCTCCATTGCAGAGTAATAAAAGGCCACCATCGTCTCGTTTACGTTGTTTTTTCTTAAGTCTTAAGAAAAATGCTGGGCTTTTTTGTGATGGCATTAGTTTTAACTGTCAAGATATATAACACAGATCACCAAAAATACCACAACACACTTTTCTAAACCAGCTTTTCACGCTGATTTCAGTTGTATTCAGTCACATCAACTTTTTGAATTATAAGTAATATTAGATCTGCAATAGATTTGTATGCGTTTTTTATTAAAGCGCAGCACCAATTAAGAACTGCTTCAGTATTTTTAGTGTGGAGTCAGACAGGCCACACTGTGGCACAGATATAATGATCAGTGTCAGTCAGACACCACTGTTTCTTCACAA
>JBBPDC010000011.1:7313681-7324778 GCA_037974485.1 Hemigrammopetersius urotaenia | reverse complement strand
GTGTGTGAGGGGGGAGAGACGGTACTGGGGAGCAGTGTGTGAGGGGGGAGAGACGGTACTGGGGAGCAGTGTGTGAGTGGGAGAGACGGTACTGGGGAGCAGTGTTTGATGGGGGAGAGACGGTACTGGGGAGCAGTGTTTGAGGGGGGAGAGACGGTACTAGGGAGCAGTGTTTGAGGGGGGAGAGACGGTACTGAGGAGCAGTGTGTGAGGGGGAGAGACGGTACTGGGGAGCAGTGTGTGAGGGGCAGAGACGGTACTGGGTGTATGGGAACAGGGAGTAGTGTGTAGGGAGCAGTGTATGTGGGGATGGTGTTAGGGAGAAGTGTGTTGGGACATTACTAGAGAACCAAGTGTGGGGACAGTATCTTGCTCAAGGGTACCTCACTGGTGCCACCATCAGTCATGGGATTCAAGCTCATGTCCGCCTTCTGATCACAGGGATAACTCTCTAACCATCAGGATGCCAGCTGTAGGGCTAAAACTAGTCTGTTAAAGCTCCTCAGCAGCAGGAGGTTTCACCACCAGAGCGCTGTGTGTGTCGACACCACTGCTGCTCAATAACAGGCTTAACTTCTTACGTTTCAGACCTGCGCCTCGTTTTATACGCCAAATCTGTTTTCTCAAAGTAACAGAGTCCCTGCAGCGGGGCTGTGTCTGAATAACCAGGAGTGAGCGATCACTGCGGGGCCCTCATTCAAGAATGTGGCTTTGGTTCTTGTGTCCATTCGGTACGAGAGTAGGACAGTGGTTTATACACGTCATTCTCGTCCTGACAGAGATTTATGGCACATTCCCAAAATATTTTTCCCAAAAAATATACGCATGATAAATGTAACGTATATGGGACACATTTTAACCCAATAAAACAAGCTATTTCAATGTCAGTAATTACATCATATGGACAAAAGTATTAGGAAGCCTGACAATTACACCAACAGGGCCTTTAATGACATTCCATTCAAATCCTTAGACTATATATGTAGCTGCTCCACCTTTTCAACTATAACTGCTTCCACTCTTATTGGGAGACTATCCACAAGATTTTTCATCCTGTAGAGCATTTATGAGGTCAGACACTGATGTTGGACGAGAAGGTCTGGATCACATTCCAGTTCATCCCAAAGGTGCTGGATGGGGTTGAGGTCAGGGCTCTGTGGCCAGTCAAGTTCCTCCACACTGAACTCCTCCAGCATGTCTTTATGGAGCTCGCTTTGTGCACTGGGACACAGTCCTGCTGGAATAGAAAAGTTTCTTCCACAAACTGGGTCCACAGAGTTGGAAGCATGGCGTTGTCTAGAATGTCTTGGTCTGCAAAAGCATTAAGATTGTCCTTCACTGTAAATAAGAAGCCCAAACTGGGTTTGGTCATCAGATGAAGCGAAAACACCAGAGGTGTAAAAATGCATTGAATAATCATGCGTCATGGAGAATGAGCGTTCTAATCATTATTTTCTTTGTTTATAGTGTTAAACCAGCGCTAATCAACAACGCAGTCCAGCACATTTGCATCAAACAAGTCTTATTAATAAATTGTGCCACAGCAGAATCGAATCCTTTCTTCATCCAAATGTTGTTCTAAATATTATGAGAATATAGAATTCAGTCGTGGTCTGAGTGTGTCGTGACATTTATTGGAAACATGACTCATTTCTGCTGCTGAATCACTGATGATGTTGGCATTTCTCATTTAAACTGACTTATCCTCCTCATGAAGCCTCATTTTTGGCACAATTGTGGCATTTTATTAAAATTTCCTGTTCAAGGATTTTCAAATTACAGTTTTACTGTGTGAAGGTGGGCATAGAAACTGTAAATGTAACAAATCAGATTCTTCACCCACTTACTATTATTATATAACATTTTTGTATATAGTGTAGTGTATTTTATCTCATTTAGACTTTGTATTTTAAATTGTTCCTGTCTGAGCAGTTGTAACAATCCGTTTCCTCCAGGATCAATAGTTTTCTGATTCTGAGTCTGTATGCTTACGTAGCCTGAATCCAACACTAAAGTCCTGATTAAATGAGTAGATGGAGCTCGGCCGCTGGTGTCATGGCGTAAACGCGCTCCCTCTCGCTCTTTTTCAGCCACGCATGGCAGATGGCAGGTAGTTATTAGGTTCCATCTTTTTTTTTTTGTTGGTCCAGCTAGTCTTCATAAACCACATGAGACAGTGGCTGTTCTGAAAGAGTTCCAGAGAATCAGGCCGGCCTGAGTGAGGGTGAATGAATGAATGTGGTTTCTCTCTTGTGGTTTTTGATCTGTTATTTGATCGGTGTTGTTTCGGTGACCTGATATCTCCATCCGGTGCTGTGAGAGCCACCTATGGCTCAGAGTCATCATAGAGCAGCTGGGGGGTCTGATGGTTAGGGAGTTTCCCCTGTGTTCAGAAGGTTGTGGGTTTGAATCCCAGAACTACTAGTGGCACTACTGAGATACACTTGAGCAAGATCTCGTCCCTCACACTGCTCCCCGTTTCTGGCAGCCTGCTGCTTCACTTGGTTGAATGGGTTATATGCAAAGTTCACACTGTGCTGTATTCACACATGACCATAAGGGGCTACTTTGCTTTACTTTAACCAGATAATCAGAATATATCTATGTTGCATAAACAGTGTACACATAACAGTTGACACTGGGCCTTTTTTTTTTTTTTTTACAGCACTGATACCGATATTGAAACCTTTGGCTTATACTGATACTAAACCAACGTTTCAGATGTTCAAACGACTGAGGTTTAAAAATGGGCTATTACTAATGGAAGCACTTAACCCTCCAGGCCTGGCTGGGATCTATACCTTTGACTGACGTTTCTCATGCATCTCTGACACTCATCGCTGTCCTCGACACTCTAGTTTTTATAAAATGACATCGGATGTTTTCTGAAGTCACAGTGGAATTTGAGTTTGAACATGCTAACACTCTCTGTGGTCAGATGATTTTCCAAAAGGAAATCACCAGCATAAAGCAAGAAAACCAATGACTTGATGTGTATATGCTGTGATCTATTGGGCAGACAATACATCTCACTCTGGGGATGTAATGTAAAGCTTGCCTGAGATTTAAGAGGTAACATGACAATAGAAAGCTCCACATTTTTAGTTTTAGTTTAGTTAAAATGCCATTTAGAGTGCTAATATCTGTTATTTCAGTTTAAAAGCAGTGCATCAGCAGTGGTATGTTCAGTTTTTAAAGAGTTAAGATCTTAAAGGGTACAGTACTGTGCAAAAGTCTTAGGTACCTGTGAAAATATTAAACTGTTTAGATGTTTAGTTTCCATTAGAAACCTGGTTTGACTAAATCAATCCTTCATTAAATTAAATCAGGAGCTGCTGAAGGAGTTTCACCATCCAAACAACAGCTGGAGGAACCTGGAACAGAACCTGTGTTCTCCTCACCAGCTCACACAATATCAACTACTTTTGTTTGTAATTATTCTAATGATAACTGGGTGAGCAGAAAACACTACCACATGCTGCGAAGACTTTTACACAGTACTGGATGTCAGTGGCATTGTTTTATTGAATGCTTTTTATGCCTAACTTAACCATATTATAGAGATACTAAGATTATCTGTTATTTATTGGTTTCTGTTTCTCACAATTAAGGTGAAGACTTCTGTTCTGCTCCAATGGATACCAAGAGGGTGATCAAGTAACCCACTCTCTCTAATGGTAAGTTCCAGACCTCACTTTTTCACTTTACTCTAATGATCAGTGGTAAGGACCGCTAGTGAACAGGTATTGTTTATGTTGTGGATCATTCGTAGTGCAGCAGTGACATTGACATGGTAATTGTTTGTGTGTGTGTGCACTACAGAAAGGACCATACCCCAAGGTTTTTCCACTGAACCCAACAATACTTTTATGCAATTAGAGCTGCAAAAACAGTCTGATTGTTTTTGTCATGTCAAAACCCAGCCAACCAAATTTACATGTATCAGTTTTAAAGGGATACTAACATGTTATATAAACTTAGTCACTTACCTGTTGCGTCTTTTAAAATTGAGGGTATCCCTAGCATGTTGGTCCCCTCTTTGCTACTGTAACAGACATTGCTCTCCTGAGAAGGCTTTAAATAATTGGAACATTGCTGTGAGGTTTTGATTGCAGCCACAAGAGCATTTGTCAGGTTGGATGATTAGTTCTAAATCACCAACACCAATCCAGCTCCTCTCAAAAGATCTGGATGGAGTACCACACCACTAGAGAACACACTTCTGCCTCTCCACAGCCCACTGCTGAGGGGCTATACACCCCACTAGCTAAAGCCTGGCATTGGGCGTGATGACCTGCTCGTGTGTGGTTGCTCCATAGCTTCCTGTTCTATTGGCAGGACCCTTTTTGTGGATACTCTGACATGTTACAGCCCATCTGTTGCTGCACAATTATTGGCCCCCTTCTGCCCCATTCATCATTGGTCAGTTTCTGACCACAGGAGCGCTGTTATGTTTGGGTGGTGATACTGGCATGGCAGTGTGTGGTGCTGGCAAGAGGCTGAGCGATGCTGGTTGAGTTATTACTTTTATACCCAAAAGTATCCATCTGGGTCTCTGTCATTAAGTGTCTATTTGTCACGTGTTAACGCAGCACACAGTGTGAACAATGTGACTGTTCTCTGCATTTAACCCATTCACCAAGTGAAGTAGTGGGGAGCCAGTAAATGCAGTTTGTGGGGAGCAGTGTGTCTCAGTGGTTCCACTAGCAGTCCTGGGATTCAAACCTATGACCTTCTGATTTAACCACTAGGCACCAGCTGCCCCAAAAAGTGATCTGTGATTACGGGTAGAGGAAGTCTGACTCAAACTGCAGCAGGATTCCAGTAAAGTGACCAGTGATTCTATATCATGACATTATTAGACCTCTGTTGACTTGGGCTGGATGATGCTTTAAGCAGCTTTATAGGATCCTTTAACAGGTCATAGCCTGAGCTTGAGCTTAATTCGCCCAATCTCACAAGTTGTAAACAAGAGAAGACCTTTGAAAACAGTGTCGCTTCCAGTTAATTCTTGCCTTACTGCATGGTTAAAGCATCTTTTTGTGCTTTATGTAGAACAGAATAGAATATCTTTGTCATTGCAGTACACAGGAATGTTGTAGTATTGTAGTTTGCATTGTAGTCCGTCTGTTTGTTTCTCAGCTTTTACTCTAGTCTTCAGTGGTCAGGGCCACAAGTGAGCAGGTATTATTTATGTTGTGGATCATTCTTAGCGCAGCAGTGACATTGACGTGTGTGTGTGTGTGCTGCAGAAAGGATCATACCCGGAGGTTTTTCCACTGAACCCAGCGATACTTTTATTGAATCAGAGCTGCAGAAACAGTCTGATTGTTGTTGTTGTCGAAACCCAGCCAATCAAGATGGATCATTTACATGTGTCAGTTTTAAAGGAATAGTAACAAAAATAGGCAGTTGAAGGGATAAAAAGAGGCAGAAAGAATTGATTGATGTTTCTAGGGCATAAAATACCCAAATTTTATGGATACAGGGAGAATAAAACACAAAGTTTGAAATATGGGCCGTTTAAGCGCAGTCCTAAGTGTTTTAGAACTAGACCATACGCTTACAGTACACAGCCTCCACCAAGGAGCTGTAATTAATTCCGCTCACAAAGTACGCGAGCGGAAATTTGCCTTGGGCCAGAGACACATCAACAAGAGCCGCTCTCTATTGTTCAGTTCACTCTTTGTTCGCACACTTGCTTTGGTCGAGCATAACAGCACTGGAGCCTCATAAAGACCCATAAATCTCAATGAAGTGAGACAAAGGTGAGAAGGGTTGTGTGACTTGGGGTCCTTCTAGGGTGTGAAATATCATGTTGTTGCCGTAACTATTGCAACATGCCTTGATCTTTTAGGTCTTATTTGATCCCGTCAGTGTGTAAAGATTGTTGGCGTGAAGAGTGGGCTCTTAACGTGTCTCTTTTTCTCCCCCCATCTCAGGCTCCCTTCTTGCCCTGACGTCTTGGTTTAACCAGGATCCAAAATGAGCATAAGCAGTGATGAAGTCAACTTCCTGGTGTACAGATACCTGCAGGAGTCGGGTAAGAAATGGTCCGAGGCGAGACGTAGCTCAGGGTTTCTGATTGACCTCTATGAGCAACTGTGGAGGTAGTTCAGTGGGTAGGATACTTGCCTCCGATTCCTACCTTCAGCATACCACCACTGGGCCACGTTTTACAGCAAGCCTGAAACTGACACAACCAGCTTGGTTTTCCTTACTAGGTTGAGGTCCGTCTTCCACGTCGCAGTCTAGGCAAATGGCAGCACATTTTCTGTTAACATAGTTTAAAGAACATGTATGGAGGAGCAGAGTGGAAAGGAGTGACTGCTTGGCTTATTAGTTTTTTAATACCTTCATACATATCTGACTTTTCACTGCAGTATACAGTGAGGTCATTATATATAAACTGTCTAGTCCACAGTGCTGTGGGACTAATGTGCAGTTAGCCTACTTGGGCAAGACTTGGTTTAAATACTGATGGCCCGTGAGATCTTAGTAGGCTAACTGCATGTTAGACCCGCAGCATTGTGGGCTAGACAGCGTTACACATGCTGTAATGGCTGAACGCAGATGATGTGCAGGTGGTGGTGACAGACTGGCAGTTGAACAAATTCATTCCAGTGAACTGCTTTTGTAGTTGAAAAAATGTCATAGCTGTCATAACTAATGTAACTGCGCTAGCCATCATGCACTATAAACTCTGTAGTAGTGCGTGAGAGAATGTTAAAAAGAGGGTTAAAAAGATTTAGTTTTTTTCAGCAACACTCCACTTCATTACCCCCACTACTCACAGTTGCCTTCTTCCTCACCAATACACTGCCCCCTGGTGGTCCATGCTGTGCAGCACAGTATGTCACCTCAGTAGAGCAGTTTAATAGAAAATAGGTGGCTTAAAAATTTAGGATTTCAGAATTCACCGGTATGCTGTCATGCTGTCTTGGTACCAATATAGCTTGAGTTTTGTTGGGTTTTTTTATCCTCATATATTGTATAATTGTGTGTTCAATTTTTGATAAAAATTTAACAAATGATAAATTTGACATTGCTGCTACTCAATCAATTCCACTTCCACTGCAATAAAAATTGTATCCAAGAATACAGCTGTCCGTGTCCTTGTTAGATAGGAAAGCTGTAGCGGACGCTCCAGAGTGATACTAGCCAAGCAAGAGAACCTGTTATTCCACAGCTGTGTTAGAAGCATTTTAGAACCTCTTGTCCTGGGAGGTGCTTTGGCCAAATTGAAAGCACAGATGTGTTTTGAAAGAGCCATGATCTGTATCAGACAGTGTATAGACAAGTAAATGGATCCAAGCTTGCTGTATCTGTCTCCACAGTCAGGGTCCAATATTAAAGATTTGGTAATCGTTCAGGCCCTTATAAGGATGTATGAGAGTGTAGGGTGAATTACTTGCCAGTTCTTTAAGTGAGACTCGTGACGATACTAGTTATTTTGCCCAGGCATTTTATAATAAACCCAATACCAATCCTCCACACTCACGATCATAGTATCATCAGCTGGCAGTGGTTAGTGGGGGCAGTTTTTTGCACTTGTGTCCTTGAGCAAGACACGTAAGTCGCTCTGGATAAGAGCGTCAGTCAAATCCCCCCTTAGAGTGTCAAATTGAGTACATTTTTTTGTTATTTATCTATTCAGTTTCACTTGCACAAATTGATACTGAACTGTTGCTGTAAGCAGGAAAGACTGTAGACACACCTTTATGTTCGTAATGTGTTGTATATGTCCAGTTGTAGCTCCAATAAAGCAGCAACACATTTAACAGCTTAATCTGTGTTTTTACCACAGGCTTCTCCCACTCTGCCTTCACGTTTGGCATAGAAAGCCACATCAGCCAATCAAACATCAACGGAGCACTGGTCCCCCCCGCCGCTCTCATCTCCATCATCCAGAAAGGCCTGCAGTATGTGGAGGCGGAGGTCAGCATCAACGAGGTGAGAACTGGCCATTACTTCTCTATTATTTCTCCATTCACACCATGCAACTGCACCAGGTTCAGCTGCTAGAGCTAAACATGTCTATTATAGCAGTCTTTACTGAGGTACCAGTATATTACTCTGAGAATATTACTGTGAGAATTTAATTTGAAGATCAAGATGGCATATCTGTATCAGACCAATATCAAAAAGGGCTGGATTGAACAGAGAAAGTAAGCAAAACAACAAACTCTTATCCTGTATCAAACCTAGCCTAAATGACCTAATCTGGTACTCATTTCTGTTTGATACAATGTTGTTGGCTTTATATTTCTCCCTGTGGGGCTGTATAGTGTTTGGTTAATGTGAAGTAGTTAAATTAAAAACAGGTTATTTTAAAGCAGAGTTTGCAAAGAAGTGATCCCAATCGGGATCAGAATCGGTCAATAAAGGTTTCAGAATTGATATTGGAAAACTGGATATCGTACCATCTCTATATGTAAGTTCTGTGGATGTTTTGCTGATTGTACAAAATGATTCAGGCCTGTTGTAAGGAATTTACAATATTTTTGCATTTACTGTTGGTATTCAAGTCTATGTTTAGTATGTCTTTAATACTCTGTATTTAGTAATGAATAAAGTGTAACTGGTTTAGCTCGGACATCCACATCACGTCACTCCAGGACCAGCAAACTGCACGGCTTAATGAGCAGAGTTGCCTGAATTTGAAACAGCGTTGAAAATTCCTGAAATGATGATTATTTTTAAGGGTGTTGAAGAGATGATGAATATTCTATCACCCATTCAGAAATACCACAGATATTTGGAGCCTGTAAATTGCTGTTCAGGTTGGCCTTGCCATCACTATGTGTGACCATTGTTCAACTCTAAACAAAATCTTACTCATAATTCTATGTATCCCAGTAGACACTAGTTCATTGATTATTGGGGTATCTGGAAACCCTAACCCTAATCCTTTTGTTCCTGAGATGTCCCTCTCATGACACACATCAGAATTCGGCATGTCTCAGCTGTGCCTGCCTCCCAGATAATATCTGATCAGTGGCCACCAATCTTCTCTGTAATCTAACTGTCTCTTTCTGCCTCCTCAGGACGGCACTCTGTTTGACGGGCGGCCGATTGAGTCTCTCTCACTGATTGATGCGGTGATGCCGGATGTGGTGCAGACACGACAGCAGGTGTACCGAGACAAACTGGCCCAGCAGCAGGCCGCTTCAGCCTCCAGCACCTCCGGCACAGCCGGGCCCAAAAACGGAGAGAACGCTGCAAACGGAGAGGAGAACGGAGCACACAACTTACCTAGTGAGCACATACTCATTTTCTCACACACAACCATGCCTGCATCCAGACCCTAGTCCTGGAGTAGCCTGATTTGTAGGGGTGTGAATATGACCATTTGATTCAATTTTATTTATAATAGCCAATTATTAACAGGGATTCAGATGGATTATTTTTCATATGACTTTTTGCAAGCATACATGTCTGAGGAGCAACTGCTTAAGAGTATTTGACTATTAGATCACTCTCAGTACTGACATATAGACAATTAAACACCACACCCAAGCCTCAGTTCGGTAGAGAATTGTAATTGTTTCTACTATTCTGTAATGTTTGTTTACTGATTCATCCACTTAACCAATTAGCAAGCATTCCTGAGTTTACCTGGTCATGTTGAAGCTTTTCCAATGCTGAGTTTGAAAATACTGAGTATGAGTTTTGCTCTCCTCCCATCAGACCATCACTCAGAGATGATGGAGGTGGACCGGGCAGTGGAGATCCCTGCAAGTAAAGCCATGGTGCTGCGAGGTCACGAGTCTGAGGTGTTCATCTGTGCCTGGAACCCTGTTAGCGACCTGCTCGCCTCTGGGTCAGTCACAGTTCTCTCTATATATCCCCATTTTTGCTCATGTGTTGTGTGGTCATTCCAACAAATTGGAGTATGCAATAAGGTGCAAGAACTGTTAGAGGCTTATATTGTTTTAGTAAATAAGAGTAGATTCCAGCAGATTAGATTGTGGTAATACACTGTTGCAGCTCTGTTTTGACCATTTGTAGCCGATGTTAAGACTCTCCTACAAAATGCTATCAAGCCCAGTGGTCATTTTAGCACATCTGATAAATTACAGTACACTACATGAAGTGTAGGGGGCGGTAGAGCTTATTAGTGAATTTTTAAAAGTTGACTGTGAGAGGTGTGTCATCAACTTTCACTGTGATTCAGCTGAATTTGTTTTATCTTTTTTATTTTTTTTACTTTTTATTTGATCTGTTTTGCATGCACAGATATACATATCTGAGGAATAACTTTAAAAATAAAAACACATCAGATTCAGCTGGATAATTAAGTCTGGATGTACTAGTATGAGGGGCATGTTTTCTTGTGGACTATAAAGCACAGATGGACGTCGCTCTGGATAAGAGCGTCTGCTAAATGTTGTAAATATCAGAGTTTCCACAGGTCCACATAAAGTAGTTTTAGAAGATTATCACTGCTTTGAGTGGTGGTTTGAGTGTGCAGGTATTGACTCCTCCTTTGTGTGTTCAGGTCCGGGGACTCGACAGCACGAATCTGGAACTTGAGCGAGAGCAGCTCGGGCGGATCCACACAGCTGGTGCTGCGCCACTGCATCCGTGAGGGAGGCCAGGACGTGCCCAGCAACAAAGACGTCACCTCACTGGACTGGAATGTGAGGACCACTGCCAGAGCTGCTCTCTCTGGCAGTATCTCTCTGCACCCCCCTTCACATACGCACGCGCACACACACACACACTTACTGCCTCACACTTGTCTTGGGGGACAGTTTGATTTCACAAACGTGTGATTGACTTGAAGTTACATTGGGTTGTTTAAGTGTTCCCTTTATATTTTTTTAGCAGTATATATATACACACACAGGGACAGTCTTGGTCATTAGTTACAGGGACAGTCTTGGTCATTAGTTACAGGGACAGTCTTGGTCATTAGTTACAGGGACAGTCTTACGGTCATTAGTTACAGGGACAGTCTTACGGTCATCAGTTACAGGGACAGTCTTACGGTCATCAGTTACAGGGACAGTCTTATGGTCATCAGTTACAGGGACAGTCTTACGGTCATCAGTTACAGGGACAGTCTTACGGTCATCAGTTACAGGGACAGTC
>JBBPDC010000011.1:7276085-7299775 GCA_037974485.1 Hemigrammopetersius urotaenia | reverse complement strand
GGGTCAGACGTCCCATTACTTTTGTCCATATTAAATAGCTCAGCGCTGGTGTTCAGGGGCGGACTGGCGATCTGTGCATTCTGTAAAAAGGCCCAAGATGCGGCCGAGATGCGAAGAGAGACACTGAGTGAGAGAAACAATGAATGACAGGGGAGACACTGAATGGCAGAGAGAGAGAAAGAGAGAAGAGACACTGAGTGAGAGAGAGAGACAATGAGAGAGAGAGAGAAAGAGAGGGAAATAGAGAGAGAGACACTGAATGACAGAGAGGGAGGGAGAGAGACACTTAGTGAGGGAGAGAGACACTGAATGACAGAGAGAGCGAGAGAGAGAGACACTTAGTGAGGGAGAGAGACACTGAATGACAGAGAGGGAGAGAGAAAGAGCGACACTGAGTGAGAGAGAATGAATGACAGGGGGGAGACACTGAATGGCAGAGAGAGAGAGAGAAAGAAAGAGAGAAGAGACACTGAGTGAGAGAGACAATGAATGACAGAGAGAGAGAAAGAGAGAGAGAGACTGAATGACAAAGAGAGAGAGCGAGAGACACTTAGCGAGAGAGAGACATTGAATGACAGAGAATGACAGGTGACGATACCATCTTTTTTTCTTAATTACTCATCTGAGAATTTACACCTTAAATGGTTTTGCAGGCTCTTTCTGTGGACTATCATGAAGTGGAATGAATTTCTCATGAAACCCAAAATAAGTAGCCTATAGTGCACTCAAACCCTGACTGGTTTTAGGGTTATATGGTTCATCATGATGGACAGCCAGTTGTGTATGGCTCTTTAAAAGAATAATAAACTTTAACATACTGTTTATGTGCAGTTCTAGTGCACTAGAAGTTACTGTAAAAACACTTTAGTAAAAATAAAAAACTTCTGCCATATTGTCGTTACGATCGTGACAACTCGTCCATGTGGTTTAGTATGTGCTATGACTTACCGTATGCTATGTGGAATATACTTGTCATTTCAGACAGAGGCTACTTGTCTAGAGAGCGAGAGAGAGAGCAAGAGAGAGACACAGTGAGGGAGAGAGAGAGGGCGAGAGAGAGAGCCACTTAGTGAGGGAGAGGGAGAGAGAGACACTGAATGACAGAGAGGGAGAGAGAAAGAGAGAGAGGAGAGAGACACTGAGTGAGAGAGACAATGAATGACAGAGAGGGAGAGAGAGAGACACACACAGTGTGTGTGTGTGTGTGTGAGAGAGAGAGAGACGGAATGACAGAGGGAGAGAGACAGAAGAGAGAGACAATGAATGACCGGGGGAGACACTGAATGGCAGAGAGAGAGAGAGAGAGAGAGAGAGAAGAGACACTGAGTGAGAGAGAGAGAGACAATGAATGACAGAGAGGGAGAGAGAAAGAGAGAGAGAGAGAAAGAGAGACGAGACACTGAGTGAGAGAGAGAGACACTTAGCGAGAGAGAGACACTGAATGACAGAGAGAGGGAGAGAGAAAGAGAGAGAAAAGAGAGAGACACTGAGTGAGAAAGAGAGACAATGAATGAGAGAGAGAGAGAGAGAGAGAGACACACAGTGAGTGAGTGAGAGAGAGAGAGAGAGGGAGAGAGAGAAACTGAATGACAGAGAGAGCGCGAAACTGAGTAATATAAGATAAACCTGTATTAGTTATTAGTCCCAAAAGTGGGAAATTTGGTTTGTCACGACGGCAGAAAGTGGACAGAAAAAAGTTAGCAGCAGCAAAAATTAAGATAACAATAAAACGGAATAGTATAAAATAGAATAAAACTAAAATAATACACAGTGCAGTATAAAATGTACACTGTACAATCCAGAGAACATGGACATCTGTGTTGTAATGTACATATTTACATAAATCTATTTGTAAACTATATATGAACTAAATGTCTGTACACCATGCGTCTATATATATTAAGTGAGAAAGAAATACTAGAAGAGTTAGAGAGAGGGAGACGAGAAAAGAGGCGCGGAAGCAGTAGAGAAGGGAAACGGGGAAACGGATAGAGAAGATTGAGGGAGAAAGAGTGAAGAAAAAGCTGAAGGACTGAAGAACTTTTCTCCTCGGGTGTTCTTCAGCTGAATTACCTTCTTAGGCTCTTGTTTAAAAGAAACTCACCACGAAAGGGAGGCGACGTTAACACGTGGTTGGTTTTATTCACACAGCAAGTTGGTGTTGTTAATCGTCTGCTAGTCTGTTTTCGCCTTTATATGCGCCATGCCTAGGTGACAACCGCTCATTGTTGTTTGTCTTAAGCGTTGCCAGTAACCATTTTTGAGTTCATGAAACCTCAATATCAGGAACCCCGCTTCCCATGGCAGGTCGCGATGTCCTTTCCTACATTCCCTTCAAGCAGCGAGCGTCCTCCCAAAAAACATTTCCCTTTGATTAAGAAAGATACGTCAGAGTTCATTTCAGAGTTTGGCAAACACACACACTCATATATAAAAAACACAATGTGGACGGTTATCTGCCCAATTATTATGCATTAAAAGTTATACACCAAGACGATACATAGGTGAAACTTAAAGAGAATAACAATTCTTCCAACACCTCCTCCTGTGTACCTCAGCTGGATGAAGTTTGTTTTCTAGATTTTCATGAGCCTGCTTTTCCCTCGGGAAGGTGGGAACTGAACTACACCCACTCTCTAGAGAGAGAGAGAGAGAGAGAGAGACACACCCCATAAAAAGCTCTGGCTGAAAGTAAACCCATTTCCCTCTCCTCTCATACGGCGGAGGACAGACATAGACCCGTCAGTCTCTGACCTTCAAGCTTTCAGTCAGATTAACAACTTTATTCTTCAAACGAGGTGAGTGAGCGACTCGACCGTTAAATCCGCTTCTTGTTTGAATTAGAACACTTCGTTTATGAACTCTCGGCTGGTTTTCCCCTGTAAACCTAGCATTAAACGCTAGGATAATATTCATATTTATACCTTTATTGATAGTTTTTTTTTGTATTTTCTCGTGTGTATTGTTAACTTTTTAAAAACGTTTTAGGTTCGAAAGGTTGGTGAAGTGGAAAACTAAACGCGTGCTAGCATGTTTTTGGTGCTAAAAATCCTAATCCTAAATTTTTTTTTCTTATCCAGATGCACAAGTTTGGCTATTTTTCTGTCATACGTGACCTTAAATAAAAATATAAACCATAGTTTATGGTTTTAAAAGATTTATGGACGGTAAAAGTGAACACCACATGTTGCCTCAGACAAAATCGTGGAAAATCCTAATGATTTTTAAATGAAAATGAAAGCTTGGCTCAATTTCTGTCATGTACAAGCTTTAATTTGTAATATTTTAACAGTTTTAACTGTTTTTATAATTTAAGGGTAGTAAAAGTGAACACTACGGGCTACCTCAGACTTAATAACTTCAAATATTATTAATCTTTTTATGAATGGTCTTTCATTTTTAAGCTTGGGTGAGGCATGGCTCACTTTCTGTCACGTACAAGCTTAAATATGTAATATTTTACCATAAAATCAATTCATGGACAGAAAAAGTATACACATGTTGGACTAAACGGCTGGTGTACTTTATCCAGCCACTCCCTTTTTCCTCACTTGTGAATGACTGAAAATTATAATTGTAATGGTTTTTAAAATGTAGAAATGTTCTGTCTTGTGAGTGAATTTCAGCCATTAATTTTTTGCTATGTGTAGCTTGCTATGTTTGTCCATTTAGGCTTTTTTGTCCCCCCTCATTTTCATGTATTTAAGTCTGACTGCTCAGGCATTAATTCTGACAAACCTGGCTGAAAATAATCTTGTGGTTTTACTCTATACAAACTGTAAATAAAACTAAAGTGAAGATACCATCTTTTTCTCTTAACTACTCATCCGAGAAGTTACACCTTAAATGGACTATCATGAAGTGGAATGAATTTCTATGCTATGCTATGGCTTACCGTATGCTATGTGGAATATACTGAAGGCTACTGATCTTGGATCAGATTTTTCTGCATTTTTGATGATGGTGATCATAAACAAATTATTCTAGATCTGCACTCCAACTCCTGAGGTGGGTTTTGAAAACAAACCCTGACATCGAGCTCTTCATCCCCAAGTCTGAAGAGCTTGATGCGAGTCTAGAGGGGTTTTTGGGTTTATTTAAGCAAACTATTCACGTTCCTGTTGACTTCTAGTTTTTAATAATATTAGACTCAGCTCCACCTGTAAGGTAATGAAGCAAAACTTGGACACCAGACAAGTCTTGAGCACATAAATGGAAAATTGTATACATTTGCCAAAGACTAATTAAAATAGCTCTATACATTACAAAAGCCTGGTAATGTGTGGCTGTAGGTTTTCACCGACACTGTTTAAACCCAGGTCCACCATGCTTCTAAAACTTAACAGTTTCCTGATCAGTTGAATGAGACCCTGAAGATGGACCATCAGGAGGATGGTTGACCTTTTCAAATTTCTCAAAGTACGTTTTTCCTTTTCTCACCTCAAGGGCCGACGATGAGTGTAAGACATTTGGTGAGAGAAACCGGGATGAACTAAAGACGGCCAGATGAGAGTTTGAGGAGGTTTTCATCATTAACACTTGGTAAAATGTCTATATTATTCTGTGTGGGGCTGAACAACTGGAATTTGTTTTTTCTCTTTTTAGCAGCTCAGTGGCAAATCTGAGTTATTTTAACCAAACGTTCCATATCAATTAAACTAGATGAGAAAGGGATTTATTGCTAATTTATTGTGCTAAATTGAGCATTTTTGTTTTTAACAAAACAATATCTAAATTGGGAAAAGTATGAAAATGACAGTTTAATCCAACATATTCAAATGAATACTCTTGGATATTCATGTTTACTATGCAAACCTTTCCTTTAGACTAATCAAAATGCATTTTTTAAAAATTATACTTGCCTTACTTGAACATGAATGTGTTCACATGGACAACTGGAGACTCATTCTTACATTGTGCAAATTAAAGGGCCGGTGTAAATGTGTCTAATGTGAGTCAAGATTAACGTCACACTGATCATGAGCTTTCTGAGTATTGTGTAATATCTTTAATTTGGTTGCAATGATGTCAGCTGTTCAGCATTGCACAATTTTCTTTTTTCCTGCTGTAAATCATCACTCCTGACTCATGATAGCTTCACAATCAGCAGCTTCTTTATTCATTTAGGCTAGAGAAACTAGAACAGATCCTCTACAGCCTGTGTGATTTCAGCAATCTTATAAGATCATTACAAATCACACTGCATGATACGATGCGTGTTGTAGATATATAATGATGTATGTGAAGGTGTGTGGATTGTGAAGGTCTTCTGGCCTTGCCTGCGTTTGTCTCGGCCAGTGTTTGTGTGTCATCCCTGCAGGCGTGGCTGCAGCCCATTTGTGGAATTGGTGGGGCTGGTGTCTCCATCTCTTTACAAACCACTTCCACCCTTTTACCCATTAGAGCTTTTTTTTCCCTCCCATTTACTTTCTTGCATCCAACACACCTCACTTCGCTGCCATGCATCCATTACTGACTTTGACACTATCATTTTGGTTTCATTTGTCTTTGGTTATGGTATTTATTTCATTGAATTGCTTGTGATTTTGATGTTAAAACACTGTGTCCAACTAAGCTAAAATTCAGTGGATGTCACTCATTTTGGGTTGTTTGAGGAGAAGAGACTGGTGAGCACATTTCATATAGGACACATCCTAAGGGCCCAAATACCACTTTTGTTGTTGTATGGTTTTTCACAAATCTCTGGGGAAGATTAGTAAGGCGTGCAAATGCAGGTCCTGGCCAGCTCCACAGTACTGTTTAAAACTCGAGTCGGGCTGCGGGTGCAACAGCCTAAGCAGGGAAACCCAGACTTCCCTCTCTGCAGCCACTTTGTCCAGCTCTTCGAGGGGGATCCTGAGGCGTTCTTAGGCTAGCTGAGAGACATAGTCTCTCCAGCGTGTCCTGGGTCTTCCCTGAGGTCTCCTCCCCATGGGACATGCCTGGAACACCTCCCCAGGGATGCGTCCAGGAGGCATCCTTCCCTCACTCGTGAACAAGACACCGAGATACTTAAATTCCTCCACTTGGGGAAGAATCTCATCCCCGACCTGGAGAGAGCACTCCACCCTTTTCCAGCTGAGGCCCATGGCCTTGGATTTGGAGGTGCTGATCCCCTTCCCAGACGCTTCATATTTGGCTGCGAACTGCTCCAGTGAGAGCTGTAGGTCACAGCCTTTCTTAAAGAGGATGTACAATAGTGTGTATGAAGGTTTGTGAATGTTCAATGGTGTGTGTGGATGTACAGTTGTGTGAAGGCGTCTAGGTGTGTGAAGGTGTACGAGGGTGTGTGCGTGCAGGTGTGTAGGTGTACGATGGTGTATGTGTGAAGTAATTGCGGGTTCTTTGGTGGGTGTGATGACAGTACCACCGTTTATGACCCATTCTGGGAACAATAAAATCATGCTGTGTATACTAAGCGTAGGGCCCTGGGCGGAAGTGTTTGTGACTACCTGCCAACTTGCCTCCTACCGCAGACTTTCATTGCCTTGTTGAAAGAAGGAAAACCCCCTTCTGATATGTTTTGAAGGAGAAAGGAAACCACAAATACTCTGGGTTTATTCTTACTCTATTTTATTTATTTACTTTTTTAATGTAAATTTTGGCTGGGGGACTATTTGCATGTTGGCAAGTGTAGTGTATTAACATGGCTCAGTTTAGTGCCTCTAAAAGCTGCCTCACAGAAATCTCCCTCCACACACAATCGCAAAAAATGCTGACAAAAACATGCAAAGGCAGCAGGTGCTGATATAACCTTAAACCGTATAGCATTGGTGACCAATCAGAAGCCTTGGAGGGGGACGTCATTTCCAGAGACTGTGTCCGTGTTGCCTTGTCGACAAATGTTACCTTTATACAGTTTCTAGTCAGTTTATAAGACTGATAATTATGAGAAATAGGCAAATATACATAATCAGAGAAATAGGCAGTTATACATAATTAGAAATATGTATTAATTTAAATGAGAAGAGCATAGATAGAACCAGTTTATAAAGTCAGGTTCTAAGATTGAGAAATTCTACCGTGAAGCAGAACACAGGCCACTTCATATCATGCCATGCTCACAAAAGACATTTTAGAAACAGAAAACTGTATTGATCCTAGAGAAAATTGCTTACTTAATGACGGCCATGGAGCAAAACACACTCCTATTAAAAGCTTCTTTTTTTTTTTAACTAGAAACCAGTAACCCGAAAGCAAGGTAGCACGGAAACTGAATCAGGAGTGAAACTGCTGGAATACATCACATAGAAAAGCTGCTCTACACACACTACTGCACTTACAACACAAATGGAGACGTTTCTTATTTTTACACGGCTCACACTGCGGTAGTTCAGAAAAGAATAGCAGCCTGTGCTTTTTACACACGCACTGTGGCAAACTCCACAAACAGTGAAGCAAAAAAGGAAATTGTGGTCTCATACTTCTCATATCCTTATCCTATTTAACAGTTGGGGTTGGAGGAACCCAAGAATGGTTGTGGTACAATGGTTTGCTGATTTTCTTGCTCTAAACTTGGACATGAAAAATAGTTTGGCCACAAATCAAATTGGCACATTTATCCCTTTTGCCCAAATGTTGTAGACTAAGACATGTTTGGGTTCTGAAGTTTGCTCCTTTAGTATCGTCCTGGCGCTATTAGGTTAAGCTGTCTAAAAACTGGTAAAATACCTGGGCTTAAAATGACACTATTAGACGAATGTCACTGTGAAAAAAAAATGCAGGTTCAAAATGACTTGTAGCTACAGTTTTGGAAGCACATTGGTCTTCCAAAACGCATCTGATCAAGGAGGCTACAAGGGGATAGTTTTTATTTGAACTGTTGTTAGACGTGCTTTTAACATCTCATCAGTGCACAAAAAGTGCTGAAGACCACTGTGGCAACCAGGACTTTCAGCATTCTGTGTCTTTAACCATCCACCGTGTTTGTTACTGTGTTTGTCCGTCACCTTAGGGATGAGCTTGTCAGGGTCATTCGAGACCCACACCGTGCCTATGGTGAAGTGAATGTAAGCTGAAGCCTGAAGTTATTTGAATTGTTTGGAAACTGAGTTTGCTATTTGGAAAACAAAACAACTGGTTCCTCTATTGTTTTTGCAGGGGGCACCTAGATTAACTCAGAACATTAGAAGAGGCCTGTACTCAAGGTGAGTTGCTCAGTAATTGAAAGCAACTATGTACATGTGATTTGGGCACGCACAGATCGTGAATATTTATGGCTCGTTTGGATTTGACCTAATTTTCAATGTTTACACCGTGAGCTGATAACTCAGTTCGGCTGAACTCATAATAATGTATTTTTTGAGGAAAGAAATAGTCCAAGCCGATTGCACGCTTTTCCTCCAAACTATCATTTTTTTTTTTAAATTTAAACTCTCTTTCTGCTTTTATTTCTTAGAAACTAGGGATGCTCCATAATGTCAGTCATATCCTCATTAGCAGACATTTGCTTCAAAAAAGGAAAACCACATGTTTAGATTTGACCGATATTTTATGTATTTACTTGACCCTGGTAGAGCAGAACATTTTGCCAACGCTCAGCTACTGTGGTAGAACATTTACAATTTCTTCATTTTTCTGAAGGTGCAACTTTTTTTCTGTAATGCTAATCCAGGAAAATGTGGTCCCTGTTTCTACTTTTTGTATTTTGGAATTGGAAAATGTGCGCCCACAGTTTCAATATCAGCCCCATTAGAAAACACGTTAGACGGCAGATGCTGCAAAAAAGTGCTGCAATCTGCAGTACTTCTATATACACTATATGATCAGAGGTATGTGTCCACAGCACCTAGTTTGAGTGTTTCAGCCACAACCCAAATCTAACTGGTGTATAAAGCACCAGTTTGGATTTGTTCAACCTCATAATTCTAAATATGGAAGCACCTTGTCCTAAAAGCAAGCTATATGAGGGAGCAAATGCAATAAAGCACTCTTATAATTAATGAAGTGATCTTCACAACTTGTAAAGTGATAATATTCAATACGTCATGCCTTTTTAGTAGTTATATCAGCCTACAGTAGAGAATTCTACACACCATATTCAAATAACAAGCCTTTCCAAATTGGGCGTGCTCAAGGAAAGGGGTTTGGAAAATGTACTGTACAATACAGTAATCTGCCTCATTTTCTTTAGCCTTAGAAACTGTTGCTGGCTTCCAGCTTGGGATGCAGTTTATCATTAGGACAGAATATTTGAGGTTAGTATGTAATCTGGCAATCATTGGCATCCTAACCAAATTCACATTTGCATTGAATTGAATTGATTGAATTGGAGGCTACAATCGCAGCATCTTCAAAAATGTGCAAATTAAATATTGTAATCAGAAAAGTAGACATAAAACACAGTAAAACACAAAACTCAAAAATAAATAAATAAACAAATAAAAACGAGCAAATAAAATGACTAACCCTAACAACTAAAAACAGAATGAATGTTAAACATTGAAAGCCAAAGTGAAAGCCAAAGCTTTTTAAATATTGACAATGAATCAGCCTCTCTAATAACTGTTGGTAATTTGTTCCATGCTCTGAGTGCATAATAACTAAAGGCTGCCTCACCATTATATCTCCTATTCACTCTCGGTACATACAGTGGCCGGATCTGAGAGCCTAGCTGGAGTGTAGAAAGCTAAAAGATCAGAAATGTACGAGGGTGCTAAACCATTTAGTACTTTATAAGTAAGTAAAAGAATTTTAAACTCAATTCTAAAAGACACAGGTAGCCAGGTAACTCTATATGGAGTTCATATAGAAGTGGTGTAATGTGATCTGATTTCTTCGCTTTCATCAGTGTTCAATAGTTTGTTGACCCTTACTTTTAACTTCAGTAATGTATATGCTTGCAATAATGGTAAATCATACAATTACTGTAAAAATATAATATTTTAAGGGCCGATTTTGATAACTTGCCTTAAATGCATTTTAGGCAGCGGTTCAAATCATCTCAATAGATTTAAGATATGAAAGATCATTGCACTACCAGTTTGTCATTTCTTCTTTTTTTCATTTTCAAAGTGAACGCTTGGATCCCCAACCAACTGAACTAAATGCAGAAAGAAATTGGTCATTTTAAGCTCACAGTTCATGGAATGTGGGGGCGGGAAAAAATTGCAACAAAAGATTTTAGGAATTCTAGGGTGACGATCCCTTGGGTTTTGTCCATGTGCCTGGCGGAAGCTATGGTTTAAGAGCATCCTTTGTGCTCCGGCGTTGCTCTGACACCTCACTGTGTTTTGAAAGCTTCGCCCTCAGCGGTTTTTCGCGGCCTCTAAGGATTTAAAGCCCCCCATTATTGGTGACCTATGGCACGTTCGCTGTGTTGGCTTTTACATTGACCCAGGGGAATTTGGACAAAGTACAGCGTGGACACTCCCTAGAAAATGTCAAGCAGTGACATGCTAATGTAGGCAGATTATTTCTGGTAAGATTTGTGAGGTTATAGATAAAAATCTTTCCTACAGGGAGGAAGTTGGGCTACTTGAATTTATGACAGCAAAGTGCTGCCATTGGCTGGCATTGCACAAATATATTTACATACCCCATATTTGCTTATTCATTGGGCTGGTTTAGTGGAAAAACACGCTTTGTGGCCACAGAAGTGAACAGTGGTTTTTAAAGGCCATTGCTGTTTGGTAAAATTAAGGTAAGCAATGAATCATTTGCACTTTAATGCTCCAGGAATGTTTCATTGGTCAAACCTGTGAACGAGGTGATAATCTCGTGTATGTAGATAAAACAATTTATCAAAATATCTGAAACCTATTGACACACCCTATGTGGACACCCTTTCTAATTAATTAAGCCACACCCAGTGCTAACAGGTGTGTAAAGCATGCATGTAATCTTCATTGACAAACACTGGCAGTAGAGTACGCCATACTGAAGAGCTCAGTGACTTTAAACATGGCACAGTCGTAAGACACCAAATTTTCTCCAGGTCAGTTTGTAAAACGTCTGTCCTCCTGGTGTAGCTGGACAGCTGGTAGCCTAGTGGTGGGGGCGTTTGTTTCCCAAGACTGCTAAGCTTATAGGTACCGTCCCCACACACTGCCCGTGCTGTTCGCATTGTGTGCTGTGGTGTGTTCATGTATGACAGAATGGTCGCTTTCACCTCAGCTACAAAGTGGTACCACTCAGACTCAAACTCTCAGAACAGGGCAGCTTGCCAGAAGACAGCATTTGGTGGGTTAGGACTGCATACTGCTGGAATGGATAGTGCCAACAGTACATTTCAGTGGAGAAAGGATAATGGTCTGTGGCTGTTTGTGCTGGGTAATTTGGTTCCCATGAAGGATGAACGCTCTTTCCTGTTCCAGCACCTGTGCAATAAGTGAATTCCATAAAGACATGGTTTGGCAAATTCAAGAACTCTATAATGTGAAGGAACTCTAGGGGAACCTACAAAGAGCCCGGTCCCCCAAACCAACTGAACACCTTTTGGCATGAACTGGAGTGTTGACGACAAATGATGCTTTCTTGTGCTACATAATTTTCTGACCTCGTCAATGCTGTTTTGACAGAATGGACACAAACGCCCGCGTCACAAAATCTTGTGGAAAACTATCACAAAATAATGGAGGGGCTGGGAGCCTTATTTTAAAGTCATTGGTTTTCGAACAGGGACAAGCTCGTGCAAGTGTGAAAGTCGGTTGTCCACAATATTTTGGCTGCACATTTTGCATGCAAGTTTGAAAAAATTTTACAACTGGTATGAGGAGAAAACTTTTGAGTACTCGTATGTTTACGTTTTTATTTTATAGAAGCAAGATTTCAAAATTTCTACACATCATTTGTGTTTATGCATTGTTAGTGATTATGCGCACACAAAATATCAGATATCAGCATCGTCCCACAGTTCCCATATTGGTGCACCTCTAAAAAGAGTTTGATTTGATTTAATGTTAAGTACTTCTATTTGAACCATGTTATGTATGTAACTTTTGTGTTTTTGATTGCATTCATTTCATTATAAACCCTGTAACTAAAATATTCCTGTTCTATTTCAGATATAAAATGTTGGCCTCATGATGGAGCTCCAAGTAGAACACTGTAAGAAGCAATGTCTCTGCCTGAAACTTAACCCAAATGCAACCTGTCTGAAGCTGCCTCTCAGACCTAACTGCAGCTGAAAGTCTCAAGAGGGTACAGGATGCTTGTAAATTTCCGTCGCCTCCGGAAACGGCAAATCCAGCAGCTGTTAATGACCTGCTTTGCTTTGTCAGTGGTCATGGTTTGCTTCGAAAGTTTTGACAGTAGTTTAATGAGTCACGTTAAGTCCCTCTCTTTACGGCACTTGCTCACCAACTTTGACTTCATCAGTGCAAACTTGACGATTAGCCGTGAGGCAGCCATGAAGTTCAGTAACCACAGGTACTTGATAAACCATGAGCGGAAGTGCCACGATAGGGATGTCCTCCTCCTGCTGTTTGTGAAAAGCTCACCAGAGAACTTTGAGAGGAGACAGGCCATTCGGTCCACGTGGGGGAATGAAACCTATGTTGAAAAGACCTTGGGTGTGACGGTGAAAGTGCTCTTTGCTCTTGGCCTTCACCCTCGGCCCTTGGAGAGGAAGAAAGTGCAACGGGAGCTGCTCGAGGAAGACGAAAAGTACCATGATTTGATCCAACAGGACTTTCTTGATACCTTCCACAACCTGACCCTCAAGCTTCTCTTGCAGCTGAGCTGGACGCACGCGCACTGTCGCCATGCCCGATTCCTCATGTCTGCAGATGATGACATCTTCATTCATTTGCCCAACCTGATCCACTATTTGCAAGAGGTCGACCAGGCTGGGGCAAAGGACTTCTGGGTCGGGAAGGTGCATCGCGGTTCTCCACCCATTCGAAGCAAGGATAGCAAGTACTACGTGTCTGAAGAAATGTATCCCTGGCTGATGTACCCTGACTACACTCCCGGGGCTGGTTACGTTGTCTCCAGAGACGTGGCCTCCAGGGTCTATCAAGCTTCCCTCACCCTGAATGCTTCTCTTTACATTGATGACGTCTTCATGGGAATTTGTGCCAGCATGATGGGGATTTCACCCCAAGAGAATGTCTTCTTCTCAGGAGAGGGCAGGGCCCCTAACCACATCTGCATTTACAAGCAGATGATGACATCGCACGGACATGTGACGGACTTCCACGAACTCTGGAAGCACGCAATGGATCCTGAAGTACAGAAGGTATCCTTGGGGCTCTTTGGTAGGCTCTACTGCACTGTGGCTAAAGTCAGACTGCTTTGTATACCACAGTTTTTAAACACCTATCCATGCAAAGCAGCATTCTTCTAGGAGATGGAACTCTGTTTAGTATGAAATAACTTTTTTTTCTCTTTTACTTTTCTCACTATTTTAGTATCTTGCCACATTTTTGTAGTCTCATTTGTAGTATTTGTCACTTGGATTTTCTTTGCTATGATTTCTTCTTGAAATGTCCCTGGTATTGTAGGGTGAATGCCGTTTAATAGTTGACAGTGTAATCCTTGCATTACTCTATTAAATATATGCAAAAGTTTTTTTTTTCTTGCAGGTACTACCATTTTATTTCTTGATCATGAGCTCCCCCCCACCACACTGAAAGAACCCCACGTATACTCAGAACTATGCATTTGCGACCTCCAATTACAATTGCATGAACAGTTTTATATTGCATGTGTTAGATTACAGTTGTGCCATCAATAGGTATTGTAATGGACAAAAAAATGTGGAAGCTGAAAAACTCTTGACGTGATTCATTCCACACAGATGCAAAAGGAACCTTTGCATGAACTGGAAGTTGGTTGACTTTTGGAAGTCTCCGGGGACCTCGTTGCACAGTCCAGTCTAAACTGTTTGGCAGTTCCATTAAAAAGCGAGTCTTCCTCTTTTCGCTGCTGCAATGTGAAATTTTGTATTTGTAATGTGTGCTGCAGTTGTTTGCATCCACTACCTCAGCAGATGCCAAAACACTGTGAAATGTAAGAAGTTTACTCAGTCTGACCTTCCGACGGAACTGTGTCATAAACGGCGAACGCTTGAGAAGCAGATATTCAGAAATCGGTCAGATCTTAACGACCAGAATCTACCATCAAACTCCTCCACCTTCTTCATCCGTGAAGCTGCCTACTACTTAGTAGAGGTGGTGCCTGTTGGTTCTAAGCTTTGGCTCACTATCAAGGATGGCATTTCTTGACTGTTTACTTTGGCCTGGTTGGAGTTTGGAGATATAGGTGTGACTCTGTAGTGAAGACCGCCCGTTTGGAAGATTGTTTAATCAGGGTGGTGTGTGTCTGGTCGACACCAATGGTTTGAAACAAATATTTCACGACACACACATCCCCAACTCCTGCTGAAGAGGGACCTATTTTTAGCAAATGGATCATATGTCTTGACCTGAAAGACTGGCACATCAGATCATGTTGCCTCCGTCAGGCCACACTCTGAATGACTGTTGGACGTCCCTATGATTTCTGTCTTGTCTTAAATGTGATTTATGTATTTAAGTAATGTTTTTTCTATACTGCTAATAAACCATCTTGAAGCAACAGTGCTGGTGAATATCTTGAGTCTACATGGTTATGCTAAAACACAGACTTCCTATAAATCTTTACAGATGCTGGTTAGGAAAAGCTGCCGTTTCTACTTCAAAATTTTAATTCTTATGAATAGTGATTCAAAAACCAGGGCTATAAGGGAAAAAGGCTATAATGGATCAGAACTTGCATTGTAAGTTCTATAATGGTTTTTCTGAATGGCTTTCATGTAATATTTTACCTTTTGTAAAATTAAAAGCTACCTTACCATCATTTTTGCCTAATCTGACCATATCAACTGCTGTTAACTTTGTATCAAAAAAGCATGACACTTTGCCCAGTATTTTTCTCTTGTGATTGTAAGGTTTTGTTCAGGTCACAATTATTTATAAAGCAGCTTCTCATATAGAAAAAAAAAAGCCTAATTTCCAGGGGATGTTAATCACTTCTGTGGTTTGGCCTTCTGCACTACCATCACAGAATACGTGAACACATTTCCAGTACAAACTCCTTCCGGCCTGCTTCAACCACAGGTTTTAGGCTGAATTTAGGCTGTGAATGGGGCAGCAGTGGGTTAGAGTGGTCCCTGCAATCAGAATGTTTGAATCCCAGGCCTGCTAGTAGCACCACTGAGGTACCCTTGAGCAAGGTCCCTACACACTGCTCCCTGGGTGCAGCTGTTTGCTGCTTCACTTGAATACGTTAAATTCAGAGGGGGCGGAAAAAAAAAAAAATACTGTGGTGGACTTTACTTAGCATGTTGTAGTAAGAAAGATTAAAGTTTTCATTATGCTTTAAGTCAAGGCTCATTAAAACAAACTGATGTTGCAATCAAAATTTAATAAATGCATTGCTTACTTTCAGGTGGTGCAAAGTATGATCTTCCCACTATGGGTGAATGGTTTCCTTTTGCATTTCAAATCTGGTGATACTAGTATCTGGTGTCAACTTTCTAACCCTCGTGTTTATAAAACCCATAACATACCAAAATCAAACCCAATACAAATCTACATCAAACGTACATCACCCAGCTCCTGTTACACAAAGTCAAGAACCTCACAGGGGCCCCATCACAGGCCTTGCTGCAGAGTGGCAGGATGGGGAAGCAAGACCATTTTTTTGTACAAAGCTTAAAACACAAAACCTCTAGTCAGAGTATCACTATCCTCTTTATTGTCAAATGAGCCAAACACTACATGGAACATTTAGTTTAAGACCCACCTTTGAAGAGAACTTCACACAAAAATGTACTTGATAAAACAAAATACAATTAAATTAATACATTCAACAAAAAAAAGTGCCTTTCATTTTACTGACATGGAAGAGTGAACCAAGTTAAACTGCACACATATGTTAGCATAACATAATTGGCAGACTTGATGCAGCACTTGTATCTTTTAGTCCACAAGTAAATTACTAAATGGTGAAGAACATCTAGCACATACATTTTGAACATACTAGGGAGAAAATACCTGATAAAGAATACATTTAAAGAACCCATGTTCTGTATGCTCCGCTACCAGCAGAGACCGATAAAGGAGCCTACAACCGTCCACGCAGAGAAAGTCACGTATTGAATTCGCAAGTCTGATCCACAGCCAGCATTGAGGAGAACAGGCTTTTATTCTTCCAATAAAATAAGCGCAAATGCAAGTGATTATTCGATAGCTATCCCTGCATTAAGATCTCCCCAGAGTTTAAATCAGGTCAGCGACATTCATGGGCATCTCCTCAACGGTCGTGTTGTAGAACGTCTCAATGTCTCGAAGGATCCTCTTGTCTTCCTCAGTAACAAAGTTAATGGCAACGCCTTTTCTGCCAAACCGACCTCCACGGCCAATCCTGGCAAGGAAACGGGAGTTAGCAAGCTGGCCTACGACAGCTGACTTACGGGAACGCCTGACCACCAGTTTGGACTCACCTATGGATGTAGTTTTCCCGGTTTGTCGGAAGGTCATAGTTGATGACTAGTGACACCTGCTGCACATCAATGCCACGTGCCTGAAGAAACAAAATGCCACTTCACTATCTTGCAGAAGCAAAGCATAAAACAACCTGAGAGAGAGAAAACTCTTGCCTATCTAGTAAGCTGTATCTGATTACTTTAGCTACAACACAATGTTTCAGCCCCCCGGGAGGCATCTGAGGGAAACTCACCAACAAATCTGTAGTAATCAGCACTCTGCTAGACCCAGATCTGAATTCTCTCATGATAATGTCTCGCTCTTTCTGGTCCATGTCTCCATGCTGCAAAAAACCCCAAACCAAAACAAAAAAACCCACCAAATTTTAATAACAGCAACTCTAAAATCCCACTATTCAGCTATTTGCTAAAAGCCAGTTGGTCAGTAGTATGATCAGCACTTTGAGAAAAAAAAGCATCTCCATTACAAGTCAGTCCCGAAAGATGGTATACCATCATTTCATACTTTAACGCAACAGGCAAAACCAGTAGGGATAAATGTAATTAAGCTACAAACAATATTGATCTGCCTGCAGCAGATTCATCACTAGACAGGTGAGTAGCTTACCAGTGCAGACACAGTGAAGTCTCTCGCATGCATCTTCTCAGTCAGCCAGTCCACCTTTCTTCTTGTATTTAAGAAAATGACTGCCTGTGTGATTGTCAGGGTCTCGTAGAGGTCACACAGTGTGTCCAATTTCCATTCCTGTGGATGGGAGTCATTTACCATCAGTGGCACATCAAAAAATGTAACTGTCTAGACAAGTTTCAGGGTCATCATCTTGTGGCTTATAGCACAGAATCTCGAGACCTAGGGCATCAGACATTAAGAAAGAGGTCCCCTCCTAGACTCATTTCCGATTCGGTGTCATTTCTCTCCCTTCTTTTAAAATATACCATACTAGCATGACCACCAGGACTAAGCATGAAAACTTAGGCCTGCTGATTTTGGCATGGTGCTTTGGAAAAGAAGGGGTTTTTCTACCAAAAGGCATCAGAGTTGCTTTAAACAGGTCCAACTCTGCCCTCACCTCTCTTTCTACATTAATGTAGAACTGCTTGATACCCTCCAGGGTAAGCTCTTCTTTCTTCACCAGAATGCGGACAGGCTCCCGCATAAACTTGGTGGTCACATCCAGTACCTCTGCAGGCATGGTGGCCGAAAGCAGCACAACCTGTAGACGAGAATACGAGCATCGCTGATCAGCAATGGTTTCTTTGCAAGACGCAAAGACAACAGTTATAGCATGGTCAGCATAAACAAGATCTTATAGGTTACAATGTTGCTCTGAACCTTGAAACAAAGGCCACTGGACATTTAGAAAGAGGTCCGACCACATTTCATTTCCAGTGCAGGGCAGCTGCTCTTCTTCCATGTTTTTACTCTGCTAGCATTATTACATACACCAGATAAATCTGGATTCTGTAATTTAAGCACAGTTCTTTTGTATGGAAGACAAACCACACTGTCTGACGAAGCTCTAACCCACCTGGATGTTGGTACTTAATTTCTGAAAAATCTCATAAATCTGATCCTTGAATCCACGACTTAACATTTCATCTGCTTCATCCAGGACAAACATCTTAATCCATTTGGGAGCTATGGAAAAAGACAGCCAGTCAGTTGCATTCATTACTTTTAGGAAACAAATTCCATACCAGACAGAAGTGTGATCAGTAAAGTAAAACAAAAGCATCTCCATGACAAGTCAGTCCCGAAAGATGGTATACCATCATTTCACACTCAGTCCAGTATGGGTAAGGCTGGTCAATAGCCAGTTCAGACACTTACAGAGAAACCTCCTGTTCAGCATGTCAAACACACGGCCTGGAGTTCCCACAACAATGTGGGGGGCTTCCGCTTGGAGTTTCTGCATTTCATTGCGCACATTTGTACCCCCAATACAGGCATGGCATGAGGCACCCATGTAGTCTCCAAGGGCCAAAATCACCTTTTGAATCTACAAAACACACAAAAAGTAGATACTGATTAAAAATCACAACAATCGACAATTTAACAATCGACAATTTACCAATCACCTTTCTTACACTTAAAACAGGGATATTCACTAAACTCACAACCAAAATGACTGCTCCCTGCTAAACACCAAGTAAAGAAATGATTCGGATAAACAAAGTCCACATTTCACCAGTTACATTGCAGGAAGAATAGTAAAAAAGTACCTTGACTTCAGCTACTGCCCAAATATGCCGCCTTGGTCTGAGACACACTTAAGTTTATCATGACCTCGGGTACAGCATACCTGCTGAGCGAGTTCTCGGGTTGGTGCCAGGACCAGAGCCTGAGTCTCTTTCTGCTCAATCTCCAATTGCTGCAGGATAGAGATGGCAAACGTGGCCGTTTTGCCAGTGCCTGACTGTGCCTGGGCAATGACATCGTAACCTGAAGGACACAGAGCGGGTCAAAATCTTCGGCAAATCTCACCAGAGCGGGCCTCCGACACCCCAATTTACTTAACTTCAGCTTCCCCAAAATCACCTTTTATGCAAGGGATAATCGCTCTTTGTTGAATTGCTGACGGCTTCTCAAAACCATAGGCATAGATCCCCCTGAGGAGCGTCTCCTTCAGGTTCATGTCATCAAAGTTATCCGTGATCTCATTCCAGTTGCTCTGCAGGGCGGAAAGAGTGACAGGTTCAAACTCTACTTCTGAAAACATGAAGTATTTTAGACTGAGAAGGCAAATGAAGGAGATTACCTCAATGATACCATCAGGCTCCATCCCCTCCGGTCCTCCATGGTCTCGATCTCTGGAGCTAGGAGGGACAAAATATGAGTTTAGAAAAGCTCTTCACTTCCAAAAGAGGGGTGTGTTACACAAGACCCTTCCTAAAGGTGTGAAGGAATTTTCCCAGCCTGGGAGAAAGCAGACTCCAGGCTTTGTGAGTGTGTGAGGACCCAGACTGCGTTCCTCACATGCCACGTGGACAGACTAAGCAAAATGAGCCCGTCCCTCCATGATGAGCCACTTTAGCACTGAATTATGGTAACACCCACAACTACCAGCCTTTATTTCACATTTTTACATCCACTTTTTGGCCACTTTATAAGGTCAACATGACAGACTGCCTGTCTATTTCACCAAACCCGTAACTGCTTACACTTCAAAATATATCCCAAATGCTGTTAAAGCTCATTAACCTCTGTTTTGTCTCTAAATACTATATTAAAAGAAAATAATTGCTCTATTAAACCTCGTTGACCTAAAATAGCTGCTAGCTTATAGCTTCAAGCTAACAGGCCTAGGCATACAGAAACGGGCGTGGACACGATATATGAGGTTTTACCTTGAGACAACGTTGGCGGATGCGGAAAAAAGCGTATTTTAAACAGTTATATTTCAACAAATGTGTAAAAGAGTAACGTTAGAGGCTGTCTGGATCTATTTTGCACGGTTGTTTAGCATAAGCTAACTGGTGTGGCGCAGGCCACAGTGTGGCGCCACGGCGCTTCGCAGGTAATTTAAGAGAAACATACCAAAAAGGAGGACGTTAAATCGATATGGTGCAAATATATACCACTCCATAATTGCACTAAACTGGATTTAAATTGAATAAATGGGAAAAACCTGTTGTAATCGGCAGAACCGCTAGACATGGTCCGTTCCTGACTTCTGCATTCACTCGGAAAGGAGGAGCGCGTGAACCCCAGGCGGTTTTATCTGACCGGAACACCTTTTCTTTTCCTCCCGAACGGCATCGGGACCCGAGTAAAACACAAACAGCGTCTCACTTTCTGCCCTATTTTCCTCACAGATCGTACAAATATGACCCTGAATTATTTTTCGATTAAAATGTAGCCTTTTCCCCCCTTGAAATTGCGCTAAAGCACAGGCGTGGGACTACATCACGAGGCGCAAGGATATTACCGCAATGCTGGAGGCGTGCTTGAGGCCGCTACGGGGTCTCCAGCAGTTGGGACTGGTGGTCTCCTGCTGGACCATGGAACATCTTCACTTTCGTTTTTGTCCATTTGGCACAGATTCAGATTAAAATTAAAGAAAAACTAAACAAGTTTTGGATTTTTATTTGTAAAGCTACACTATATGGACAAAAGTATCGGGAGACACTTCTTAATTACTAAATTCAGATAGCCCCTATCAATTCCAATGATCACTGACATACGCTATATGGACAAAAGTATTGGAACACACCTGTTTTGCAGGGTTTGCGCCCCTTACTTCCAGAAAATGACAATCTTAATGTTTCAGCAGTCCAAGACAGGTTAGGGAAGAAGCTTTTCTATTCCAGCATGACTGTGTCCCAGTGCACAAAGCAAGCTCCATAAAGACATGCGGTAATAGTTCAGTGTGGAAGAACTTGACTGGCCACTCAGAGCCCTGACCCCAACCCCATCCAGCACCTTTGGAATGAACTGGAACAGAGATTGTGAGCCAGACCTTCTCGTCCAACATCAGTGTCTGACCTCATAAATGCTCTACAGAATGAATGGATACAAATTCCCACAGAAACTCCAAATTTTTGTGGAAAGCTTTCCAAGGAGAGTGGATGCTGTTGCAGCTGCAACGGGAGAGCAACCCCATTTTAGTCTATGGATTTGAATGTAATGTTATTAAAAATCTTTGTTGGTGTCAGTACTTTTGTCCATATAGTGTACCCTGTGCCCTATATGTATTGGAGTATCTGCCTTGCCTATTGTGATACCTGTATGAATGCAATGTCATTAAATATTTTCTGTGCGGAGCTGGTGGTCTGTTGGTTCGCTCTATAGTTCGAATCCTAGCACTAGTCGTGGCTCTACTCAGGTTCTTTTGAGCAATGTACTGTCCCCGCACACTGCTCCCCGGGCGCTGAATTTCGTGTTGTTCACTTTGTCCTGTGGTGTGTTCATGAATGACAAATTGTCAAGGTTGGTGTAATGGGCATGCGTCCCAATACTTTTGTCCATTATAATGAAGGTTCCTCTACCTGAGCTAGAGAGCTCAGTGCGCAGGTGCGGAAGTAGATGAGGAGCCGAGAGGGAGAGCGGAAGAGGGTGTCTGGAGATCACAAACATGGTAAACGAGGAGGAAAAATGTGTTTTTGGTGGTTTTAAATCAGTGCGGGTGGTGGGGAAACGTAGCTGAGACCGTGTCTCTCTCCTTGTGTCCTTGTGGCTGGGTTTGAGGCAGTGAAAGTTCTACTGGAAGACATAGAGGTGCTGAAGAATGTGTGTTAGTTAGCCAGCCGGCTAATGCTCAATACTGATAAACAACACAACAATACAGCAGAGATTCTCCAACACTGGCTTTACTGAAGCTGAATTAAATGTAAAAGCGATCAGTCAGGCTAAAGGGAGCTGCCATTGGGTTGAACGGGTCTACATTAACCCGGTATAGCTGTTGCCACCTTAAAACTGTACTAAAAACTGCCAATTTCACTGCAGGTAGGGCAGATACTGAAGTATTTAGGACACAGAGGATGTTCTGTTGTGTTACTATCAAGAACACTGTATGGTTAAATTTATTGGGACGCCTGATCATCACACCAACAGGTTCTTTAATGACACTGCGTTCAAATCCATAGACTGTATAATGGAGGTTATTCCCCCTTTGTAGCTATAACAGCTTCCACTCTGTGGGAATTTGTGCCCTTTCAGTTTGTTAAACATTAAAGAGGTCAGGGCGAGAAGGCCTGGTTTACAATCTCTGTTCCAGTTCATCCCAAAGGTTTGGATGTGCTTGAGGCTGGAATAGAAATGGTTCTTCTGCAAACTGTGTCAACAAAGTTGGAAGCATGGCGTTGTCCAAAATGCCCAGAGTTAAATTCAGTTTAGTTGTAAAAAGTCTCTGGTTCATTATCAGCTCTTGTTTGTGATAGGATGTGATTGTTGGAAAATACTAGCTTAATAACACCATTTGTGTAATTGATTTAGTGCTTTAGATGGTGATCAAAAAGAAAGTTCACATGTAAAAAAGGGCACCTTTGGCCTAAAACTTTAGAAAGACAGAGACTGTATAAATAGTATAAAAATCCAGTGACAACCATAAATAACAAATACCATAGTTTGCTCCTAGTTATGAACAGAAAAGCCAGCCAGGTTTCGAGATGTGTGTGTCTAAAGCAAAGGTGAGTAGAGGAGCCTGAAACCAAGCCTGAAAAAAGCATTATAGTGTTTTAACTGCAAAATATCGACTTGGTCTAAATCAGATTAACAAAAAAGTCTTGCTGCATTCGTTTTGGAACTTTGGGAGCCTTTTGGGGGGGAAAAAGTGACTAAAATGCAGAATCTTTTCCTCACAAATTAATGTTGATCATGTATCATTTTGGTGCGCATCACTTAATGTTGTCTGTGTTCTTCCAACAGAACAAGCTGAAATCCTCACAGAAGGATAAAGTTCGCCAGTTCATGATTTTCACCCAGTCCAATGAGAAAACAGCACTTAATTGTTTGTCTCAGAATGACTGGAAACTAGACGTTGCCACAGACAACTTCTTCCAGAACCCTGAGCTCTACGTACAAAATCTGAAGGGATCATTTGACAAGAAAAAGTTAGAACAGCTTTACAGTCGGTACAGAGGTAAGAGTCTCTACTCAATTCTATTGGGAATACTTAATTAATTATGGGGATAGCTACTTATTAATTATGACTTAGAAATGATAAGAGAAAGGAATAGTTCAAAGAACTGTCATTCTAATGACAATGATTGAAAATTGTACTGGTAGTGATTTACATGTTGTAGTACTTAAAACCAGTCTTAAAAAATTATCTATATTGGTAATTACCATAATTTTAACCATTTCTGTGACAGCAGCTCAGAGCAGGGCTGCACGATATATAAAACGTGCCATATGCGATAATGTTGTTGAGTGTTGATGGCGACATCACATGCGATAAGTGAGTAAAAACTTAGCCTTTATAGGGTTAATGTTTTTTCGGCTTTGGATTTGCTGGTTACAGACTCCAGACGTTGAGTAGTCTATGCAGAAAAATAACGAAATGCAATATTTCTATTACAACATTTTTTTTTTAGAATTTCCTTAAACAGATCATTATTGCCTCCCATAAAACATTTGAACCATCGAACATTGTTGAAAAAATCTGAAAATATTTTAAAAATAATTTTAAACCTTAAATAAATGTAAACATAATTTAAAGTATAGTAAGTTCTTAGCCAGAAAAAAATAGCAAAAGTAACAATCTATAACAGCAGCACAGAAGATGAAGAAACTGCCCAGTGATGTTTTTGCCCTCTT
>JBBPDC010000011.1:7253328-7267363 GCA_037974485.1 Hemigrammopetersius urotaenia | reverse complement strand
ATAATTAAATCGTAATTAAACCAAAGAAAAAGACAGCCTTTCCAGAACTTTGTCTGCCGAAGCTTGTTCAGCTCCACCCCTTGTCCCACATTTTTCCCCTTTGGATCTGCATCAATCTCATTATTAATTATCATAGCGACGGAGAACTTTAATCCATGGATACCTGCCCAGTACAGTTTGATGGTTCTCCTTCTCAAACACATTCACTAAACTTGACAGTTAACTGGCGAGATGAACAAGGTGTTCCTGAGCAGGAAAATCACCAAAACCTGCTGGACCACGATCCTCCAGGACTGGAGTTCCACACCCCTGCTCTATGGCCTAAGGACAATTTTCTTAAAGTGTACTTGACACCTATCAGCACTAGGAGCTCTAGGAGACTTCACAAAGCTGCACTTCTTAAGTAGTTCAGATAACTCAAGACAAAAGTCAATAGCAGGGACATTCTAATAGAGTTGGGATCAATCTGACTCAATACTGATGCTGTATTGGAGGTTAGATTAAAAACACATTTACTAACACAGCCAAAAACAAGATGGCAGTTGTTCAATGTTGCCTTTCCCCCCCGAGGTCGTGGACCCAGTTCATTTCTCTAAAGACCTTCCAGGGCTTTGCTCTGAGGCTTCATGCCTGAAAAAAGTGGGCCAGTCCAGACAACATATGGACGTGATGCCATTTGTCAAAGAGGTTCATCATTTTAAAACAAGACAATGATTATCTAGTCTCTTAGTCAAGGTTTAATTTTAACTCTGGACTAATACAAGACGGAAAGCATTACTATTACTATTACTATTACTATTACTATTTCAAGGCATTCATCTCCAGCCATAGCCTTTAGGCTTATGTTTACAGTGAATAACTAAAGCTAGTTGTGCAATATTGTGAGGACTGGACTGATTACCAGGCACAAGAGCCAAAGTTCAGGGTCGTATTATTTCCTAGTTTCAATTTCTGTTTATGTTAATATTCACCTTAAGATTCTTCAGAACTTTGATACTTCAACTCTATCAGTAAATATTGTTTTTTTAAACCTCACTCAGTTCTGCGTTGATCTACTTATTCTCAGAACTGGTTTAAGGAAGAGAGGATTGTAATGGGAGTACTGGGGTGACAGGTATGACTGTGTGGTAATGACATGATTTACATGAGAGGTATGAGAGCCCCTTAGCATAACTTTGCATAGGGCACCAGGCAGATCAGGACCTCCTCTAATAGTCATGTGGAGGAGGCCTGAGGGCCAAGGTGATTTAAAATATGGCAAATTTGTAAAAATATGGACAAATATGCTTGTTTACATAGCATGAACAATAGTAAATGATAACAGTTTGTTGTGCACTCAATATGTTCAAGTTATGCAAAATATTAAAGTTGCCCTTGTACACCTGTGTGTATGTGCAGGTTATGAATAGTTTCAGTTTATTACAACAGCCCACAACAACTTTAATAGCAATAAGGAAGTTCAGATATCAGACTTGGATTCAGATATCAGACTTGGATCAGGGCTGAAAGAAGTGAATCGCTGCATTCCTACTGGCAGAGACCCCTTTTGGCTCACAATGATCCAGCTTAGCAAGAATGAAACAACACCAGAACTGTTTTCTTGCTAAAGTTATGCACAGTGACTAACAGCACACACAGATTATCTAGACCAGTGGTTCCCAACCTGGGGTCCACGGGCCCCTTAGGGGGCGCTAGAGATCGCAGGGGGTGAGCACAATTTTGTCTGCACTGAGATTATCAAAATTATATTTGTACACATCAAATTCATAAAATCCCAATATCTGAGAAACGTAAAAGTACCGGTAGTTCATCAGTAGCAAAGAAGAAAACAAAGCAATATCTCGAGAGTTACCTTGGTTTTACTGAAAGACAAAACAATTTTTGGCCAGAAGGCAGATTTGGGGTTGGGGGGCCTGGCTTGTCTTGGACACAGGCAAGGGGGGCTTCAAGGAAAAAAGGTTGGGAACCAATGATCTAGACCTTTGCAGTAAACCACCAGACATCCACCGACCAGTCTACCCAGTCAGCTGTCTTTCTGAGGAATGTTTGGACTTCCTGACATCTTGGCATCTTGCTCAACAACCCAGAGAGAAAATATGACATCAGACCTGCACTCAGCAATTGTTGACAATGACTCTTTACTGCAGCACAAACCTCATAACCTCCTAAACCAGACTTCATATACACTTTATAGCACTAAACCAAGCAGTAGAAATGGTCCAAATTTTGCTTTAAAATACGAGTTCTCTGGAAAGTTCTGGTGTAAACATTGTTGACCTTTAACCTAAATGTATTCAGACTGGAAAAACACGTTTGGTATCTGAAGCTCCTTCTTTAGTTTTGTATTGAAGCCAAGAGGCTAATGGAGCTAACAAGTAATAGAAACCTCCTTAAAGCAAGCTGTACTGTCTCAATCAATCATGTCTCAATCACACACTCAGTTTAGAACATATCATGGAACCTCAAATAGACTTGCTTATGTGGTTTCTGACACAGTATGAAATACTGTTCTCTAAAGACTGCTTTATCATGTTTTTCTGAGCATATCATGGATATTGTCAAGTTTAAACATGATTTCTCCAGGACCATGGAGCAACACAGGATCAAAAACAGAAACACCACGAGACTACGAGAAGTGCACACAGGACAAAATGCAAAGTGTATAAAGAGACCAGGAGGGAGAGAGCAATTAAAACACGAGAAACAAAACAGGACAAGACAACATTTAGTGCAGTCGACAGTTGAATGGATACAGTATTATGGCACATGCTGTATTCTAGCAGAAGAGTCATCTGCAAAATGCAGAACAGAAATAAATAACTGTGCAAATAATAGCAGCCGGACAGAGAATGTGCAGTACATAACAAATAGAGGGGTATTTACAGAGGCAGTTAAGGGTCTAAGTTGTTTCCATGTGTAGAAACTAAATCTAAACTGAGTGGCACTAGTTGTGTATTCTGTCTGCTCCAAATGAGCAAATCGTGTGTATAATAAAACTGTGATTTACGATAGTGTGTTTTACAATGGCACACCTCCACTCCACTGTTTTACGATGGCACACCTCCACTACAATAGATCCTGATGATCTATTGTAAATCAAACTAAGCTCTTTTGATAAAGCTTATCTTCTAGCACTATTTTATATATAAAGATTTAGCACTTAGAACTCTTCTCTGGTTCTCACACCATCCTGAAACTGGAGTGTTTTTTCAAATTATAAGCCACTTTGGATAAAAGCTAAATGAATGTAATGTCTTGAATTTTGGGATTTATCAGACGCTTTTATCCAAAGCGACTTCCATTCTTTAACTACAGGGGGCAGTGTCCCTGGAGTAACTTGGGGTTAAGGGTCTTGCTCAGGAACCCAGGGCTGGTGCTGAAGGTAGGATTCAGCCATGACCTTCTGGTCCAGAGGCAAGTATCCTACCCACCAGGCCCCCACCACCCCAAGCTATATTCACGTTGCACAGTGAGGACTCACAGAGACAGGCTGCAGCGATGAGTCTGACCGCATCATACGGCGGCTGGCAGGTGGGGTACAGAGCCTCAACCAGGTAGTTGGCAAAAGTCAAGGAGATGATGGCCTGGCTTGCTGGTTCCACCAGCAGGATGGAGGTCCAGAGGCGGATGAAGGCCAGGAAGCCACCGAACGCCTCCAGGATGTAGGCGTAGCTGGCCCCGGACTTGGTGATGGTGGTCCCCAGCTCGGCGTAGCACAGAGCTCCGAACACAGAGAACATGCCTCCGAGAGCCCAGATGACCAGGGACAGTCCGTAGGAGGCGCTGTAGAGCAACACGCCCTTAGGGGACACAAAGATGCCCGAGCCAATCATGTTTCCGACGATGAGGCAGATGCCGTTGATCAGAGAGATTTCTCTCCTCATGACCATCTTCTCACCCCGACCTTGAGGACCTGAAGGGGTGTCCACTGGAACCTTCAGATCCAGGTCCGATTCAGTCCGGGACAGGGGGCAAATCGTTCGTCCCATGTCTAGAAGCTTCTGCTTCATGCTAATCAACAAAGCAGAGTGGACACAAAAATAATTTGAAAATAGAAGCATTCTAACCTTGCATTTCAGACACCATGGCTGGTCCCACTCTTGCAATGTATCAAACTTAGTTTCACAGTGGTTGTAGAATAATTAAATTAATAGTGAATAGTACCTTACTATATAGTAGGGGTGGGGAATGTATCGAATATACACGATGTATCTTGACTTGTTCCACGTGCGATGTAGTAACTGACTATATCATGACTATTGAGAATAAATCCTAACATTAAACAGACAGCAGTTTGGCTTCTCTGCCCTCAGACAGCTCAACCCCCCCCTCAACCACAAAACTCTCCCAGCGCATGTTAAGAGATAACTAGCGAAACACACAAGATAGGGTCCCACTTAGTATAATCTCATAAAGACACCTGACCCAAGTTATCATCCACAAGTGGGACTTGAAAAGTTCACACTTTTTCCTGGGTGATCGTGCATCCTGAGTAATTAAACATTCACTTTTCATTAGATTTACAGATGATGAGCAAGAAGAACCTATAAAATCACTTTGAAACATGCATTAGTCCAGCAGTTTGAGCTGAAGGTCACACAACAGCAGGCCAAAGAAAGAATGCCAAGAAAGAAAGGTACATACTGCACCATTAACACTCGGGTGACTTACAGAGAACAGAGCAAGAGGAAGGAGAGTAGAACAGTGGACAGAAGGCAGTATTCTCTCTAGAGATCCAGACCCAGATGAGGAGAGTTGTGAGGCTCAGAGTGAACTGTCGAGGTACAGCACCGGCAGCGAGGTGGTGTTGCAATCCCAGACGACAGCGGGATTCAGACGTGTTTTTCCAAACAGAGGACAGTTGGCTTCTCGAGTTCCACCATCTATTTCTGGAGGTCTGTACAGAAAGAGGGTGAGAGAGAGCGAGAGAGGGAGAGAGAGAGAGAGAGAAAGAAAGAGAGCGAGAGAAAGAGAGATAGAGAAAGAGAGATAGATAGAGAGATATAGATAGAGATAGAGAGACAGAAAGCGAGAAAGAGAGACAAAGACCTGGGGGGAATCAAACTCTTGTGCTCCCTAAGTGTAAATGACTTACATTAGTAATGTCTGATAGAAAGTCGCTTTAGCCGGCAACTCTACAGTTTTGCTCGGTTGCCTTCAGTGCAGACGGGTTTTTTTTAGAAATAGAAACAATGGCTTTTAATAGCTTCATCAAGAATCACATTTCCCAGGATGAATTTGCCAAGCACTCGCCATCTCTGCACTTGTAAAGGAGTGACTGCAAGCCATCATCTACCAGTGTAAACAGACCACTGCGAAAGCTGACATTGTGAAATCATTGCTGCTGAGCTGCCATGACTTATAGGGTGCAACAACAAGACAAAAGTCAAAATGAAAGGAATTCCACACATTTTATTGACACCGCTTCAACGATAAGTCTTTTTCTAGAAGCTCCTCTTTGTGTACAGAACGTGCACATCCCTGCCACCAGCACATCGCTACATATTTGTAATGCATACATGGTTTTCAACGGATGATGATGGCCAGTCTTACAGAGAAAAAGGCAAGAGATGTTGATAGCCACCTGAAGATGTGGCACTTATAAATAAAACAAGAAAAAGGAATGACCCAAAGAGAAAAAGGACTCATCTTTTAGGCCTGTATTTTAAGGCAGTGGACAATTTAGCCAGAATACATTTGGCATTGTTTGTTTAGTAGCCTGCGAGCGTGTGGTTTTCGTAGAATCAGCATGATAAAAGGCAGTAAAGTATTCAGCACCCCCCAGCTTCTAAGAAATGGCATCGCACTTTGCAAAAAAAAAAAAAACGACTAAAATTAGAAGCCAGTTCGGGAAGAAAGAAAATGCAGATATCTTAAGGGGCTTAAGATGGATTGAAGGAAAACATTTAAAAAAATGACTTCTCTTTCATAAATACGAAACACAAAACAGGTCAAACAATCTGTGAATTGAGGCTGATTCCAAATTTCATCACCTATCTGAATAACTGACATTGCAAGCAAGCCTGATGTTTGCAGCATGAAAAGACTGTGTGGGTTGCAGCCTCAGGGAAGACTGAGCAAACCAGCTATTTGGGAGCCGTCCAGCACTACAGGGGTGGGGGATGAGCACAAGTTCGACGAATGCAGCTCTTTCCTAGGTAGCCGAATAAAAACAGAGATGACTGAGTCTCTAAAACATGGAGCCTCTCCTTAGGCCTACAAGGCATGCTCATTAATGTCAATAGTCTACGAAATTCTGTTTTGCTCTCTGTCCAGAACGGCAAGGTATATTCTTCCAAAAGATTCTCATATAAAAAACAATAACAAACATAATCAAAACAGTCCACAGAGTGGCTGAGAGAATGGGTGCAACCAGACAAAAAATTACAGAGAGGCAGTAATCCGATGAAAATTAGACCACAACTAAGCCAAAAGACTAAAACTGCAGGGAGAGTGGTTTTGCGGTGTAAACTTCGACGCATTCAACAACGTTGCAACAGAAACACACACCGTCTGCCAGAAGAGACAGACCAAAAACAGTGAGAAGCGGCCTTTCTGTCCTGTGACGATTCCTTTGTGAACTATGATGCATGTGAAATCAAGACAGGTGTTGTAGCACTCTCTCAGTATGAGCTCTGATAGGTAAGGCAGGGAGCCACAGCCCACAGAACAGACTATCTGGTCTCCAGCATTCAGTACATAAATATGGTACACCAGAAATGCTTGGCTGCATGCCTGGCCTCCTTTAGTCTGTCTGTTTGAAACAAACAGAGAAAGAACGAAACACAATGTTACTGTTTCGAGTTGAGGAGAGCCGTCTCTATGCTTTCACCTACTTCCTTTCTGACAGCCAGTTAGATTCCATATGCAAACCGTGACTTGTTATTCTGCAGACAGTGAAGAATCCAGCCAGAAAAGTCTGTACAACTCAGCTTTACTGCAAAACAATAACTGTTTTTGTAATCTTACTTGCTCAGTAGCCCCTACACCCAAACTGTTGAGGGTGTGAAACATAGGTTTTTGACACAGGTTTAAGGTTCCTTGGTAACTTGGCCACCAAACCGCCAAGTTGCTGATGCCTAGCTTAAACATGGCTATGATAGCATCACCAAAAAAACTTGAATATGCATTTTACCTCCCAAAATACTTGTAATCACTGTATGCAACTGCATTAGTAAAGGTATCTTCATTAGTGCTAGCGTCCTCTGTCACCGTTTTATTTTGCTATATTGAAATCACTGAGCATTTTGAGTAGTAAGAAGTGTACCGAGGTGAGCCATGCTACAGAACGGCCGAAACCTAGACACCAGACACTAACTATATTCGAAAAGCTGCCATTTATCTACAGACAAAACACAATAAGCCATTTGAAACCAGAAAACTGGTTGACTCCGATATGATTATAGGCAAATTACATCATTGCATGTAACCGATCTTTACAAACACCATCAGACTAGTAAAAGGCCTAAATGCTTTGAAGGAAAAAAACACAAACAAATCCAACTGATTCTGATCGCGTAGAAAAGCTACATTATATGATTGCATTAGTGCATGTCTTGGGAAAATATCGTGGGCTTTAAAGAGGAAGACAAAAGTTGCTGAATTATTGAGGTTTTCAACAAGACGTGGCAGACGTCAGTGGGGCACAGGGATTTCCCTATGTTCACTTTCGCTGATTAAACAATCCAGTGATCCTGCGTCCCACAACAGCAGATGTACCAGTTCAGCTGAAATAACCAATGTTGTAGTTCTGCGTCAGAAGAGGTGAAGGCCTCTTCATCTCAGAGAGCCTCCAGGACAAAGGCTGATGTGAAAACTTCCAACATCTAACCACGAAGGCAATGACACATGCTCAATCACCAGAAAAAATATATGCTGCAAAACAACCTAAAGAAAAAATAATAAATTTAAGCCATCTCTCAAACTACTCCACAAGAAGCAAACCTTCTGGAAGTCCAGTTCGAGGAAGGCTGAAAGGTCCTGGAGCTTCAGAACATGTTGCGAGTGTTGTTGTAAGAGGAGGAGAGGAAAGGAGCGCTGGGGCCGGTGTAAGGAGGTGGAGGTGGTGTTGGGGAGGTGAGGTCTGGAAAGGGCTGCAGGCCCATCTGCTTGTTCTCCTGAAGCTTCCGCACCACCACCCGGCAAAACTCCTCGCTGTGGCGCTCGCAGGTGTCCAGCAGCTTGCGAACTTTGGCGGTGCGCGTGGGCTGATTGGACACCAACTCGTAGTCCTCGCGCATCAGTAGCTCGCGGGCCAGCAGCGCATCCAGGCTCTGGTTCAAACAAGCCTCCGTCATTTGTCGCACCACCTCCTCCCGCCGCAAGCTGATCCAGCGCGCTGCTGGACCCTGACTGTCCAGCGACAACTGGAAATCTAACAAGGGGGACATAAACAACAGTCAGAAAAGAAATCTGATGCTTAGTTAGCCTGTGATAACCAAAGCTTGTTGCATTTCAATCTTAATTACTTCTGCATTGTAGCTCACTGAAGAAATGTGTATTTCTTATTTGTAGTTGTGTAATGTACCTATTGAGATAACGATGGTGAAATGTGATATTGTGACATAGAAATTTGAGACATAACAAATCATTGCAAATGAGCATTCTTATACAACTGCATTGTTAGAATACAGGTCAACAGATAACCAGCAGCACCCAACTGTAGCACATGTTCATACAGCGACCCCTCCTTTCTCCCGCATGTCTTCTTGTTTGTAATTTGGATATATGCAGCAAAAATCTTTCTTTAAATTTTGCAAAATATTGTGTGAGACTATTAAATCATGAAGCAATATTGTGAACTGACTGAAAATGTGTGTGTATTGTAGAACAGTGGTAATGTAATGTAATGTAATTTAATTACATTTGAATAGTATAACAAACCAAAAATGAGAGCTTTCAGCTTTTGAGGGTTGACTAAAAAAGACTGGTTTTAGTAGTTGGTGATGTAATGTAATATAAAGTTACAGTAACAGCCTCAACTCTTTAGAAAAAGCGTTACTTTAGATGTTGGCACAAAATATGAGGATTTGATCGCCCTCAACCATGAGAACATTAGTGAGGTCAGGCAGTGATGCTGAACGATCACTTATGGATCACAAACAAACCCCAACTCTAGCTCCAGCTCCAGATTTTACAAGATTGATTTAGGCTTTATATTCTACATTGTTCTTGTCTCTGTGCAGTCATAACACAAGCAATTTCCTTTGGGATCGGTCATGTTGTCTGATTCTGATTTTGATTCAGAAGGCACCTCTAGTGGTCCACAGTCCAGTGCTTGGGAGCTCTGAATCTTCAAGCCTACACTTGGTAACTTTGGAACCTGGGTTTTTGTTGCTGCTCAAGAGCGTCTTGTTACATTGCCAGCCTGAAAATGCTGCACCTGTGTGCAACGGAAAGTCTGTGTCAGCAATTAGTGCACCAGAGAGAAGCTGAACTAATTAAAGAGAAGAGGTCTGAACATTGCTGGATATACAGTGTATCTGCATAGTCACGTCACATACCTTGCGGATGTTCCTGCAGGGTGAGTGGGTGGATATTGAGTGGCAAGTCGCTCTCACTCTGAGGAGTGTGGGGTTTAAGGGGAATGTTGAAGTCAGAGATAGGCTGGGCTGTCTGGTAGCCTGGGTTCAAGTTGTTTTGGGAGCTGTTATCAATAAGGGGCTTTGGGGCATCCAAAGGCAAAGATAAACCTGACAAGGGTCCATGCGCTCCTGGGAGGGAGATTAGGCATTATAATTAGGTCAATATAAAATTCTGAAAGTACAGAGGAGGGCAACTACATGCGTTCAGTGTTGGAGTATAAGGATTACCATGAGAAGGATTTGATATAGTAAGGATGCCTGGTAGGGACATATCCACCTCCTGAGAAGAACAGGATCCTGATCCAGATGTGGAACTGTTGTCCTGTCACAGAATCATCACAGAACTGTTACAGAAACCAAACTCCTCAAGAGAAACACCCCTGTTCTTAATAAAACCAATGCTATTTTAAATGCTACTTTAAAAGTGACTTGTTGAGCAGGTTTTCTTTTTTTCCCCCAACCTTATCAGTAGAAGCATGTTCTTTAAAAGTCTTATCAAAAATCTATGTGAAACGTTGACACAGAAACTGACCGGCCAGGGTGTGCTGTGCAACTTTAAAGCCTTTTCCTCCACTGGTTTCCCATTTGATGACATTGCTGGGCCACTGCTGAGAGGACGCATCAACTGGAAGAAAGAGCAGAGAAAAGGGACTTTAAGTTTTGAGGAAAATTAAAGATGGCATATTATGCAAAAAGGTCTATGGGCTACAAAACATGTTTCATGAAGTTCTTTGCACAAAATCACTCTCACATAAAGAGATTCACCAGCTTCATTCTTCACAGTTTCAGGCCCTTTCAAATGAGCCGTTTGGACAGCGAGCCCAGTGTGATGTAATACTGGGCCAATTTGTATAGAACCACCCCTCATTTGTTGAGACCCCACCCACTAGATTAGTTGAAGATCCGCCATGTTGTCTGCTAGTTTTATGAGCACGGAAAAGCCAAGCGCTGTGGCCACAGGCAAAGGCAAGTTACACATGAAGTGTTGTGTTGTTGCTGCAAAGAACAGCACAAATCCCTACACTTTCTCCTAGACAAAGAAAACCAAAGAACTGGCTCCATTTAATTTTCTAACTTTTGTGTTTCTATTGAACATTTAGAGCTGTATAGCGCCTCTGTTTTCTGCCATTTTCACATGTGTCAAATGAGCAGCGTAAGGGGTGGGTGGAGCATGGGATGGGTGGGGTGTGGCCAGCAACAGCTTATTTGCATAAAAGGGACAGAGCCCTGAAACAGCTAGTGTTGAAAGGGACCGAAACTATGAAGAGTTAAGCTGGTGAGATCTCTATGTTTTGTATAGGCCATACACCAATTATAACTTTTTTAAGTGATGTCCCCTTTAAACAGAGGCCTTTAGAATAAAAGCATTTTAGAACTTCACTGCTCTCACAGAGGTTTGACATGAACAGAGTTTCCATTGATATTGTGACTCTGAATGATAGATTTTAAAAAAACATCTCATTATATAATTATTCTCTTACTTGTGGAATACACTCACCTTTGATCGTTTGACCTCTAGCACTGCCTCTAATACATCAATCTCATCAAATTTCCGCAGCATGGGCTCCAGTTCAATAAGACAGCCTAGTGGGAAAAGTCAGAAGGTCAAGGAACAAATACAAACTAGGACTCGTAACTGCAAATAACTTGACAAATGACTTGAGTGAAAGCATGGACGGAAGTCATTAAAAAGAGGAAAATGAGATGCCTAAGGAAATGTGTCTAAAACACACCAAAAAAAGAGGAACTGAAGTGGTACAAAGACTGTACTGTAAAGAAAATGCTCTTTGGATTGGGAAATTTAGGCATGCTACTCTGAGGCCACCATAAAACACACTGCAGTTAGAATTCTGAACAACACTGCAATGTTTTGAATACAAAGTTTAGGAAGATGGCAAATATGGGCCAAGCTTTAATGTCACTTTGGGTCTCAGCACTCACTGTGGGGCCTAACTGTGTGTTTCGTTGTACAGATTCAGGAGGAAGATGAACATTCTTTAGAGATCATGGCCTAGTTCCCACAAACAAGTGATAAGTATTTGACATGATGACACAACATGATAAACCCTCCACACAAATACCCAAGCTCACCCGCTTAATTCCTAATCTGTATACGAAAAGTGCACTCGTTCACTATGTAGGGCACTATCTAGTGAGTCAGCCATTTTGTGTCCGAAATTTCAACCGTCAATTTCACCCACTAGTTAGTGCACTACAGAAAGTGTACATCCAGACACTGTACACTACATGAATACACATATACCATCATGCACTGGGGGTTTCTTTTACTGTGCCCTACATAGTGAATGAGTGCACATTTCGAACTCTCTCTCTCTCTCTCTCTACAGTAGTACCCAGGGCGAGACTGGGACTTCAGCCGCGGTTTGGGTGTGGGTGCCGGCCCAAAATTGACATCTGCGGACTGGACATTTACCCGGTGGGCCGATGTCAAGTTTGGGCTGGTGCGGAATCCTGTCTGCCGGCCCGGAAACACTATGTAGTGAACGAGTGAACAAGTGCACTTTTCGGACAGAGCTCTAGCTTTTGGATTTATGCTGTTCCAAAAGCAGAACTGAAAAGAAGAAAGCCAAATCAATCAGTGCGAATGGAAAGTTAACATTATGGAAAAAAAGTGCACACTGCCACAAACTAACTGCCACTTAACAAAGTCCCACCAAACATCTGTGTCTGTTTGTATTTGTTTGAGAGTACTGGATCAGTTCTGAGGTGTAAGGTGAGACACTCACTAAGGAAAGAGGGCCGCTCGTCTGGGTTTGAGGTCCAGCCGTTGGTCATGAGGCTGATAAGGGTCTCCCTGCTGGGGATGTCTGATGGCAGACTTTCTGGTCCTGTATCAGGCCGCAATCCCCGCAGGACGCTAAACATGATCTGCATAGGGTTGGTGGCATCTGGCCCATATGGAGAAACAGTTACTCAGCATATTTAAGTAATGAAGACAGAGGCCAATTTATAAAACTTTAATGTGTCATGTTAGGACAGTACATACTGAGCAGAGGGGGTTATGACTCTTACAATGATGCTAGAAGACGCTGTTTGATTTACAGTGGATGACTCAACTAATATCTATGAAAGGGACGATGCTAATGAAAGATGGCCTGAATATTTTTCTGATGACTAATATATTAATATAATACTTGAAAAACAAAAGACAAAAAAACCCACAAAACTTCCACTACCTTCATATGGTATCCGTCGCGACAGCACTTCCCACATGATGATGGCATAACTGAAAGAGGAAGCAGAGCACAGTGCGGTGAACAACTAAAGAGGTGCCATTCCTGCCCTCTCGGGAATCCCCTTAGAGGAAGAAAAACTCTCACTTCAGGACACTGATTTCAACAGGCCTCTATGAGTAATCTGGGACAAAATGGGGTCTAACGCAAGACAAACGGCATCATGTGATGGAGGAAGTGCCAGACTCCATTCCTGGCCAGACCAGGACTGAACAGGACTACAATTCATATCTGCCTGTTAAAAAAATCCCCCGAGAAAGGGAGGAATCTGTGCAGGTGTGACCACACCAGACTTTTGTGGTCAGCGGTGCTGAAGGCAAAGTGCTGCTTGTTCACTGGTCTGGGAATGAATTCAAAAATCCAGAAATGAATGACAAAGAACAAAAACAATGTAATCAGCTCAACAATCTAACTAGCCCACGTCTGCCTTCTGGACATTTCAGCAAAATCATGACTAGTACAGTATATGAGGCAGACTAGTACCGAATATGGGGAAGATGAAGTTTCATTTAGTCAAAGAATGAGTGGGGGGTAACTTACACCAGAAAGAAAGACTCTAGAAGTGAATGATACGCCAAAAATGCAATGTTATGATACCCGATACATGAATTTTGTAAGTTTGTTAAGTTGGAAAAGACAAACAAGAAACAGTAGTGCCACATTGAAAAACTATCAGCGACTATAATTGAAGGTTTCACACACTGCAATGCACTAAATCCAATTACACGTAATTAACTGAAATTCTTTCATAAAAAGAGTGCTCTTTATGTACTAACACTATTCATAACACGCTGGGAACAGGGTGCTGTATTGTAATAGAATCACTATCACTGGACAGAATCACTGGAAATAGGGTACTGTATTGTAATAGAATCACTATAACAGAATCACAATAGAAGAATCAGCAACACAAAGGTTAAACTGAGTTTTATGGTTATGGTTTATAACCACAACTAGTAGTTCAACTTCCAAGAACCAGATTAAATAACTTTTGGCACTGATGGTAACTGTGAAAAACAGAAAGAAAATTCTTCAGAGAACACACACACACACACACACTCACACACACAAACACACACACACACACACACACTCACTATATTATATATAATGTGTGTGCGTATATACACTCAACAAAAATATAAACGCAACACCTTTGTTTCTGCTCCGATTTTTCATGAGATGGACTTAAAGATC
>JBBPDC010000011.1:7235556-7252080 GCA_037974485.1 Hemigrammopetersius urotaenia | reverse complement strand
TACACACACACACACACACACACATGCACACACACACACACACACACACACAACACATACACAGCGACATACACACACACACACACACACATGCACACACACACCTACACACACATGCACACATATACACACTCATAAACACACACACACACAACACATACACAGCAACATACACACACACACACGCACACACATACACACACACACACACACACACAACACATACACAGCGACATACACACACACACACCCCTTCAGCACATACACTCATACACACACACAACACATACACCGACATACACACACACACACACACACACAACACATGCACACCAAAATACACACACACACATGCACACACATACACAAACACACACACACACACACACACACAAAACATACACAGTGACATACACACACACACACACACATACACACACAAATGCACACACAACAAATACACACCAAAATACACACACACACACATGCACACACACACACACACAACACATGCACACCAAAATACACACACACACATGCACACACATACACACACACACACACACACACACACATACACACACACAACTCATACACACTCACACACATACACACACACACAGACCACTTTGTCATTTTTAATGCTTTACGTTTATTGATAAACATTTTGTAAACAATTCGATACATCGCATCCTTCACATTCAATTTCTTGGTTTTGGATTTAAGGAAGAATGCCATTTTTGAGGTATAACACAGAACACACACACACACACTCCCACACACACACTCCCACACACACAGCCTCGCTGGGGTCTCCGTCACATATCTGGATCCTCAGCTCGTCGCTTCAGTGCTGGATCCAGCGGTGCGGGAGCGTCCGGATGGTGGCTGTGCTCTCGCGGGTCATCAGCCGGGTCACCTGATCCAGGTGCAGTCCGGACACCGACTCACCGTTGACCTCCAGTATTTCATCCCCGACACCCATAAGGCCGGTGTAGACGTTGTCTGTGGGGCTCGTTCCAACTTGCTCTACGTAAATCCCTGGAAAGAGAGAGTGGAGTGTTGCATTCTGTGAAATATTCTGTTTACTTTCTGAATTTCTGCACGATTCAGTCGTTTAGAAAATCAATTAGAATGATAAACCCATGGAACCCTCAGAGTGTAGCTGGAAAAAACGATTTCAACAAATAAAAATGTTGTAAAACAGTCTGGAAGCAGAGTTGCAAACTGGATCTGTGTTGCTCGCGTCCTACAGGTTAAGAGTTTAGAGTTTATTGCCTCTAAAAGCTCCCTCACTCAAAAAGTTCTTACATGAAATGCTTGTGAATACACTGTCTGATGTGTGAGATATTCTTCTGCCAAATTTTTGAAAGACATCCATTTTTGATGGAGGGATACATGCACGGTGTTGTAAGGTTAAATAGTCCCCAAAGAAGACTTGCTTTTTCAATTTTGCCACTGTTTACTATAATCGTCTTTCCATATAAACACCCAGAGATACGTGTTTATGCACTAACTGATGACATTTCATGCAAATCTTTAGAGATTTTAAAGAACTGTTGCAAATTATTGACTAAATAACTAAATAAAGAAATTAATCTTGACTAACAACATTCAACAATCTTCAGTAAAAATCTTGTGCAACTAAGAAGTTGTACAATGTATTGATTTATCTATTCTATTTATATTACATAAATACTGACCACAGCATTTTATGTTTATAGTATAGTATATTTAGTATAGTATAGTATTTTCTGGAGGGTTTTCTTTTGACTTCATTAAATATATTTTATTTTGTTCTTGTCCCTGTGTTTCTGTGCAGTCTTTCCAGCACCTTCTGGATCAATGACGTTTTCTGATGCTGATATATGACTAAACAAACCACACAGTATACACAGGTAGGCTTGCTGTAATGGTCTAAAATGTTGAGATCTTGTTGATTAACAGTAAATGTGTACTATATTTATTACTATGTTGTACCTGAGTCTGGTCGACCTTTGCCTCTTGAAATGACGAAGCCAAAAGGTCCATTGGCTGGTCTGGTGAGCTCCAGGAGCAGCGTTCCATCAGGGAAAGCCTGGACCAGTCGTCCCAATGGACCTCCGCTTCGGGAGCCGTCTAACTGCTCCATCCCGCCCTCCACCTGGAGCTCTCTGCAGGAATCAGGGCCCAGTCAGAAGTTACTCGCACCAGAATCATCAGCTGGTTCTCCTCTGCCTGTGTCTGTTACCATTTAGACTTTGTCTCTTCTACTGTCTCCAAAATATATTATATATTTATTAACCTTTATTTAACTAAGTTTGTCCCATTGAGACTCTCTCTCTCTTAGCAAGGGAGACACGCCCAAAATAGCAGCAGCACAGTTACAGTCCGACAGTGACACAATAGAAAAAATAATTACATTATTTTGTGTGCTGTGTATTTTGTGTGCTGTGGTACTTATATAAAACACTTGCATACAGAACGTCTGGACTCCAGTGTTTTCACCCGAGCCTTTAAAACCATTCAGGGAAACAAATGGATGATTGTTCCAAGCATCAGGTGCCGAAAACCTAAAAATGTTCTTTCCCAATTATGTTCTTATTGGAATAACCAGTTTCAAAATGCCCAGAGACACAGAGAACAGACACTATAACCAGGGGTTGACATAATTTTTTTGCTCTAGTACTGTAATGAATACCTACATGAACTTACTGTTACGCACCAAAATGAAATAATTTTCTCTGTTTCTCGGCCGTGGTCCCGAGGGGGTGGAGGAGGGCGGGTGTTGCTTGCCAAGGTCTATGTCTCGGTGTTGTTTGGGAGTCGGGTGGATGAGTGTTCGGGGCGGGGGTCTATGTGTGCGCCAAGGTCTATGCCTCTGCGTTGTTTGATGGGGTGTATGGTGGTCGGGGGAAGTGTGTTGGGGGGTGTGTGGGGGGTCTATGTTCATGCCAAGATTTATGTCTCTGCTTTGTTTGGGGGGGGGTAAGGGTGGTCGGGGTATGGGGGGTCTATGTGCGTGCCAATGTCTATGGCTTGGCGTGGTTCGTGGGTGGGGGGATGGGTGGTCAGGACAGGGGGGTCTATGTGCGCGCCAAGGTCTATGTCTCGGCGTGATTCGCACAGGTGAAGTCACAATTTAGGTACACATTTGCGCTCTAAAGACTGAAAACTGGTACCCATTTTGCATACCACTTACTACTGCACACCACTTATGTCGACCCCTGACTATAACCACCTCGCTTACACATTAAAAGTGCTGATAACTGAGAAGTATTTTTCCCAGAATGTTATCATAGATGAACAAAGACCAATGACTGAGGCAGCAAGCAAACCACTTCAGTATAGAGCCATAACCATGAGCGCCAAAATCGCAGTGTCTATAAACCTCAGGGCCCCATGATACACACTATCCAACATCCAGCAGAGGTGTACTGAGGAACCTTGAGGTTCTCCACTCACCTGGGCCCCAGACTGAGAGGTAGAGGAAGTTCCCCCAGAATGGTTGAGCGCTCAAACTTCCTCTTCGGAGACTGCAGGCTCTGGACAGAAGACACTTTGCGCAGCTGAGCGAGTGGAGACTCCTGTGGAAAGTCAGAACATTTCTTTAAAACAGTGATTTCTGATGACATTTTTGATTCACAATATTATAATTACAACATTTCTCTGGAACTACAGGAACCATTCTGTATCTAAACTGTACTGTGCTGGTACTGAAGTTGTATCAGGTTCTAAACTGTACTGTGACGGTACTGAAGTTGTATCAGGTACTAAACTGTACTGTGCTGGTACTGAAGTTGTATCAGGTTTGTCACACACACGGGACCACGTGGCGTCTCAAGGTCAAGGAGATGACATCACGTCTAGTATATAAACAGGAAGGAATTGTATCATCTTCACAAAGACATTGAAGTTGCTGACTTCATTCCCGCGTGTCGCCTCATCTACCCAACTATTCTCCGGTACTCTGACTCTCTGAGTCCTTTATATACTACCTGTGTGTGTTCAGAGCGCGAGTTCAACTTGGTGTTGACTCTAACTCCCTTAGGGAGCGTTCTGAGATCAAACGCGTGGCTTACCTACTCTCTCGTGTCCTATCATGTCTGAGTTCTTCCACCACGCAACACAGTGGGCACAGTTCACTCATAATTCTCCCTTCCACCATGACGGAATGTCTGTGTCCTGGAGCCTCGAGGAGAAGCAACAGTTGTGGGAGACGGTCACGCAGCAGATGACCGAGATAGGGAACCTGAAGCAGGAGGTGGTGAATCTCCAGGCGGAGACCGTTGGTCTTCGTACCGAGATCGCCACCCTGCAGCAGACCCTGTCTCAACAGTCTGTTGCGGGTCCTAGCGCTCCCGCAGCTGCTTCTCCACCACCGGTGGCTCAAGCTCCACATCCGCTTCCCAAAATAGCCCTCCCGGAGAAGTGGAATGGTAAGGATGAGAGGTGCGATGTATTTCTAACAAACCTCAGACAACGGTCAGACCAAGTGATGAGGGGGAGGAATTCACTTGGTCCGCCAGCTCAGACCTCCTGCCCATTAACTGTTTCTCGGCTGGTCGTTCAGGTGAGACTCCAACTGAGACACAAACTGATCATGTCCACCGCCTTCGTGGATTCGGGGGCGGCTGGTAACTTTATTGATCGCGCTCATGTTTCTCAGTTGGGTCTCAAATTCGAGGTGTTATCCCAGCCGGTTAACATCACAGCCGTGGACGGTCGATCCCTTTCCAGCAGCCCCATCAACCACCGCACTGAACCCATTCAGATGAGAATCAGCCAGCACAGTGAGTCCATTTCCTTCTTCATCACCCAACTCACCTCACCTCCTATCATCCTTGGGCTGCCCTGGTTAACCCTGCACGACCCGCACATCTCCTGGTCGCGCCAAAAAATCCTTCAATGGGGTCCGACCTGCAGTGAGCTCTGCAATTCAGCGCTGGCTGGGACGTGCTCAGGGGAGTCCGAGGCTTCCGACGTTGACCTGGGGGCCATTCCTGTCCCGTATCGGGACCTGGCAGGGGTTTTTAGTAAACGTGCAGCCGTTAAACTACCACCTCACTGGCCGTACAACCTGGCCATTGAACTCCTGCCGGGCTCGGTACCACCCCGCGGCCATCTCTACTCATTAACCAGAGAAGAACAGCATGCTATGGAGGACTACATCACTGAGGGGCTCAGTAATGGCACCATCCGCCCCTCCAAGTCTCCTGCAGCCGTGGGGTTCTTCTTCGTGAAGAAAAAAGACGGGGGCCTCCTTCCGTGTGTCGACTATCGGGGGCTCAACGACATCACCATCAAGAACCGTCATCCACTCCCACTCATCAACACCGCCCTGGACTCTCTCTCTGGTGCCACCATCTTTACAAAATTGGATTTACGGAGTGCGTATAATTTAGTACGCGTCAGAGAGGGAGACGAGTGGAAGATGGCCTTCAAAACCCCCACCGGCCACTACGAGACCCTGGTCATGCCGTTTGGATTGTGTAACTCACCCTCTACATTCCAACAGCTCATATCTGAAGTCTTCCGTGACATGCTGGGTAGGTGGGTTTTCGCCTACCTTGACGACATCTTAATTTATTCCAACAATTTAGAGGAGCACACCCAGCATGTCAGAGCAGTGTTAAAGAGGTTGCTGGCCCATCAACTGTTCTGTAAGCTGGAAAAATGTGCGTTCCACCAGCACTCCACTACCTTCCTTGGTTTCGTCATCTCCTCCCAGGGGGTAGCCATGGATCCCCAGAAGCTGGAGGCTGTGCGATCGTGGCCCCTACCCACATCGCTTAACAGTTGCAATGTTTTCTGGGGTTCGCCAACTTCTACCAGCGATTTATCCGGGGCTTCAGTTCGGTTGCGGCACCTCTTACTGCTCTCACCAAACCCAAGACCGAACCATTTCACCTCACCACCGAAGCCATCTCAGCCTTCCGTCAACTCTGTCATCTCTTCACCAAAGCACCAGTTCTCATTCACCCGGACCAGAAGCGACCATTCGTTGTCGAGGTGGACGCATCCGATGTGGGCGTAGGAGCCGTCCTCTCGCAGCAAGGTCCACATAGGAAACAACACCCATGTTGTTTCTTCTCCAGAAAATTCAATCCCACGAAGCAGTACAGGGTGGGGAACCATGAGCTGCTTGCCATCAAGTGGGCCCTGGAGGAAGGCTGACACCCTCTCACGCCAGGTCCAGTCTGAGAGTACCCGGACGGACCCTGCGCCTGTCCTGCCGGTGGACATCATCGTCGCTCCTCTCCGGTGGGGGTTAGAAGAGAGGGTCCGCCAGGAACAGGCCTTGGAGGCTCCTCCACCCGAGACTCCGGCTGGCAAGATGTACGTGCCGTCCACTGTCCGCCAGGAGGCGCTCTTATGGGCACATTCATTGGCCTTGGCCGGCCACCCGGGAGTAGCCAGGACTCTCCAGCTGTTAACGGATGCCTTCTGGTGGCCGTCGTTGGAGAAAGACGTGCAGGGTTTCGTCCAGGCTTGTTCCACCTGTGCCCGGGCCAAGACATCCAATACTGCTGCAGTGGGTAACCTGCAGCCTCTTCCTATACCCCGACATCCCTGGTCCCACATTGGATTCGATTTTGTCACTGGAATGCCGGAGTCTCATGGCAAGAACACCATCCTCACCATCGTAGACAGGTTCTCCAAGGCTGTTCACATGGTGGCCTTATCCGGACTCCCCACAGCTAAGGAAACCGCAGAATTACTGCTCGAGCATGTAGTCCGCCTGCATGGGTTCCCCAAGGACATCGTCTCGGACAGAGGGTCCCAGTTCACGGTGCGGTTCTGGAAGGCCTTCTGCCGTCTGATTGAAGCCACCACCAGTCTGTCTTCTGGGTACCATCCACAGACTAACGGTCAGACCAATCAACAACTGGAGCGCTTCCTGCGATGTTTCATGGCGGACCGTCAGCGCTCCTGGGCAGATTATCTGGTATGGGCTGAGCTCCCCCACAACCTCCTCAAATCATCTGCCACCGGGCTCAGCCCTTTCGAAGTCTGCCACGGCTACCAATCCCCGATGTTTGAATATCAGGAGCCGGAGGTTGACGTGCCATCCGCCCAAGAGTTGGTCCACTGGTGCCTTCACGTTTCTCACAGAGTTAAAGATAAATTTGTTAGAGTCGTAGAAACTCAGACAGTCGAGCTGGAACTTCATCCCTTCCCACTTGTTAGATTGTGTCTCTACTTTTGGCCTACAGCACGATTACTTGTGCCAGTGGAAAAGGATTTGTGTCTCTAGGTGGGAGTATCCCTTCATGTTAATGCCCCCTGAAATGGGGTAATCACAAACTTTTGTGGGTAATTCCTTTTTGTCAAAGCTTTTTTTGTAACAACCAATTTGCCAAAAGTTAGAAATGTATATAGCAAGTTGGGGCATGAAATTTTGTTATAGCGGCAGTGCCTGATAGCGGCCTGCAATCTGAAGGTTGTGGGTTCAAATCTCAGCACTGCAAGTGTAATCACTGAGTTTCCCTTGGGTGAGGTACCGTACCCACACACTTCTTCCCAGGCGCCCCTTAATGAGGTCAGCCCCCTGCTTCACTTGGTGAATGGGTTAAATTCAAAGCAAGAATTTTACACTGTGTGTATATTCACGTGTGACTATAAGGGGCCACTTTACTTTTTAATAAATGACAAGAATGGCTCAAGCTAAAATTTTCAAATGTAGCTTCTTTACAGTTCTGCTACATTTTCTCACATTCCCACCAGATAAATGTGTAAATGGAACTTGAAGAAACTGTGTGACTCATTCTATATAGCATATGGATGCTATTAACCCAAAATACTCAGACACCATGGCAGTCTTGTCATGCACCATGATGTAGTTTTTGCTTTGAAAATAAGCAAAATGTCATGTGACCTTTGTATTAGGCTGTATTAGGCTGTATTAGGCTGCATGCAGCAGACTGCTACTAACGCAGACCAGTTCCTTTAGTGTTAGCACTGACCAGAGAGTTTCAGTATGTGCTTGTATATGTATATCTACTTACAGTGTGCAGGGACTGCAGGGAGGGCGTCCTCTGCAGTGGAGGCTGGCCTTTATGAGTGGGGCTTGGAGAGGCGGAGCTGTGTTTGGGAACAGGGGAGGAAAGCTGCTCCATGCTGCTGGACCGGTTGCCCTTGACCAGCTTCCCCATGCTGTTCAGGCCCATGGCAGAGAAGAACCGCCGGAGAGAAAGTTTGGGTTTGCCCTCTCGCTCTGCTGTCCTTCTGTGTATGGATCAGAGTCCACATGTTTTCATGAGTAAAGGAAACTTCATTCAATCAGAATCTACATTAACCCTGAGAACAGGAGCAACACGGATCCATAATGGAAGTGCCACAAATGGTAAATTTTCTTCATCATACAGTAAACCAGCCCCTTATATGAAAGTTCCCCCGGTGTGTGTTGGTGCTCGAGGTGCCAGACGTCACACTGAGCTCTGTGTTCCTGTATCACATAGAACCAAAATAACTTTACTTTAAAAACATGTAATAATAATAATAAAAACCACTACTGGTGTTTAAAAACAGTGTCACACACAAATGAACATAGAGAATAAAATGTAACAATTAGAACTCTGCCCATAGCGGTTCTAGCGGTTTTACACTGTTTATATTTACTGAAATCAGAGTTTACTGATACACTCTGAGTTCTGAGGGTAAACACCGGTTTACCCTCTAGACTGTTTTACACCGGTTATATTTACTGAAATTCAACTAACATTAAACTAATGGGCAGGCTCTAGAATCTGAGAGAGACCATGAGGGAATGAAAGAATGAACTATTCCAGGTTCCTAAATGACTTTGGTCCAGACTTTCTGGACTAAACAGATCTGTTTCAGCTCATCAGATAGTTCTAGATTTAAAAGAAGGACATCACCAAACCTCAGCCCTCAGGTCTGGGATAGTGAACTACATGCATCATCAACCAGTGAAGACTCACCGTGATCCAGCCAAGTTCTCGTCCCATTGTGACTCAGCTTTGCGGTGCTCTGCTCTCAGAAGCTCTGCCCTGAGGTCCTCTGCCTTTGACATGGCCAGCCCTCGGACGGCGGGCCGACACTCCGGGGGGTGGGAGGACGCACAGGTGGGATCCCTGCACACATCATCACTTGACAAATGGCCTAAAGATCAAAGAGTGTGAGAACATCTCTGTCAGATATATTTGAGCTAAGCTACACAGCTCTTTAGTGAATTACTGAATTACTTTGATTGTTTCCTTTTTTTAAGATTTAGGCAATGATTTGACATTATTTACAGCATCACAAATATTGAATATGGATTAAAAAAAAAATACCATCCAGGATCTACACAGAAAGCTCTGCTTACCCTGGAAATTCAACATTATATGAATATGCATGAGTGTGTTATACCACAGTTAGTTCCACCGCTAACTCTCAATCAGTAAGCATATTGAAGAACTTACAGTGAAGAAAATTGTAATTTACTATGCTTTTCAATTTTATCAGACACTAGAGGGTGCTATGGAGCAAGTCCAAAATGAATAGGTTCCAATGGAGGTTTTATTCATAGCTATAATTTGTAAATTACTGCTTTTTATGCAGAAAATTATTTTCTCAACACAGAACAATATAAAATACACTGCTCATATTTTAAAATGTTGTTCAACTCCGGTTACAGGACTTTCTAAATGCGACAGTACATTCATGACGGAGCAAGTACCAATAATAAATGAGCTGTTCAGCCAATCAATCAATCAGCGCTTGGGAAACAGGATGCTAGACAGCCAATCAGCTCTTAGAAGCTGGAATGTAAACCAATCAGCACTCAGTAACCAAATTGCTAGCTTCATACCGCAATAAACCTGTTTATAAAAACAAAAAATACTGGACTATTTTTTTTTTAATTGCATGTAGTACTTTATTCTTTGCCCCAATGAGTGTAAATGCATGTGTGGAGGACTAGAAAATTATTTCATTTTCAGTTTTAGCTGTTTAACTAAGCATTAGCATAGCTAGCTTGATAAACCTCACAGGCTTTTTCTGTCATAATTTGGCGTTACTGTGATTAAACTGTAAATGTATAGTTCTGTGTTTTCTTTAATTCAGTTCATTGTTAACACCGTTTTTAACTGCTTTTGTAGGCCAGAGCTGTGTTTTGAATCTTATTTTTAAAAGATCAGCTAGTAAATTTGTTTTCAGTTCAATATAATTTAACCCATTTGGTAAAAATAAGTGATTCCAGTATGCCAATTTACGCACCATCACAGGATTTAAAGAAAGCTATTTCAGCCTACAGTAATTTAGCTCCACCCATTCATTCTGAAGTTATATGGAGACTTAAGGCTCAGTACAGGGCAGCCAATCATAAGATATAAAATATTTCAGCTGAGTACTGATAATTTAAAAATTAAATTTTTGTGGTCGAGAGAGAGCGGGGTGTAGAGTCACCTTGAAAATGTGTGTCGGAGAGAGAGTGTGACGTCACGGGTATGGCAGTCGGAAAGCAAAAACTTTTCAGACTTACGGAGCTAAAGACACTTAACCTAATGTCAGTTATAAAGAAAGATCAGCCCATGAATGCAGTTACATGCACGTTTTTCACGAGAGCAGTTCTCTCCACCCATTTTCAGCCATCCCTAACCATAAGTGGCTTAATCATAGACACAGAGTTAAAGCCCTCCTCCATGGTTGAGCAGCAAACTGAATGAAGGGAGTCCGAAAAGGTTCTTTAACACAAACCATAAAACCGATGTCTCAGTTTTTTTATCTATGTGATTCCCCATTGTCAGAAAGAATTCTCATTAGGCACTCATTCAACACCCATTGGTTACACATTTACAGGAAAGATTATTAATTTCCTACAAAGGATTAGCTTCTACTAATGATTAGCCTTACCGTCATCTGAGTCTACAGGGTCCCAGATGGCTAGAGCCTGGAGCTCAGGAGTTAGCACAGGTGAGGAGTACCTGAGAGAAGACGGCCTGATACAGGGGGTCAGCCCTGAGGGGGCTTGCGAAGCCTGCGAGGATGTGCCAAGTGTCACACTGAGGTGTTCCTCAGGTGCAACATCTGGGTGGTGAGAACCTCCCTCCCCCTGCTTGTCCAGATGGATCAAGCGATACTGAACGGAAGGCAGGAGCTTCACGACACACTGTCCTGTCAGTTTGTTCTTAGACGTTGACTTCAAAGCTGATTTGATGGGCAGCTGAGGGCCTGGGGAATCCCTGGCATTCCTGGACTTTGCAGCCATGGGTTGAGAAGAATCTGCTCCAGGTAGGGTGTCGATTGCGAAAGTGACCCCTCGAGTAGGTGTTTCTTTGGAACGAAGGCCGGTCACCTCCTCCAGACTGGAGCGGGTTCTTGAATTCCGTCGCTGGGCCAGTAGCTCCTGACCCCGAGCATAAGGGCCGTAACTGGTCTCAACGCGGCTTTCCCCTTTCCGGCTCCTCCTTCGAAGCTTGCCGAAAGCCGACACCCTCTCTCCAGCTCCACCAACTGCTGCGACCTCAACACTCTCCGCCAAACCACATCCACCAGTCAACACTGCCTCTCCTAAGACGGCCGGGCGAATGATTTGCCTGCTGGAATGGCCAGGAGCGACCCATCGAGGTGACTTTCTTTGTGCCTCTGCGGTGCCAAGTGACGATTTGGGTTCTTTGGCATGAACAGGTGCTAGGATACTGCCACAAGCCTCGCATTTCCTGAGGTCTTCCTTGAGCACAACAGTCTCTAGAGAGGTGCCTTCTCCCTCATTGGTCAGAATGGCAAATGGGATTCCTACGCTGCCCCAGCTTGATCCAGATGCTTTGCCCACCTGAGAAATTGTGAGAACTGGTTCTGCCTTCACCTGCTGGTTGGACTGGGATCGCTCCGCCACCACCGGCCCACGCTCTCGCACCCTATCCAGGTATCGACGCTCCGCCTCCTTCTCCGACTCGTCCTCGAAGCGTACACGAGTTGGCGACTGTCCGTGCCTCCGTGAGGGGACACCACGTTCACTGTTCCTGCCACGGACCTCCAGCAGTTGCACAGGAGGTGGAACTAACTGCTCCTGATTGGCTATAATGATGGTCCTGTGTGGCGGTGGTGATTCATGCAGTGATATCAATTCCCTACAGAGAAAGGACAGCACATATTACAATAAGGTACTGGAATTACCCCCCCAACCTCATGTATTAACTATAAGACTGGCTGAAGACTTGCATAAGTAACACCCACCACCAGGGCAGTGTGACAACTATAAACAACAAACATATACACTAACAAAACAAATAAATAAATGAACAATAGGCTAGCATAAATAAATAAATATTGATACACATTAATGTAATAAAATAACTAACATACGCAAATAAATAAATGAATTTGATAAAATAATCTTTTGAGAATCTTCCAGTTTCACACTGATGTGTGACGTGTTTATTATCAAGTACATTTCTGGGCACATTTTCGAAAAGCTTTTCATTGAAGAGAATTCTACCAGGTTTTCATTGTGTCTACATAAGTAAGTAATTGAGATCTAAACAAAGTCATTCATGGTGGTTTCTGTCAAATTGAAATGATACATTCTAGAGAAACTGTGGTTTTAATCAATCAGAAATGCTGAATAAAACCAGATGAGTATAATGGATCTAAAAGTTCCCTCACAGTAAGTTATTCCACGAACAAGTTAACCAAAACACTGCCTGATGCCTAAAACATTGTTTAATGAGAGTTTTGAAATGGATTTATAACCATTCGTGGTGGATATATATGTAAATATATTTGTATATGTATACTACCAAATTTAGTGCAAGTAATCTTGTTACAGAGCTTGAGCTCACAGCTTCATTTGTCCGTCAATTTCTAGTCCAGTAACACACTTGTTTCAAATTACATTTGCAAAAGAATAAAATAATACACTGTTATGTATTCAATGTCAATTCAATATACTCCTCTTCTCTCCGCAGTTTTATAAGCCTAAAATCTGTTACACAAGTTTTTCCATTCGTTTGGTGTAATATGAAAATTTTGGCCGGTTATTAAACAGGACATGAGTGCGTTACTCAGCGTTAAATGGATTAACAGTGCCCACAGCTAAAACCTTAGAGGCTTTGGATTAATTTGGCATGTGTATGTGTGCCTGGGTTTTTGTGTCCATAACAAGAGGGGGATTTCTAACACAAAACAGACATCCCGAATAATCATCGTGCTCCCTAAACATGATTATATAACCCGTGACACGGCCTTAGATAAGAATTCCCATGCAACATCTTTCTCGGTACCTCCAGATTTGATTATTTTAGGGCGGTTATTAATCTATTTCATAAGAACCCGAGTGACTTGAGCAGAGCTTGGACAAGTGTGGGGTGAAGGAAGAAGTTCAATTGCTCAAGATCTGAAGGGAGGCTGCTACTTTAACAGCAATTAATAAGTGCCGCTTTGCCAACGTTAAAGTGTCGCATCCAGCAGAAGTAGCAATGGCAAAAAGTCCAAAAGCAACTCAAGGAGACTCAGTGGAGACTCACAGATCTTCTCTGTCCACCAGTCGAGGGGCATGGTCGCCATCTGGGTTCTGAGAGCGGGCCTTCAAGCGGGCCCTCTCCAGTAGTCGCTTGGCTTGCTCGTGCCGCGGGCTGAGGGTCAGTTCTCCCGGGCCCAGCACGGACCTGAAAAACAATAAGAAAAGGAAGTCCATTAGGACCAGCAGGCGCCAAAAGCCGTTTACGCTAACGCAGTGGTGATGTTTATACCTCGATTCGGCCATGGTCTGGAGCGTGGAGCCTACAGATCGGCAGCTCGCATAAGTCCACTCCCCAGTACGCAGCACATAAAGCAGCTTTATATAATCTCCTCCAGGGCCATGTTCTGGATGCGGTGAATGAGCTTAATCTGAAGGTGATGGGAAATGTGTCATACGCCTGGATCTGCATCCTGTCAACAGTTCATCTGTAATGTGGCTCCGACACGCAGGGTGTGTGTTTGTGTACCCAAGGTTTAGTCGTGTTTCATTGCAAAAGTGAAAAAAAAAACCCCAAAGGCAAGATGACATCATGCACAGCGCAGCGTTGTATTATCTCTACAAGTATGATTCAGAGTCAAGTAGAGGCTAAGCTACTGTTACATAAAAGTCACAGAAAGTATTGAGGCCTTCAAATGACCACATGTGGGAGCCTTGTCCCTTAACTTGCAAGTCCTCTGATGTGTAAATACACCGATCAAACCACTGACAGGTAAAGGGAAGAGCATTGATTGATGCTGGACCCTGTCCACCACCATGTTTTCTGGTGGTGTGTGTCACTTATCTGGGACTGGGAACCAAAATTAGGATCCAAATCACAACCGATAAGAAAGTACTCGGATACCAGGTACCCAGGTCTTTTTAAATTCCGGTTCTGCGAATCAATTCCTATATACTACAGATCTGCAAGGACATGTGTGGCTTATCTGCCAGAAAATATGTCTGTTTTAAGAGAACATGTCATTCTTCAGTGTACTAATAGCTATTAACATCATAGTAAGCATTTTACTTCCATTGCTGCAGGGACATTCTAAATGTTCAGAATAAAGATATTTTGTATAAGTTTGGCTTCCGTTTTTCATCCGGAATGAAAACGAGGCTTTGATAAGAACCGGAATCGATATGCAGAACCGCAACTGGTGAAATTCAAACAATCCCAAGCCCTACATTTACCTGGGGTGCAGGTATACCCGATATCAGGCTGTTTTTTTATATTATGGCTGATTGGTGTAATTACAATTTAATTACAATGTAATTACTAACTGAAGTGACCTGAAGAAGAAATCCAGTGTGAAGTTTTTGGAACAGCCTAACACCCTTAATAATCTGTTGGTAGATCATAAACACGTTGTTTAGGCAAGATGGTCATTTGCACAATGTTTGTATTTGCTTAAATGATCACAACAATATCAGTGCAGTTAATTAATAATATATGTAATCTATACTATATTGTATAACTATACAGTTAGATATTATATAATTAAAACATAATATAGAATCATATATTTAACATTATTTAGTCGTAGTACCTAGGGCTGTTTCTTGCTGTTGAGTCGGTCTGCGTCCTGTGGCCATGTGATTTATATAATCCCCCAGTTTTATGTGGAACAGGAGTCGCAGATTCAGTCACACGCGAATTATTTTTGAGAACAAAACAGAAACCACACAGAAATCACACAATAACGCGGAAACTACAAATAACATCCGCCTTTTTTGCTTCGTTGTGGCAATAAACGTATTTTTTCTGGATATTTTCACAGAAGGGGACTCATTCACCTCGCTGTGCTGTCCCAATACTTTTTTCCCCACAACATCATGATTTTTCACTATATGTGGGTGCTCTTGGAACGTATGTATGTATATATGTATTTGTACACACATACACACACCAACATTTATTTAGATTAATATATATGTCTTCACATATTTTGGGTATAGATATATATATACAGTCACAATAGTGGTGGAAAATGTATATATACTGTATATGTGTGTGTGAGCATGTATATATAGATATACAGTCAGGATAGTGGTGGATGTGCGTTTCAGGAACTTGAGATACTGCAGCCAAAACTGGATCTTTAATGAGGACAGAGTCTCTTACCTGACTGTGAGCTCGGGGCCGTAGGTGATGATTGCTGCGTCCCACTCGGTCTCTTGATATGAGGGAGGTAAACCTACACATGGGGCAAAAACAAACAGACATCATTCGACTGTAAAACAGAGAAAATGTTACTCACAGATTCAGATTTAGGCTGGTTTTGAGCCCTAAGTGTTCACGTCATGTAGAAGCTGCCCTCCAGACTTCGTATTGTACCCCAATGACACCAACTACAGGTCAATGGCTCGACTTTCGAGCTCAATGTCAATTCTGTTGTTGCACAAAATGGTTGAATTCAATCGCTTTTATAGCTCATGGTAAGTCTGTTCCACCGTAGTGAAGAGCTGGATGTGGTTTTAGCAGGATGAGAGATGGTTCTGTGTATTTTATAGAAACAATTTGGATAATTATTGACCTGTAGTGTCAGCCTCGCATCCAAAGAAGCTTGTCATGGGTAATCAGCTACATCTGGGGCAGAATTGTGTAAATTTTTTGCCCATGGTGTTGCTTTCATGAGGTGGCTTATTTGCATATTGATGTGATTCAGTGTTTACTGAATCACATCAAATTTTGTCCTGTGAGGAAATCAGAAAACTGTAGCTACTGGAGACCGTCATGTTCGAGCAAAGTGGGGAAGTGACCCCCCAGGTCATCTATGGCTGGGTTTCCAGAACACTGGCCCGCGGACCACTGATTGGCAGCGAAAGCTTTTGATTGGGCCACAAATCTAAAATCGAGACTGGCCATTTGTCCATAAAGGGCTGCTGGTACCTCGCTTAATTGAGCATGTACATAGAGTAAAAAATATATATATAAGATCAATACAGGTCAACAGGTCAAAATCATCAGTTTCTATGGGTTCTGTAGTGTTTTTCATGCTGATCTTAGATCTGTGTTTAGTGTTTCCTGCAGGTACAGGGTTTGTGATGAAGCTAGTTCTATACTGCATGATAGTTGGTATAATGATCATATAATAATC
>JBBPDC010000011.1:7201266-7215195 GCA_037974485.1 Hemigrammopetersius urotaenia | reverse complement strand
ATCTCACAGCTTTTAAAAGTGTGACAGAGTTGGGAAAAAACAAATGAACAAAGCCTTCTTTGTAAAATTGATGACTTAGTGTGTTCATTATATATTATATATGGGGTTGACAGAATTGCGATTAATCACGATTAATTTTTTCCAGATTTGCGATTAACTAGTTAATTTTAATTTTGTCTTTACAGTACAGTTTGGGTACAGAAGGATCCCTGTAGTGCCTTCACTGATAGGTTGTGGTCCATGGATTATCTTTAATGATTTAAAAACTCACTTGTCTTTGACAAGTTTAAGCTGTTTGCTGGACCGCATCAGAACGTTGAAAGTAAAATTCTGTGAATTTTGCTCCCCTAGCTGAGTACTCTTATGGGAACCATGGGGGATGGGGCAGTGTGTCCTATCCACAGCACCAGAGTATGGCTTCTTCAGGACACTTCAGTGAACGGTATGAACCTAATATTATTTTTTCTCCCAACAATACAGAACACTGGTTGTGGTGCTAATTTTCGTAAGTTGTATTGAATTTTTGCAAAATTCCAAAGCTAAACATTATTTAATATCTGGTGTAAAAAAAAATTGTGGCACTGTTGCTTCCGTAATGTATAAGGGGAGAGTGAAAATGAGAGTTTCCCTAAAACAAGAGTGTGTTTTGGAGTGGGACTCAATCTTGCAGACTAGACTCATAAAGAGACTTCGAGTTCAGATCAGTTCTGAAAAATGGTGCGTAACTGTTTCTTGTGGTTTTTGTTAAAAATGATCAGCCTGTGAAAGCAGCTGTGTGCGCATTTCTCACCTGTTTTTGGGCGAGAGCGCTTTGCTCCACCTGTTCTCACTGACTTGGTAATAGACAGTGATGTACTGATTTGAGTGGTTAAAATACATCGTACTGGATGAAAAGAGTTGGAGGCACCAGTGTCTGCAAACATGGATTTTATTGCAACCATGCAATTACACTGTGTTTTCTCACTGAAATGAAACCTAGGTTTGATTATTCTCTCGTTGTTTTGTTGGTGCTCTGCAGTCTGCCTGTGTCTGCCCCTGATAGAGAGCAACTGAAGATCGAGCTCCAGCAGGTCAACCAACAGATCAGTCAGCAGACTCAGATCCGTGGGATGGAGGTGCGTTTGTCCTGTTTTTCCACCGTATCTCTAGTGTGTCTGCATGAAATAAAGATTTCACAATTGCTGATTAGCAAAGTGTCACCATTTTTGTGCTATTTAAGGACAAGTGATGCAGCTCATCTGCTCTAATGTTTTCCTGTTACTGCTGAATGTACAGGCTGCCAGTAACTCCATGCTGCTCCAGAGAGAGGCCAGTGCTCTGGCTGCCCAGCCTCCTAATGCTAAATGGGCTCCGGGGGGCGCTGTCTCCAGCGAGCAGCTCAGTCTAGAGCTCCACCACGTGGAGCGGGAGATCGGCAAGAGGACCCGTGAAATCGCCATGGTGAGTGGGACAGGGTCGGCAAACACCATAGTGCTTAGTTCTGTTTGCTTTTGTGTGCATCACTAACTCCCTGCTAATGACTATAGCTTGTGATTTGGTTCGTGAACATGCCACGGTCCTTCTGGGAAGTATTGCGTTACATTAGTTTTGCCAGTACTCTGAAAATAAGCATTTTGGTTCTAATTACAGGAGAATCAAGTGGTGCATGAAGTTCAGTACAAGCTGAAAGTGGCTGAAAATGAAAATGGGCAACCTGACCATAAAGCCCAACTGGAGGAACTCTCCATAGCACTGGGGTGAGTGTAGCAATAGTAGTTGGTGTGGGTGTGTGTATGTATTCATGTACGTATGTGTGTGTATATATATATGCACACTCACAAGCGCATAAACACATACAAATGTGCATATCTATGTATGTATATGTACGTATGCTTGTGTATTTGAAATTTGCCAAGATGGATCAAACAAAGGAACCAACCAGCCCCCCCCCCCCCCCGAAAAAACCCATAAACCTATGATTATAATTATGCTAAATTAAATTCTACCAGATTAACGATGTGCTTTGTAATGAACACACAGTTGGTCAGAGCTCTAGTGCTGATGCAATGCACAGAAGGCTTTGGAAAAAACACTGTAACATACTTTAGAAAATATTACTCTGCCCTTGCCATCATCTTTCTTATCTCTCCTTAAATGTCCATTTATTCAAGTCTTTCCTCTTGTTTCCAGTGACGTCTCAAACGGATCGAGCAGCATCGGGCCGGCCAGCAGCGTTGGGGGCTCCATGCTGTCTCTGACCAATAAGACGTCATCCCTCACCCACTGCTCTGGAGACCAGGCAGCGAGCGGCTCGGAGCTTCAAAAGAACGGGGTTGTCCATTCTTGCTCTTTAGAGTGCCCATAACACACACGTTCAACAAACACACATTCAACACACACATGCACGCACGCAAACACGCACCTGTACTTGAGATTGAATAATCATTATTGATAGCCTTGGAAAGAGTTACGTGTTTCGACTGATTTGTAGAGACCTGAGATCAGAAACACTTTAAATTTCTGGATGTAACACATCAATATGAGACACAAACACACACGCGCGCACACACACCTGCATGCTGTTACATGCATGCACAGACACCAACTTCTCTTTGTTTTATCTAGAAAAATGAGCAGTATCTGCCGTGATATGAATTTTCTTTCTTTTTGTTCTGTGAATGAGCTTTTCGTTTTTAAAATGACTTCTCATCGCCTGGAAACCAGAGCATCTGATTTAGGGATTTTGTTTTGTTTTTTTTCTTTCTTAATTCCCTCTCTGTATATATTTAAATACCAACGATAAACCCAAAGCAAGCTTCAAAATGACAAAGGATAAAAACAGGTGTGACGATTTAGCTGCTTAGGATAACTAGAACAAAGCCGGTTCTGTAGCATCTGGGCTCTTTCTCACAAAGGCGTGGCTCATGTAGGGCATGAGGAGCCTTATGCAGTCGGCCTGTGTTAAAACTCTTAACTCCCACCCCCACCCTACCCCCACCCTCAAAACAAAATGTGCAGCTTTGAATATGATCTGAGTGACCGGGCACAAAGTAGCATGGAGAGCCTTTTTATCAATCCATTTTTGTATGGACCGTTACTACATGTTTCCCCACAAGGTACAGCGCAACCAGCTGCGGCGCATCTCCAGCGCAAGGCGAGCTCCAGCCCCGGCGGAACACGGGGGTCCAAGATAAGCAATCGGTTGTAAGAAATTCCTTTCGTTCATTTGTGGTATGGCTATAGAACTGTTCAGAACTTGTGAGGCAGAGTTAGTACAAGTCTAAAGCATTCTGTTTTATAGAATGCATAAAAAAAATTAAAGAGCACTTTTTTCCATGTTTTTTCTATGAGTTTGTGCTTCTTTTAAGAGAGTACAAATGCAACTTACAGATCCTCACGTCCCCCAGGGGCTGGAGCCGGAGGTTCACGCGGTCGCAGCCTAATCGGAAAATCTCATCAATTCTCCCTGACTTCTGTGAAGTTGCTTATTTGGGTTCCCGGGTCACGTTTGCATATTCGCTGCACAGAAAACCCTTAGTAGGAGATGTCGTTTTAACAGCAGCAGGCCTAGGACGGCGGGAGGGTCGGGAGAGATCGGGACACGTAGGAGAAAAGGCCCAGAATCGATTCAGAATGAGGTTCTCCAGGCAGGTGTTGTTTAGATTAAACAAGATCACCTAATCGGCGTCAGTCGGGAATTGGTCAGGCTTTGTACAATAGCTCTTCGTAACCTCACTCTGATTTGTTTTTGAATCGACTCTCCATGGAGACATTTATTCAGCTTATACCTGTATCACCTCGCTTCGACCTAATGTGTGTTTTCGCACATATAATATCTTCACTGACTAGTTAAACAAACGGATGCCCCAGAAAAAATAAAAACGGAAAGATCAAGCAGTGGACAAGCTCTGAAGTCTTCCTATAGTGATGACATTCTTCACGTGTGAGATTTTGTTCTAGTCTCTTGAGACCGACTTTGATATTAAGCTCCAATTTTGGGTGCAACCTCTTGACGTGTAAACCTTTGTCTTTTTTTTGTTTGTTTTTGTGCTATAGCTGTCGTGATATAGTTGATTTCTATCACAATGATGATATGGCTCAAGTAGAGCATGCAGCCTTTTCAAGCAGTCGCCGCGCTGCCGTCGGTTTTCGAGGGTCTACTGGTGTTCTGGTCACCACACTTGACAAGCACTTCCTCGCCATAGCCGTATCGTTCTTTCAGAAGCGGAGTTATTACCTCCTCCCTCTTTCACTCAACAAAAATTGGATTCTTGACACATTGCGATACTGCTTTTGACCTGAATGGTCACTTTGCATGACCCTAAATGTGTTGATTGAGAGATTTTTGAATTTGATATCCTCTCCAGCCGTGCTCTTGGCTAAGGTTTGCTAGCTTTGCATCCAAACGCATCTATGAAGCGCGTCGCCCTTTTGCTCAGCATACATATGAATGACTTATTGATCTATTATTAATGCCTAACTCCAGCTGAGCCCATTCCTTTCTCACTGAGGGGGAGGGATGTTCCACAGAAACCTTTGTCAAAAACTAATAGGGACTGGTGAACCTTGAGGAACCTCAAGTGCTACCACCTGCAACTCTGGCGTTCCTGCATGCCTCATCCTGACTGCACAGTATTCCCTCACTGCGGTCAGGATGTTAAAAGACTGGAGCTCAACCAGATCCCACTCCGGTCGTCATTAACATTCGGTTTTTGCAGCCTGGCACGAGGAGCGCCAGCTTTTTCTGCAATGCTCAGGCAGTTGCTGTCCTGAGCACATCACATCGACAGCTTTTTAAAAAAAATTTGCATGTAGCGCCCCTCCCCTCCCCCCTTTGACAGCATCGCTGCACCGCTAGCACGCTTCTTATTTTACCCTCTGGATTATATGGGAATGTGCTCTACGTATTTAATGTTGGAGAATTGGCACTTGTTTGGGTGCCCTATTTTTTTTCCTCCTTATTTTAATAATCAGTGATCTCACTGAGTTGTTTGGATTTGTTTTGTAATGTCGTTTTACAAACAATCATGTCGACCATCCACATGTAGCCACTAAAAAGGCCCGAGACTCAGTTAAGACTCATTCACGTCTCGAATAAAGCTTTCGTGCATGTCGTTTTCTTTCCCCTGGCAGAGAAGTCGCGGCGTAATGTGACGTTCTTTGAGAATGGGTCTGTTCCTAATGGATGATATTCATTTCTCTATCCAGATTGTGTCTGTTTTGAGCGGACCTGTAGCATTCGTTTCAATGGAAGGCAAATTAACTCATTTTGAACCTTAACACTGTTATGGCTGTGTCTTGTATTTTTTTTTTCTTTCCTTTCTTCGTTTTATTCCTAACTTTTTTGGGAAACGTAATGGCTTTTTTATGATTACTTCCAAGTCGTCTTGTAAACTCTCTTAAATTAAGGTACAGGCTTGATTTCAACAAGGAAAGGTTTTATATATAAATATAGATTATACTCCATTAAGGAATGTTTAGAACCATCTTACTCCAATGTGGATGTAGCCATTATTACGCCATTTTATGACTTTGTAAAACAATTCACTGTGTGAAAATTGGTTTGCATTTTTTGTATAATACAATCTGCTTTTTTTGTTTGTTTGGAGAGGTGAAACTGGAAGTTGGAGGAAAAAAAAAACCTGTGATATTAAAGAAAAATGTAACTTGTGTACAACAGTGATTCTAAACAAGAGGGATGGATTAAATATTGACACTTAATTTGTATCGGTGTGGGGTTTATTTCATTGTCGTGTTCATTTACAAGTATTCAAAAATAATGGTTACACCTATAAAACAACAATTTAACAGCAGTGTTTTAAACTGCTCCAGTATCAAGGAGCCTTCATGAAAGAAATGGAGATAAATACATAAATAAATAGACACTCTGGAGTGAAAATGGACAGGCGCCGGTCATAATATGAACTCCCAGGATACATTTCTCTTATATTTTTCATAAAAGGTTCAGACCATCGGTCAGATTTTCAGTGACCATCTCAAACCTCTTTCACTGAGAATTAAACAAAACTGATTTGTAAATTATTTTTGTTTTGATTTTGGCTTCCCTTGTATGCAAATAATTTTTGTGACATCACAAAAACAATAAGACTAGCTGCCTCTGCGGCTTGGTTTCCATTTATGGTCTGACTGACCTGGGGAGTGAATGATAAGTTTTGAAATTAATATTTATATATCAGTGTAATTTTTGCTGATCTGGGCCCTTTAAGGCATCTGATATTCATACCCTCTCGGTCCACAACAGAAACAAACGTGGTGCCCCAAGGACCACATGAGTAGCCCGCGGACCCGTTCTAAAAAAAAAAATAGCACCACTCCCCTGGTGAGCAGAGTCTAACAACGTTGCTATTCTTCCTTAATCACATTTGCATTTCTATAAATTTGAAAATAACAACATGTTTATTATACATGAAGTAAACCCTGTTCCAGTGTATCAAACTGGGAGCCCTTCGTGTGGCTGTGAAGTAGCTCTGTTTGGTTGGTGAACCCTGATCTACAGATCATTAGCTCTCAGGGGAGCAGGTGGAAACGATAACGCATGTGCAAAATACAAACAAATTCCAATTTTCTTTAAGGTTGCACGGTCACAAAACATACGCTGGGTATCCCCATGTATCGTATGGTGTCCTTAAATGAGCGTCTATAAATGATATTTATTACTTTGTACCAGATTTGTGACCAAATATGAAAGTGGCTCAGATCCCATTTGAAATGATCATATGTGTCACACAGAGACAAACAAAATCTGCTTTGTTCCTCTGCAGCCCAATGCAGTCATTTTTTCCTCAAACTCAAACTTAGAATTAAACAAAACTGTGCCTTTAAGACTGATATGTAAATGATACTTACATTTATGGCATTTATCGAGAAGGGTATCCCTGCACAAGCGGAGAGGCAGCGGTTTCAGGACCGCATTTCGAGGACCCTAGTTTTTTTTGCGACAGCTCCACCTACCGACTTGGATCCCCAAGAGCGCACTAATGAATATAAGATGGACGTCATGGACAGCAAGCAAAGTGCGAGTACTGTTTTTCAATTTTATTTCATAATGTTAAAAGGATGCTAATTTTACACAGCTAAAGTGAGAGCTGCTAACTATGCTAACTCCCACAAATTTGTTTTCAAGTTTTATAAATTACTACGTGGCCATGGTTTAATTAAACCTCGCTGACTTAATGACTATAACAAGTGAATCTAGCATATTAATCAAACCAGAAAGATGATAAAAGCATGTTGATGTGTGAGGTGTGTCAGGTTTACCTGTATTTTACTGTATTAGTGTAACAAATAATTCAATAGTCATTGTTTTACCACATTAGCGAAGTATAAATCAAACTTCATAATTAAACTGTGCTGACTGCCTGGTTGCACCGCAATATGTGTTATTAGCCTGTTGTTTTTGCATTGTTTTGCAGTGATGAATGAGATGTTTGGCAGTTTTGGTATTTAGGCCTAATCTGCAGGCCTTAACCATTATCGTGTTATTTTCTATCATGTTCTGCCTGGCCAAAATGAAGTGATGGCAAATATGACGGATTTGGTTAGGCTTATTGTAGAAAAGAAGAAAAAACAAACATTGATATTTTCATTGAAATGATCTCAAAATATTATAACTATTAGGCTCTCTCTTTTTCAAGATGCATATAACAATCAAACAAGAAAGATCCTTGCCTGAATTGAAGAGATGCACCATATGCTGCAAGGACTTTCACTGCCCGTTCTGCAGCTCAGCTTTTTTCCACCCAACAAAGTTGAGCAAGCCATTTCAGCCATGCAGTTCTCCATGAAGGTAAAGTTTGCAAACATTCCCTCAGGAAATGCAAGTGGAGTTAAAATGTACTGTACATTTAAAGCCGGCTGAATTTTATGATTGGTTCTATTTGAGTAATGAATCAAATAGGGGTGGCAGTGGCATAGTGGGTAGGATACTTGCCTCCAGACCAAGAGGTCGTGGGTTCGAATCCTACCTTCAGCACCACCACCACTGGGTCCCTGAGCAAGACCCTTAACCCCAAGTTGCTCCAGGGAGACTGTCCCCTGTAGGTAGGAAATGGAAGTCGCTTTGGATAAAAAGCGTCTGATAAATGCCGTAAATGTAAATGAACCCATGTATCTGTATCAGATTTTGGGTACACATAATTTACACATTTAAATACATGACCAATAGTTCTATGTTCTTTTGTAGGGTATACCATTCACAGATGTTGGTTACATTGCCAACCACAGTTGCATTACCACTGTATCTACTGTGAGTCAGTGGTGTTACGTAAACCTGACTTCATTAAGCACCTGTCTTTGTGCAAGAGGAAGCACCCTGCTGTGATCAGCACAATACCAGCTCCAACAACCACCAAGTTGGCAGTTTCATCAAACACAACCTCCAACATTCCAGCTCCAACAACCATGACCACCGCCTTTACAGCTCCAACAGCCATCATCATCCCAGCCCCAACAACAGCAACCACCACCACCATCCCAGCTTCAACAACCACAACCACTACCACTCTGCCAACCATCCCAAATGGACAGATACGAAGGCAGTACTAAAGAAGGCAGTACTAAAGAAAAAGTGTCCCATATGCCACCTTCTCATGCACAAGACAAATTTAAAGAGGCACATAGAATGGAAGCACACAGGCAAACAGAGGGACATCACTGCAACCTCCCACCTTCAGAAGGAATGTATCGATCTGGAAAAAGGAATTTAAACTGTCCACAAATCATTTCATGGTACCAGTATACCTCTGCATGTTCAAAATAAAATATGGGGGGAAGATCATCATGTTTCCTGTAAATCCACTGAGTGCCAAGTGAACATGGGAGTTGGCATGGAGGAGTGGGTTGAAAGCATATCAGTGTGTACACCTTAAATCATTAATATACTGTTCATTGTATGCTTCCTCTCCGGTACTTAGTGAAAATACACTTACTGAGATGGTGAACAGCACGTGGTTTGGCATTTGGTGGTACTTCAACAATGTTCATGTTTATTCATCTTTGTCTTAAATGTATCAATTTCCTCAAAATAATTGCGTTTACACCATTGTTTGCCTATAGGGTGTACTCAGAGGGAAGCCCTCTAAGTGGTTTCTTAAGCGAACGTCTCCCCATGTGCCTGTCTACCTCGACAGTGAAGAGCAACAAGACGTCCTTTTTGGCTATCTTAGAGAAGTAATGCACAGGACACCAACACAGCTGAGCTTTACAGAGGAAGTGCAGTTCATCTGTGGTAGACATGCTCCGATCAGCATTTTTGGGGCCAATCACCGATTACCAAGATCATGATCTGCCGATTGCAGATCACTGCCGATCACAGAATGGCAGGGAAATGGGAATCTTTTATCTATAATCTAGCAGAGTTTGCACCATTTGTCACGCTCCGGAAAAGTCACGAACGAAAGACAGAAAGAGAGAGACAGCACACAGAGTGCACGAGCGAGAGCGACAGAGAGAGAGAGAAACAGGTTCAAAACGGGCGCGATCCGGAAAAGTCACGAACGAGAGAGAAAAAAAAGAGAGAGAGAGAGGGGGGCACATAGAGCGCGCGCGAGAGAGAGAGAGAGACTGAGACAGACAGAGGGAAAGAGTAAATCTGATAAATGCCGTAAATGTAAATGTAAATCCGCGCTAAAATGTCAAGGTGAAAGTCATCATAGCTTGCAGACACTTTGAAAAACTTCCAGACGGGAGAACTCATGTTGCCACTGGTCAGCTCCGCTCTGCTGCTGTTTACCTGTGCGCCGTGCTGCACGTGTGAAAAAGTCGTGCGAGTAATTTACGTCAAGCGATCTGCTTTTTTGATCAGCGCTTTTGGGGTTCTATTTTTATCCAATATCGGCCGATCAATCGGAGCATCACTAATCTGTGGTGTTCTTTTTCCAGAAGTATGCTGGACCAAATAATGTGTTTGTGTGTGTGTGCACTTACAAAATCCATGTATAATGACTTGCTGTTCTGTAGTGGTATATTAGTACATTTAAATGAATCATTTTTTTCATAGGCTATCATATATGCCCTGGCTGTCCTAAGGAATTTGTCCTTGCACGATTCTGAGCAGGTCTTCCTTTCTGGTCCAGATAATCATTACAGGTCGGAGTAGAATATGATCTATTTTTGCACAATGGCCAGAGCGTCTTTTTGTTACTGATGTAAATGTTAACGCAACAGTGATTGTTCTCTGACAACTATTTCAGTGAAGTGGAAGAATTTAATAGAAAGATTAACAAACAATTGAGGAAAGAAGGGAGACCATTCAGTATTGCTCTTAAATACTTACAAATTTAGAGTTGGGAGTTAGAGTAACATGATTGTTCTTTTTGGTTCTCCCAACAGTGTATAAGTGTTAAAACAGAAATATATATTACAGTTAAACATGTTAAAGCAAATGTTTCTTATTTAATTCTCTGTCTCTCTCTCTCACAAACACACAGAAGGTAAAGCCTACAGCCATTCTTTACATGCAGCAACTAATGGAAAAGCAGGGTCACTTATGTGCCGTTGCATTGTGTTGATGTATATGTATGTATATATATATATATATATGTATATGCATCCTTGAATCATGTTGTGTCTTGCCTCTCTACAACCTTTAAACTGTTGCTATAAATTAGTGACTGCAAATGCTGATCCCATTTGATTCCATCTTTACTTTCCTTAATAATGACCTACTTAGTTAAACTTGAGGGGACTAATCAATCCAGTATTTTTCAAGAAACTGAGACTTTTAATGTGTAAAGATTTAAATACATATTTTCATTTCTATTTTAAGTGTAAATTCACTTGTTTTAATTTGAAAATTGTGACTCAAAGCAGGTAATACACACTTTAACATCTGATGCATTTTATGTCAAAAATTGAAAGAAAAGGTCCTGAGATTAAATATCTTTTGACAATATGTACAAACATTATATAGAAACATTACAAATAAACCACATGGTCCTGGAACTGTAGTCTCCGCTACATTCGGTAGGTGGCGCTGTTACGAAAAAAACCAAGGGTCCTAGAAATGCAGTCCTGAAACTGCAGCCTCTCCGGTTGTGCAGGAACATACTATTGTGTATTTATCAATGCTTTTATCCAAAGTGACTTCCATTCTCTAACTACAGGGGGCAGTCTCTCCCTGGAGCAACTTGCGGTTAAGAGTCTTGCTCAGGGACCCAATGGTGGTGCTGAAGGTAGGATTCAAACCCATGACCTCTTGGTCCAGAGGCAAGTATCCTACCTCTGGGCTCCACCACCCCATTACAGTCTCCATTGCGCAGTTCCTCTTTCTCAGGTCTGATATTCGTACCTGGTTGGTTCCCATGTATGTGACAACAGCAGAAACAGTCGTCTCACAGATCATCAGCTCTCCGGGGAGCAGGCGGAAAAAACGTTAATTCTGATCGAAGTGTTCTCATTAAGGTTGCATGGCTGCAAAACATATATTTGATATTAGCATGCATTGTAAGGTGTCCACGTTCCTTAAAGGTGCCTATAAATATTATTCATTCGATTTGTGACCATTTGAAAGAATCATATGTGTGGAAAGATCAGTTCAGCAGCCTAGTGATGTTTCTGTCCAGGGGTGTCGAGCTCCAGTGCTGGAGGGCCGGTGTCCAGTTTGCTGGTTCTCCTCCTCAAACACACTCACTAAACCTGACAGTTAACTGGCGAGAAGAACCAGGTGGAGCAGGAAAATCACCAGAACCTGCTGGACCACGAACCTCCAGGCCTGGAGTTCCACAGCCCTGTTCTTGTCCCTTTTGGTACCAAACAGCATCTCAGGTTTACTAGAAACCGTTAGTCCTTACTATCCTTTCCAGAGTGGGTAACTGAGGTGAATCAGCTTTTTGTCGCTGTGGAGCCGCCCAATGCTGTCCATGTCCTCCTCTGACAGCTCGAACCCGAAAACCTGCGGACGAAAGAGAAACCAGTGGGTCAGGAACCTGCAGACTGAAAGAACCACCAGTTCACACCTGATCTCATCTTCATTCATGCAGGTTCCACCGGCAGTAAAACCACATTAAAGGGACTTTTTCAAAACTTCTCCAGATCTCAGTTACTGACATGTAAAGTCATTCAGTTCTGTTTGGTGTGAAATAGTTCACTACAAAGAAACTTGCCATCGATATAGTTTTGGTAACCGGAACCAAAGGGCATGATTTATTGTAAAGTTGCCTGAAAAAGCTTTTCTTTGGGGACTATTTTGCCTTACAGCACTTTGCATGTATTCCTCCACTATGAAAGGATTACAAAATCCCATTTTAAGTAAAAGCTTTAAAAAAAAAAACCAGGCATCGGGTTAAAAGCAGGCATCAGGTAGTTTATAAGGGTTAACAAATAAAATTTAATTAAATTAAATTAATGACCATTTTGTGTAATAACTTTCTATGAAGGAGCTTTTAGATGCATTAAACTCTCCAAGACGTCTGGTTCCATTCACCACCACTGTGACTCGGCAAGGTTTCTAGTGGAGCACTTCACACTAAACCTGCTGTGAATGTCTTCAACTTGATTGAATTCATGGAAAATTTGATGGAATTATCGTTTAAGGAACATAATCTGGGTTTTGTGATTCCGTTTACCCAGATTCTTCTGAGAATAGACTGGATTTTTGTATAAAAGCTAAACTATCATTGCATATAAAAACGCTGAGATGGATGAAAGTTAGATTTAAAGAAATATCGATTAATGTTAATGTGTCTAACAGTCCTGAAGTAGCATGGAGACCAGCTCACAGTTCACACACCAGTTATTCCACATTGGTTGGGTCCCAGCTCACATGCCTCCCATCATGCAATGCACTCAGGGCTGCCATGTCTGTGTCCTGCAGTTGGAATCCAAACACCTGCGCATGCAGAGGCAGTCTCAGAAAAAGGCAGAAATGCTGCACGATCGAGCTCTGAATGACCACAGTGATGAAAACCCATGTCTAGAGGGTTCACTATAAAGAATACCCCTGAGCTATGACTTCTTATAACCTCTGAAGCTTCATCTGACTTTCAAAATGACCCTCAGGCGCTTGTTTTTACACTGCATACGAGATAAATCTGAACTTAACAGACTAACAGTTCATCGAATTTGTGCAGGGCATGAAAAGTCATGCCTGAAACCTCTCTGAGCAATAATTCCTGAATGAGATTCATGATGCCTTGCTGACTTTATTCCATTCATAGTGAAACCAGAGTTGTAATGCGGTCTTCGAGTCCCATTTTATAGCTTATATCAGTTAAATGAACCGTAATCCCTGAGGACAGACTGAACTTCACAAGTCATGTATTGTCAAGTCTACTTTAACTCTTAGAACCGATATAAGCTAAGTTTCAACTCGAGTTTCACCATGACTGAAATAACATCAGTAGGCTAACACGAATCTCATTCAGCAGTTTTTCAGGCATCACATTTCATAAACTACACAAATGCTCTTTTCTTATCCTACATGTGGTCTTAGTGTCCCATTAAATGGCTTATAATGGCTACATGAGCCGTGAAAACATCACTGAGGACAGACTGGACCTCTAATTCATTGTAAAAGGAGGTGTACAAATGTTTTAAACTGGCACATTTTTTATTTAAAAATTAAAACGAAAATGTATTTTGTGATGAAAGTGAGTGTGATTATTCTGTTGTCTGTCCCATTACAGCTGCCTGCAAGGAAACTCCAGCAGATGGCGCTGTGGTATCTAGATGAGGGGAAATTCCAACCCCTGCAAACTATAAACACTGGCTTTTGTGCCATAATTTCAGTATTGGATAACAGTAATGTGTCAAACATCCATGTATACTGGATTACTATATAGTACTATATAGTACATCTCTAAGCTTTTTAGGTAAAGTGGCATTTGGCTGACAGTCTCACAGTCGTTAGTTACACGGACAGTCTCACAGTCGTTAGTTACAGGGACAGTCTCACAGTCGTTAGTTACAGGGACAGTCTCACAGTCGTTAGTT
>JBBPDC010000011.1:7166645-7181142 GCA_037974485.1 Hemigrammopetersius urotaenia | reverse complement strand
TAAACTGTACTGTGCTGGTACTGAAGTTGTATCAGGTTCTAAACTGTACTGTGACGGTACTGAAGTTGTATCAGGTTGAGCACACACTCATATACACACCTTATGTCCCCCTTTTCCCCACGGAAACCAGTCTCCATTTAAATTTTTACTCCATGGGAAGCTCTAGTATTCAAAATTTTCTTGAGATTTTGCTCACAGTTCATTCCATGGCAGCACAATGGCTACGCAATATACAGTAACCCCTCAGTTTTACACAGATCAGCATTTGCAGATTTTTCTGAGAACCGAACTGTATTACCACCACCAGTCCAGCGGTGGCAGTAATACACTGAAAAGTTGTCAAGCGCCATAAAAAGAAGAAGAAGAAGAAGAAGACTACTGAATTATCTCAGTTTATTTAGTATTAGTAAGCTGTGCCCTGTCTAAACATGTGAGTAGAGAGAGTTATTTCAACATTTCTTTTGTGTACAAATGTTTGATTTTGTTCACCGCATGCTGCTAATGCTAACCACTAATGCTAATCTTTTTATAAACTTTTCTGATTCTGATTATTTATATACCTTTACATTTTCTTTAAGGGTAATGTATTAAACTGAGTTTAACACGAATTACAGTGTTCTGGCAGCATATTTGGGGGCATATTTAGGGTTTACACAATAAAAATAGGCATTTCTTGTAACCAAAACACGTAACCCCCACAAAAAGCGGGGAATTACTGTACTGTGCATGAGTGTCTGGATTTCATCTGTGAAAATGGCTTTGATCAGGAGGAGAGAAGCCAGACTGTAAAGGAGGAAGTATCAGAGATTGAGGATGACGCAGAGTATAATCCAGAGAAGGAAGAAAACCCATCTGAGGTCTCAAACTCGAGTCCCCATCTCTGATCATTTCCACAGAGGGACCCTACCAGCAGAATGCTCTCCCAGGACATCCAGCGGATGGGCAGCACAGCTCGGCCCTGGATGCGGTAATAGTCCCCCCGGTACAGGTTTCTGCTCATGCCGAAGTCAGCGATTTTAATGGTGTAGTTTGTTCCAACCAAGCAGTTGCGGGTGGCCAAATCACGGTGCACAAAGTTGAGGGAGGACAGGTACTTCATACCAGAGGCGATCTGGGTGGCCATGTTGATCAGGGTGCTGTAACTGCAAAGAGAACCAGATTCTACTGGGTCCATCCCACACAAGACCTCAAAGCAGTTCTTCTACACATACAGCATTTGGCAGATGGTTTTATTTAATGCAACTTACAAGGTTTTGTGCATCACAAGTGTAGGCAAATGCAATGTTAAATGCAGTGTTAAGGACTCATATTGGAGTAGTGTGGTGAGCTGCCCAGGTTAGGAATGAACACCACTTTCCTGCTAATAAGGCAGCAATGTTATCCACTACACTAACCAACCACTAACCAGTCATTGACTGAAGTTGACCTAAATTTCGCAACTTTGGAGCATCTTGTCCCAGCTGATTAACATCACCTAAAATGTATAGAATGATAAACTCAGCGTTTAGACAAGTTTGGTTATACTGGGGGAAGGTGAGAACCCTACAATAGCTTGCTGGATAATTTAACCCTTAGAACGTGAGCAGCACGGATCTGTGTCAGCAGTACAACGAATGTTAAATTGTAGTAAAACAACTTCTCATATGGAAGTTCCCCCAGTTTGTGTTGAAATATCAGACGCCATGCTGAGATTTGTTTGGTGTTCTGGTGTCACGTAGAAGTTATTGTAATTTAAAAACATGCAATAATAATAATAAAAACCTCTACTGGGGTTTAAAAATGGCATCACACGCAAATGAGCATGAAGAACAAAAATGAACAAATTTCTTTATTTCAGGTTTAGAAACAAACAGAAAAAATAAAAGATCGTGGAACATGGGAGAACTTTCAGGATAGTCTACGCCCACAAGTGGGTGGGGAAAACCCACAGAAGGAGGGGCTCCAGAGAGCGGCCGAGTGGCGGCGCATCGAGAGAAAGAGCAGCAAACAGCGAGCATGTAGGAGAACAAACACCGGTTCTAGACTGTTTTACACTGGTTATATTTACTGAAATCAGAGTTTACTGATTTAACATCGTTTAACAAATAGCGATAAGATCAGTGAACAACCAAGCTTGGTTTCACTGGGAGAAGATGAGAATGCTACAGTAACTTGCTGGATTATATATCAGGATCACTGGGAAGCTTACCTGATCATGGCTGTCTTCTTTTGTTCTTCTCCTGAATCCTGAAGTTCATGGCGAGAGAGGAACTGGTTGAGGTCTCCATTTTCCATGTACTCTGTAATCATGCAAAGGGGGTCGCTCTCCACACACACAGCCAGCAGACGAATGATGTTGGGGTCCCTCAACCTGGACATGATCCTGATTTCCTTCAGAAAGTCATTTCTGACCAGAAATAAAGAATGATTCAGTTTTTTAGCACCTCACTGATCTGTTTAAAACAGAGGTTCCAAACCTTTTTTTGCTTTAAGACCCCCTTACCTGTGTCCAAGACAAGCCAGGGCCCCCCCAAACCCAACTCCTACCCACATAGACGCACAAAAAAAATAAAGTGATTAATTACAAACTTTTATTTGCAAAAAATAGACCGCGGTTGTAGGTTTTTGCTCATAAACTCTTATACACACACACACACTTTTACGTTTCTAAGATATTGTTTATGATATGAGCTTATGAATTTAATGTGTACAAATATAATTTTGGTAACCTCAGTGGAGACAAAATTGTGCGCACCTCCTGCAATCTGTAGCGCCCCCCTAAGTGGTTGGGAACCACTGTCTAGAAAACACACAGACTTGCTCACATTTAGCATGATTCTCCACCAGGGGCGCTGTTGTGTTCACACAGTGGTGCTCTGCATCAGTGATACTGTGCCTCCTATTGGTCTATACGTCTTTCTCGGTTTATGTACACGCTTTCTACATTGCTCTTCTTTTTAAATGCTGATTTTATTCATTTATTTGTTTCCTTTTATTGATTTGTTTTCACATTGCACCTGGTTTACTACTCTATATCCCATATCTGTAACCAAATATAGGTATGTGTGGTTGCGTGAAATCGTAGAAGCAATAAAAAACTATAAAATGTATAAAAGTATTCAATGACATGAATAAAAGAACCTGTTAAAAGCCCCTTAAAACTAGTTGCTACCTATTTTTACAAAAAGAAATAAAGAGAATTAAAGTCACAAATCACACACAGCAACATCTACCTTGCGTTTTTGGTGGCGTCCTCTCTTAGGGTCTTTACAGCTACTAGGATGGGTTCTTCCCCAACACCACCTCCATCCTCCTGCATGAAATCCTGCAGTCCTTTGGCCTCGCAGAGGTGAACCTGAAGCAGAAAGCTGTACTGAATAAGAGGTTCAGGAAAAAGATGAGAGACACATATGTTCCAGGCTAATGCATCTAACAAGTCACCTTAAACCAATAGTTCTCAACCTTTTCAGGATTAAGGCCCCTCTGTCCATCACAGCATGTTGTCCACTGTTAGCTTTCACCTCTATTTAGGTGGCCATCTTGGAATTTACAGTACCAACTTTAAAACATCACAATTCCGTCGTACGAAGTTATTATTGTTTGCGTTTGGACTCATTTCAAAACTAAGACTCTGAATCTGATCAAAACTCGCTCAAAACACAATAAGACAACTCCAAAACAACTCGCTTTGTTTCATCATTAAAAACAAAACTGACTGAGCGCAGCGGGTGCGTCTCTGTCTGTGGCGCAGTTTTCAGGCTCATTCGAAACGTTACAACCTCCACTATTCGTTAAATGTCGGAGGCTGTAATAAAACACCAATGGCGTTTTAATAATAAACAAATCACGGCGTAAAAATTGTTTTTTGGGACCAATTGCGGACCAATGGTCTGCCTTTGTTTTACACTCGTGGCCCATCAGTGGTCTGCGGCCCAGTGGTTGAGAAACCTGGCCTTAAACTGCATTGCGTTGTTAAGTGAACTGTTATGAACTTTCTCATGCGGTTTCTTCCACTGTATGAAAGTGGGCCATGGTGGTGCTGTTTTTGCAAAACATGTTACAATATATAGACATCAAACCACACATCTCTTTAAATATGACAGACATACACACACAGCTCTGGAAAAAAACAAGAGAGCACTGCAAAAATGTTCAGTTTCTCAGCTTTTATCTTTTCTAGCTGCAAGTATTGAACTGAACAGCTTTGCCTTCGTTTATAAGAACTGCTTACAATTTTTCTTCTAATTTCCAAATAAAAATATTGTTCTTTAAAGCATCATTTTAAAGGAAATGACAAGACTATGGGCGCTGGAACTATTATAACTTCAAAATGCCCCCCCCCCACGTTTCGTTTTGTTTACTAAACTGTCCTTTAACTTTAAATGCACTCGGTTCACTGGTTCAGCACTTAATAGCTGGTGACCCACACTCTAATTATCATTATATCAGGTAGCTATTCATGGAGGTGAATAAAAAACATTTTCTTGCTAATAAAGGGACTCGCATGGTGAACACACTGTAAACGTAGTAGAAACGAATACTGAGTTCATTGTTAGTAAATATTAAGTAACATGCAGAAAAACTCATGGTATGATTGGTAGTTTATACAAAGGGTGCAACTGAACATTTATTAAAAATTAAATTGTCCCTTCAGCTGGTGTCTAAACCTCTTTTGGACCACATCACATCCTAGGGGCTCTTCACTGACCTCCCCAAACTGCCCTTCTCCGAGCTTTTCTTTAAATGTCAGCTTCTCTCTGGGGAACTCCTCCAGAGCTCCGTCCCGTCCTGCCGGGAGAGGCACGGTTACCGCTGTAACAGAGTAGCCCCGGTAGCTCACGGGCTCGGGCAGGGCAGCGATATCGGCCTCCGCGTAGTGGGGGGCATCGTCTACGTTACCTGCCGGGGCCTCGTCTGAGGAGGCGGCTATTAGTGCTGTAACACAGACAAACATCTGTTTGTTAATCCTGCATAGTGCATAGTATGTATTTCCCTAAAGGGGGCATATTATGCAAAACTCACTTTAGTTATAACAGGTCTATGGGCTACAAAACATGTTCATGACGTTCTTTGCACAAAATCACTCTCACATAAAGAGATTCGCCATCTTAATTCGTCACAGTTTCAGTCCCTTTCAAAATGAGCTGTTTGGACGCTCCCTTATCCTGATGTGAGAACAAGGGAAATTTGAATAGAACCTCCTCTCATCTGTCGAGCCCCACCCACTAGATCAGTTGAAGCTTCGCCATTCGCCACACATAAGACGCAGAGCGCTGAGGCTACAGGCAGAGGCGAGTCACTCATGAAGTGTTGTGACTTGGGGTGTCCCAATACTTTTGTTCATCTAGTATATCTCCCACTGTTTTTTTCTCCCTTCCTTCAGACTGGCCACCATACAGGCTAGAACCACTGGACATGGATTCTAATGTGCAAAATCCCGAATTTAAACGAGCAGTTTAGGCATGGGATGGGTGGGGGGCGTGGCCAGCAACGGCTTATTTACATAAAAGGGATGGAGCACTTAAACGGCTCATTTTTAAAGGGCTAAAACTGTGAAGAATAAAGCTGGTATTTATGTGAGAGTGATTTTGTGTAAAGAACTTCATGAACATGTTTTGTTTACCAGAACTGCATACACTACCAGTCAAAAGATTCTCCACCCTGAGATTTTCTACCTTCGCACACAACTCACTAAATTCTTTGCTAACAAATTAATTTACAGTATGTTCATCATAGAAAATGTTGTATATATATTTTTGTTCATCACTACTTTCCTATAAAAAAAACCCCACCTAATATAATTATAATGATAATGCAGATCACCAGACGAATGTTAGAGATTTAAGGAGCTATTCAGTGCAGAAACAGTAACAAGTGCATTTAAAGTTAAAGGACAGTCTAGAATTGGACTCTTACAACGGTCAGGTCTGGGGACACTTGGTGGCCACTAGAGGTCGCCCTTTTCTGTAAGAATAATCATTATTGGGAGAATAGTATTGGGAAGTGTGAATGGGGTTTGCTTTATTGGTTCCAGCTGCGTTCAGTTAAGCTTGGTGTAATGTGATTGGTTTGTGTGTTCCTAAACCCATCTGTATACAGTGATGTGAACGTGTCTCCTGACTCCTGAGTTTCTTGTTTAAATAGAAGAATCACGCCTGTCTTCACTGGGGAGTAAAGGGGAGACATGACAACAACCAGTTAATAGGAGTCAGACCTGCACTGTTACATATTCTCTCATCTTAGAAAGGAAACTGGCTTTATTTCACACATTTTCATTTATAGTTGTTCAATCATCAACTTTCCAGTTTCACAAGAATAAAAGCCTGCAGTTTATGAAATAAATGGAAAAGTGGTAAAAATCTGTGTGTGCAAAAACTTTTGACTGTGATTTCTCTACATGTTCAGACTAAAACAGTTCATTAATTGACTCTCTTGGTACATGGAGGCCATGGGGGCCCAAGGATGGATGGATAGACAGGAATATTGAAAAAAAGTCTAATAAGTGTTTTCTCCCAGCTTAACAGTAGCACAGACACATAATTAAGTAGAAGAAGCTAAATGAATCAAACATACAATTTTGATGTATTATATATGGAACCAATTTCATAAAATTCACACCAATGTTAATTCAGCATTAACATAACACTAGGAAATCCATAGAAACACTGTTAGCATTATTGTGGTGTTTTCATCTTGTTTTTGACCAGTATTTGTCATTTATGTTCCAGATCAAATTGTTATTGTACTGTAGTGATGAGTACATTTTTGTGGAATTTGTTATTTGGTCCTTTAATTAATAACCTTGCTAGTAGCTAGCAAGCTAATGAGGGCAGAATATGTAGCAATTCTAACAAAATATGATGGATCTCTTACAAATATTGAAGCATGTTTACATCCTTAACTTTTAGGCACTTTGTTAGGAACTTGCTTTGTGCAGATTGTCCTGAAATTGGCCTATAGAGCAACAATCCTTATCATCACATCCACTCTGGGGTTTTGGATCTGTTTCTTGAGCCTCACCGAGGTTCTCTGTGGCCTGAAATTCCGGTGATTTGCGTAAGAGGTGGGGCGGCTCCTGGTAGTCAGACCCCAGGGGGAAGACTCTTTCGTAAGTGCCGGTGGAGTCGGCCTCGCTGGAAGCAGAGGAGCGGCGGCGGACGAAGGCTTCCCTGTGGTCTGAAAGTCGCGCCGTCAACTCATCGTCCAGCAAGCGCCTTGAAGCCTGTAGCAAGTTTATTATCATTATTAATTTTGCAAGCATGTAAATACATTACATTGATTTCCTAATCTCTTAGTTCATTAGTTATTAGTGAATTATGAAGCACAGTTTATTGAACCATTCATCATAGCCCTAATAAAACAACAGAAGGAAAGTCGATTTCTGATTCGCGTTGACATTAAGATTATTAGGCCTGATTCAGTAACTGCTATCAGGTTAATATGCAAGATGTGTAGTTGTGGAAGTGATTAATTGGCCTATATAAGGGCACCAGGCTTTAATGGGTTAAGCCGTAAACCCCTATATATACTGTATATTGGGAAAAGGCTGCTTTTTCAAACTTTTTACAATTTTATTACAAGAAAACATTAAAAACACTAACAAATTTAACCGGACTGGTTTGGAAGTGTAACAATAAGTGCCATTTAATGTATGTAAAAGTTTTATAACAATTAACGCCCCTCCTGCCTTTATCACAGCTCCAAAGATACACCGCATCCTTTCCAGCAATTTTTGGAAATAACTTTTGTCCAAACACTGCCAGCCCCTTTTCAAGCAGCAAACAGTTCTGTCACATTTTTGGGGGGTGTGTTTGGAACTTGTGGGTCTCCAGCTCCAGCTGCGGCTCAAGGTGAGAAAGATCTGGAAACTGGGAACGCATCATTTTCAAATTTTTTTGCTTTTCTTTGAACTGGATATCATTTTGGCACCATTTCGAAGATGCTTGGGATTTTTATCCTGCTGAAGAATAACAATTTGTCCAGTGATGCAGTCTTTTTTCCATGATCAGTACAAAGTGAATGTCAGACTTGATCTGTCTCTTCACAACCAAAAGTTTGAACATTTGTGGCTAAATAATGTGCAACTACCGACCATTAAATCCCGGACCCCAGTCAATCACATTTACGTATTTCTAATTTTTCTTGCAATAAAATTTTGAAAAAGCAGTGCATTGTTTTTTTTTTTTAAATCCATGGATGGGCCAAAACTTCCAACCTCTAGTGTATAAAACCTTTATTAGAGCTAAAGGTGAAGATGCTAATCACTCACTTTCTCCAGCATCTTCTGCCAGACCTGACGCCACAGGATGATGATGATGATGGCCAGCAGGATGGCAATAATGGCCACCAAGCAGCCAATGAGGATGCGTGTGCTGCTGTCATCAATCTTGTGTGTTGGGTCCCCTCCTGAAGCAAACACACGTCAGACACACTGACAGTCATTTGTATGAAGCAGCTGCACTAAATGACAAGCTGTAACTGATTGTGGCCTTATTTGATCAGCAGGGGGCACTCTTGACTATATACTTGAAGCCATATTTGGCACATTTTGGCCATTATGAAAGAAGGCTGAATGGATCTGACATCTAATATTTTTGATCCCTTGTTACTCACGTGGGTGGACACTTGAAGGGTGGCCACGTTTCCGAGGAACAAGAGAGGTGTTGTACACTGCCATGTCTGGATTATGGAAAAAATGAGAGGTTTTAATGTTTTACTGAACTGGATTCTTCTTTAGCAAGACGAAATCAGTTTACTGCAAATTACCACCCTCCTCCCCCCCAATCCAAACCCCATCCCCAACTACAGTCCCAACCCCATTCACAGTCCCAACCCCAAATCCAACCACAGTCCCAACCCCAATCCCAATCCCAAACCCAGCCCCAATCCCACCCTAACCCCAACCCCAGACACATCCCCAGTCCCAATCCCAATCCCATCCCCAGGCCCAAACCCAAACCCAAACACAGCCCCAATCCCATCCTAACCCCAGACCCATCCCCAGTCCCAATCCTAATCCCAAACCCAGTCCTAGTCCTAGTCCCAGTCCCAGTCCCAATCCCAATCCCATCCCCAATCCCATCCCCAACCCCAGACCCAATCCCAGTCCCAGTACCAGTCCCAACCCCAGACCCAACCCCAGTCCCAATCCCATCCTCAATCCCAACCCAACCCAACCCAACCCCAGTCCCAGTCCCAGTCCCAATCCCAATCCCAATCCCAAACCCAACCCCAATTCCAAACCCAACCCCAATTCCATCTCATCCCCAACCCCAATCCCATCCCCAACCCCAGTCCCAGTCCCAAACCCAATCCCAATCCCAATCCCAATCCCAAACCCAGTCCCAGTCCCAGTCCCAGTCCCAATCCCAAGCCCAAGCCCAAGCCCAACCACAATCCCATCTCATCCCCAATCCCATCCCCAACCCCAAACCCAAACCCAGTCCCAATCCCAATCCCAAACCCAAACCCAAACCCAGTCCCAGTCCCAATCCCAACACCAGTCCCAACCCCAACCCCAACCCCAGACCCAGTCCCAGTCCCAACCTCAAACCCTACCCCAATTCCAATCCCAAGCCCATCCCCAATCCTAACCACAGTCCCAAACCTAAACCCAACCACAGACCCAGCCTCAAATCCAACCCCAATCCCAAACCCTACCACAGTCCCAAATCCAGTCCCAATCCCAAAGTTCATATCATCCCCAACCCCAAGCCCAATCCCAATCCCATCCCCATCCCCAAACCGAAAATGTAGTCAGTAAGCAAAGTCACTTGGATGTACTACCTGACTGGAAAGCAATCTCACTGAACATCATCCAGGCATCACTGAATGCAAAACGGCACTTAATGGCACTGGTCATGTGATTTCCAAGAGCCACTGTGACAAAACGTGCGCTCGTATTGGTGTTATCCACTTCGGGTTTGAAAGAAACAGGTCTGGCTTCCCAGTCAGATTCAGAACGGAAGTAGCAAACAGCTTGCCGGAACATTCTCACCCCTGATGTGAACATATTATTACAGTGGACCTACAAGAATGGGAGATATGGAGTTTTTTGTTACAAGATGTCCACTCATTGGCCATTTTATTGAAAACTAACTTGTGCTTTCACTTGCTGGACACTATCAGACAGTGCTGGTGTGTAGTGCTGGTATGAGCGTATCAGATAAAGCAGTGCTGGGGTTTTAAGAGCAGCTCTGTGGTCAGAAACTATTAATGAAGGCCTTTACTTATTTGTGCAAGATGTGTTTCCACTAAAGTAAGTGTATGGATCTGTGGAACTTTGGAGCTGCGGGAAAAGCCCAGGCTGACCTTCATTGATGTGAAGTTTCTGACACGGTCAAACTCGAACGTCATCTCCACAGAGCCGCTGGGGAAACTGGCGTTGGTCCAGCCCACATAGTCATAGCCAGGCCAGACGCCGTAGATCTGGCTCTGAGTGAAATTATCCAAACCCCAACTTCCGTCGGTCAGCTGACCAAGGCCCTCTGTCATGCTGAGAGTGGACAATCATGTATTTACTAATGGGGGTTTTCCACTGACTGGTACCAGTTCGGTTCGGTTCAACTCTACTCGCTTTTTTTGCTTTTCCATCACTAAAATCTGTTCCCTGTTACATGGTACCATTCTTGGTACCACCTTAGCCGAGGTTCCAAGCGTGCTGAACAGATACTAAATTATGACGTGTACATATTGGAGGTTACTGATTGGCGGTGGCTATGGTTACGCCAGTGTTGTTGACTGAACATTAGCGTTAGCATTAGCGAAACGTTGCTTTTTTAAGTCTGTATTAAGTCTGATTGTGATGACGTTGGGTTGTTTACCTCAGCTTAGAGCCTCTGCTCGGGCTGCTGCTCAGAATATTTGGTTGCTATAGCAACCAGTTGTAGTGGAAAACTGTAAGTCCAAAACCAAACTGAACAGAGTAGATCTGAACTGAACCGAACTGAGCTGGAACCAGTCAGTGAAGAACCCCCTTAAACATCTCCAAAAACAGGGTGCTGTTAATGATTATTCATTATTCAAACTTTTATTGTTGGGCTAATCAGGTCACCATGATACTTTGCATTCCATATCAGGTGGGCTATTAGGAGTGTGTAAAGTATTCAGTACTCAATATAAATTAATATTAGCAATAAAGAGATTTTTCCTATATAAAATGTTTCAGCATTTATGTACAATTAACCCTTAGACCCGAGCAGAAGAGCAATAAATTGCAAACAGCAGAACAGCTCATTATATTGTAAGTTGTGTTGGTGCTCCAGGTGTCAGACGCTCTGCTGAACTTTGTTTGGTGTTCCTGTGTCACGTGGAACCAAAGCATAGGAGAACCAACACCTCTAGACTGTTTTACACCGGTTATATTTACTGAAATCAGAGTTTACTGATACACTCTGAGTTCTGAGGGTAAACACCGGTTCTATTTACTGAAATCAGAGTTTACTGATACACTCTGAGTTCTGAGGGTAAACAGCTGATCATACAGAATGTAAAACGGTGGTAAATGTGAAAATAATTTTTTTTTTCTAAGGGAACTATACTATCCTTCATGTATCCCTCCACCATGAATGAATGTCAAATATGTTTTAGACCAAAACCTCAAAACTCAGGTAAAATAATGTCTTAGGCATTTCATGAAATAACTGTCTGTGAGGGAGAATTTCAAGGCATTAAACTCCAATAGACGTCTGGTTCTATTCACCCTCACTGTGACCAATTCTGGTTCTCTATAGTGGAGCATTTCATACCAAACCTGCTGTTAATGACTTTGCTTACATCTTAATCATTGCATTATACGGAAATGTTGAGTTCCCTCGATTGACGCCAATCTTTCTGGACCAAGGTGCGATACTAAAAACCAACAGAATATTCTGCAACAAACTTATTTAATAAAACTATATTTGCTAAAACTAGACTGCATGAAGTGATTCACCTGTTGCCCACGGCACCATCATACACAGTGTCATTAAGGGACACGTTCTGACCATGGAGCGCCATCTCCTGGCCAATGGGGGCGCTGTAGGACACAAGGCCATCTGTAGAGAAAGGAAATTCAGTCTGGGTTACTGTAATCACATTATTCCACCATTTAGATCCTCTTTGCTCTCTGAATATTATGTGATAGAAAACAGTGGCAGGAACAAATATAAGAGCACAAAACCCCTGTGTGAAACTGGGCCAGCACTATGGCGAAAATCCTTATTTTGTTGATATATATTGATATTAATATTTAATTTATGTATTACAATATTATAACACACAGCCCTTGATGTGACACAGTTGTAATCATATCTCTGCCCTTTACATTGTTAATCAATTGACTGATTGGTTGGTTGGTGGGTTGGTGGGTTACTTGGTTAGTTAGTTGCTTAGTTGGTTGTTTGTTGGTCTGTTAATTGGTTGGTTGGAAGGTTGTTTTTTGGTTTGTTGGTCAGTTGATTGACTGATTAATTGGTTAGTGGGTTGATTGGGGGGTTCGTTTGTTGCTTGATTATTTAGGTGTTTAGTTGATTGGTTGGTTGGTAGATTTGGTGGTTTTTTTGGTTGGTTGTTTGGTTGAATGATTAGTGGGTCAGTTGTTAGGTTAGTTGGTTGATTAGTTAGGTGGTTAGTTGATTGGTTGGTTGGTTGGTAGGTTGTTTTTGTTTGGTTGTTTGATTGATTGGTAAGTTGGTTAGTTGGTTGACTGGTGGGTCAGTTGTTTCTTTGGTTAGTTAGGGGGTTGGTTGTTTGGTAGGTTGTTTTTTTGGTTGGTTGATTGATTGATTGGTAAATTGGTTAGTTGGTTGATTGGTGGGTCAGTTGTTTGGTTAGTTTGATGATTAGTTAGGTGGTTGGTTGGCTAGTCGGTTGGTTGGTTGACTAATAAAACTAACCTAGCCATTCACATCCATAAAGCTCCACCCTCATGCACACGATCATGGAGTGGTCAGTCAGCGGCATGAACCGGATGAAGCGTGCGATAATGGGCGGCTCCAGATCCTTCAGCACCACGTCATAAGGGTTCTTATTCCCCTCAATGATCTGCAAATAAACAAGGTTCCACCGGGAGTGGAGCAACACCAGCAAAACATCAAAATATGTTTCTGAGTCACAAACAAACACTGACTAAATGCGATTAGGTCATACTGAAAATTTGCCAACCACAGCAAGTAGTCAAAGAAAGCACTATTTGAAATTATTTTCTCCCCCTTTACCTCAAGAGTCAAGGCATGTGCCTGAAGCGTGATTCTTCTGAAATACATGACTTTTTAGCCTTGATTTTATGCATCTATTATAGCATATTAATCCTTTGACACAATTTCAGTAATGGCCCAATAAGGTTCCCTAAAGAGCTCTGTTTGGGGGATAAAACCCTTCAAAGAATGTACACAAAGCATAAGGTTTTTAATGAACTTAAGGGTTCTTAACATTTACATTACCTAATGGCATTTACAAAAAGGATTCTCTAAATGGTCTTTTACTGTTTTCTGGACCCATTTGCGATCCAGTTCAAAATGAAAGAAGGACACTTGTCTATTTTAGGGTAATTGGGTAAAATTGTGTGAAGAACCATGTACACCTTGACAGAAGCATGACCCCACCTGACCACCACTACGGTCGCGCCAAGATATCCAGCGGCCACCGTCTCGGCTGTATTTAATCCTGTAGCGCTGGGCGAACTCGTTGCCCATGCCATCGGCGTGGCGTCCCTGAGTGCCCACAAGAGTGACGAAGTGCAGGGTGCGAAGGTCAATCTGCAGGAACTCCTTCAGACTGTTGGACTCCGCAACAACATCCGGGCACCAGGCCCCATCACCATCATCAAAGTCCAGTCTGTAATCAGAGAAAGAACAGTCTGTCTGGTACCGTCCATTTAGGTAGGTTTGTGTGATTGCCCATGCATTTAGTTGGTGATGGGGACCAAATGTTCTCAGGAAAATGGAAGCATGACATTATGGGGTCATTTGGAAAACATATGCAGCCACAGTTAAGAAAAAGTAACAAAGAAGAAAACTGAACATACAAACCTGTGTATAGGTCTGTGTATTGCTTACATTACAATACTTGTACTTTTTTTGCTTAAATGTTTATAGGCATTGATATTTTGGTGCAGAACTTGGATGTGTATGTTTGTGGGCATACCTGCCATATCTTGCTGCGGTGGACTCTGACCATTGACTAGAGGCAGAAATATCCTCGTCCTGAATCTTGCCACCAGTCATCCCCAGAGGATACCTGCACACACCTATCACATACAGAGACATTCATGAAACACATTTACACCAGACAGCCCTGACTGTTCATAGTAAGAACAGGGACTCAAGTCAGTGACTCATACTTGAGTTGCAAGTAGATTGACTCACAACTACACTCACTCTTAACCAACTCAGACCACAGAGACTCAAGACTCGGCTAAGACTCAGACCACAGTGGCTCAATATTCAACTAAGACTCAGACTACAGAGACTCAAGATTCAACTAAGACTCAGACCACAGAGACTCAAGATTCAACTAAGACTCAGACCACAGAGACTCA
>JBBPDC010000011.1:7132956-7156729 GCA_037974485.1 Hemigrammopetersius urotaenia | reverse complement strand
GTGAGATAAAAACAAAACTTACTTTTGAATAGAAAATGCATAACATCTTCAAACCTGAAAGAATCTCTGTGTTAAGATAAAAACGTAGCTTTAAAGAACTTGAATTAAAGAACAAAGCCTAACTAAAGTCCCGCCTCTCGCTCCAAACTCCGGCTTTGCAAAAACGTGACGTCACGTGTCCTGATCTGTGCTCCAGCGCAGTTAGCGCTCACACTACATGTGAACCGCGCCCGAGTCCAACTGAACCGTGCTCTGGATCACCTCTTCCACCGGGCCAGGGATGGCTAAACGAACCGCGCCCGGGCACAGAGCACTCACACTAGTCAAACGAACCACGCTTTGGTGATCAAACGTACTCGGGCACGGCCTAATGTGAGTACACCCTTTAATAGCGTGTGTTTATCTTCCATCGCTAGCTTGACTTAGCAGCAGCGGAATTTGGACACATGAAGTGGCTTCTTCCTCTGGCATGCTGGTCGCAATACTGCCCCCACTGATTGTGTGGTACTGCAATGCAGAGGGCCGTTTAATTTTCAAATTAATCGCGCGATCAATTTATTTTAAAGTGTTATAGAAAATAAATTAACGCAAATAGTTAACGCGTTATTTTTAACAGCCCTAATTTATATATATCTCAGATTTACATCCTGTTCACAGTACTGTTACAATGCTATATTGTATATTTATTGTTTCTGTCGTCCCTTGACCTTTGTTCAGTGCTGTAACTGCCTCCTGTGCAATAATAATCACACTTATAGTGCAACACTAGTCCATCTGGAAGGTTCACACTGCGCTGTTACATTGCATTACTGTTATATAGTTGTGGTGTCTATTGCTGTGTTGTTTGTATTGTTTCTATGGTGAAACTCTCATTACTCTCTGTTTGTGTTCATAGCTGCAGAAGACAATAAAGTAACCCTGAAATCTGAAATTCCCCATTCATTCTACACAGTCCTCACTTTTGCACTTCTGAGAGAAGTTGGATTGCCAGAGATGCAGTAATGAAATCAATGAATTAAGTATTCGCTGTGTGGACTTTATTGTTCCTCATGAGTTCTCGCTGCTTTGAGGCGGACGCTAAAAAACCTACTTCTGTGAAACGAGACGAAACAATGCGGCTCTAGAACACATGCTGACACAAACCTCCCACTGTTTATAGGGCTTTACTGTAGGAGTGTGTATGGCTTGGCCTACAGCAATCAGTGGTAATGTCTGGGTGGACACAACACACACACACACACACACACACACACACACACACACACACACACAGTCCAATCTATTTCAGCAAGGCAAACCAGCGGCAGTGCAGCCGTCATCTGGCTCCTTTGTTATAGCGCGCCACCAGTAGAGAATACTAATGGCATCCTTTTTCTAAACACACAGCCGGGTGAAAGAAAAACAATGTTTAGGCCCAAAACCAAATATGATTTATTTACCTGCAGGCTGACATTAGAGGCGGCAGTGCAGCTTGCCTCGACTTAAGGCCTCGGCGGCACAGATAACGCTTCACTCGGCCGGCGGAACACCCGCGCCAGGTTTTCCTTGGCAAATTAATTTAAATTGATGGCAAATGGGCAATTTGCAGTCATTTCTTTACGCTAATGAAGCATTACTGAGTGCCCGGCCAGTTTAAAAGGTTTTTAAATCCGTAGTGTAAATGAGGTAATTACTCTGGTCAATATGGCTCTAATGCCACTTTCTGAAATGACCACATTCCCCAAGGACAGAGTAGATTTAGTCCAGCAGATTAACAGGCGCTCTGTTGAATCGAAAGCCTGAAGAAAATCTACGATAACTGTTTGCTGCGCTGTTTGACTGGAAACTGCAGCATGGAGCGTTTCAACTGTTTTTTAATAGGCATCGAATGCAGTTTTTCTCTGTTTTGCTCTTAATTCTTTTTCCCTAATATTCTAATTCCTCCCACTTAGCTAACTAGCTAGGACTCCCCCAGTCACACGATACCACCAACACTGCCAGCGGTCACATAAAGTCACATAACGCTTCAAACATCTTTATAAACTGACTCAACACTTGGAGGAGAATATTAGCCACCAGTTCTATTACATCAGTTAACAGCTGCCTGTGATATGCTAGTGACAGGGAGAGATAGGACCACACTATACATTCAGAGAGACAGAGAGAGCGAAGTCAATTGTGCTTTCATGGATTTTCATTTTTCTTCCCAAAATACCAAAACATGACTAACGCTGCCTAATGCGTGCTTTGGGAACGATGGTCCTATCCAGTTGTAATTTTGAAATTACGAGTGTGTTGTGTTCAAGTGCTTTTGTTGTCGTATTGGAAAAAAAAACATGGCGGACCCACAGTTTGTCTTGAGCTCTTACTTGGGCCAATACTTAGCAGAGATGCATCATGGGAAACATAGTCTTTTAAAAGGCTACTGATTTTCCAGAGTATATGTGACAGCTTTAGATATAGAAAGCCCGTCATATCAGGAAATCTTGCTTTATATGTAAATGTGTGTGGAAAATGTATAATAGTGTCACAGTTCAGCCACAAGGTCTTGCTTGTTTGTCTTCTTCGTTCTCCGCCATGTTGAAAGGTCAAAGTTGATCTAATCTTGACAACTCGTGTATCAAAATTTTCTCCCAATTCTCCAGTGCAAATTACGACATGAGGAGGCGTCTGCGTGCAGTTTTCAGGTATATTAGGTATTTACCCTTATTTCCACAGGACCTTATGGCACCTTTAAATTTACTAGACAGCCCCAAGTGAGTCCTCACTAAATGAGGCTAAAAATGTTAAGCTAATGAAGACATTAAGCTAATAAACATTTTTTGTAATCATCAGAAACCACAACACACTTTTCTTTCAATCTGATTTCAGATCTGCTTTCAGTTTTTGAATTTTGAGTAATATTAGATCTTCAATAGACTTTTTTATTAAAGCGCAGCACCAATCAAGAACTGCTTCAATATTTTCGGTGTGGAGTCAGACAGGCCACACTGTGGCACAGATATAATGATCAGTGTCAGTCAACTCCCACTGTTTCTTCACAAACACTCAGCATATGATTATTATATGATCATTATACCAGCTATCATGCAGTATAGAACTAGCTTCATCACAAACACTGTACCTGCAGGAAACACTACACACAGATCTGAGATCAGCATGAAAACCACTACAGAAGCCACAGAAACTGATCTCTGATGATTATGACCTGTTGACTTGTGTCTTATATTTAGTCTTTTGTGCAGAAATGTCTGTTATTCTAGAAAAGAAAGAAAATTGTAAATTCTACCTGTTCTTTGTTCCTCTTCATTAGCTGATTGGCTGGCATTCTGGCTGCTGAGAGCTGATTGTTTGTCCAATGAACTTAGCAGCTCATTGGCTATTGGTGCTCACTGAATGTACATAAGCCACTATTAGAGTCCAGTACCAGTGTTTACATATTAGTGATGTTGAAATATTTGATTTGCATATTGTTCCTCATCATTGCATGTAACTGTGTGTCCCAGTTCCAGTGTCCCTTCAACTAGGGACCTGGGAGGTACTGATTCACTACATACAAATTGAGACACAGCCCATGTTCACTTCACTCGTATCCCAGATCAAATGATGAGAAGGTGTTCGAGCTGTACGAGAATCTCATTTACTTTCGTCTTTGAGGGGATCGGCCACTTGATGGTAAAAAGTGCAGATATTAATATCTTCTGTCTGTTTGGTTTGTGGGGAAGGTCTTCGAGTCTAAAGAGATTAGAGTGTAATTGCCACTTTGATAAATTGCCGTACGTTTCTGCTATTCAGAGGTGTTCTGAAAGTCTGTGGCTGATGAGAAATGTTCTATGTCCAATCAAATCGCATCAAATCCATGCTTTCAGGATTAAAGCGTCACCAGGCCCAGCGTAATTTCTCAAGACATGGATTCTAGTCTTGATTTGATTTCTCAGCAACAATAGCTGGAGGTGCGGCTAAATCAAACCCCCCCTCCACAGCCTGGGCATGAGGAGCATGGGAGGAAAGAGTAACCCCCCACCCCGCCCACCCCCGTTTAAAGGCCCATATATCCTGGTAATGTCCTTCCGTTTTTTAAAAAATGAAAGTGTTAGAGAGTCCAAGCGAGCACAATTGACTTTACTCTCTCTGGGTGGCTAGAATGGAGCACGATCAAATACAAGGAAAAAATGTTGAAAAAAATCCTATGTGGCTGAAAGGCAGTGTTTGCTAACGTTTAAAAACCTTTCACCCCTCATGTCCAACAGTCAAAGGTGAGAAAACCAGCCTGTTTTGACTTCAAACTTCCTGTTGAAAAATGAAATTTTTTTTTATGTAGCATTCTCTTCATCTTGTAAAACTGACAGAACATTCCTGTAATCCAAAAAGTCCTCTAGTGGACTTTCTATTATACAAGGGGAAGAACAGGCTGTTGTCCTTTAGGGCAGTGGTTCCCAACCTGGGGTCCGGGCCCCCTTGGGGGGCGCTATAGATCGCAATTTTGTCTGCACTGAGGTTACCAACAATTTGTAGACATTAAATTCATAAAATCCCAATGTCTGAGAAACTTAAAAGATATATAAGAACAAAATATTTTATTTTGTAATTAATCATTTCATTCTTTTTGTGTGTCTGTGTGGCTGGGAGTTGAGGGGGCTGGCTTGTCTTGGACTCAGGCAAGGGCGAAAAAAGGTTGGGAACCACTGCTGTAGAGCATTGGGGCGTTACCCGAGTGTCTCCAAGAACCTGCAATGCATCACAGAAGTTATTGATTTCAAAATAAAACTTATGGACACGTCTGTGGGAGTAACTGTGTGAGTTTCTTGGGTTGTTCTGGGGCAGTGTGTGCACATTTATCGAGGCCTAAATATCTGAATGGCCCAGGTCAAAACAGCACATTATCCCTTAGTGTTTCCATTCGTTTGGAAGGTACCTGGAAGTAACTGGTGTTGATTACTACATATCATACGAGCTCACCAAGCTACAAAATCAGCTGGTTCTTCCAATACTGTATTGCAACAATCTTGAGTGGAAGCTGTTTATAAACGAGGTGAAATCAAGTCTATAAAAGCAACTCCTGGAGGATTCAGCCGCAGACGAGAACAAATGAGGGTGTCTGGGAGCCTATCAGTGCCAAGCGCGTTCGCGGCAGCCTAAATGTGCCCTGGGACCTGGGGACGCTGAGGCGGCCAGTGTTTGTTCTGTTTCCTGACAGTCGGAAGAGAAGCTGAGTATCACACCTGGCTGGTATTCTCCAGAGGACCAGCATGCAGCCACAACACAAACATGACATGATCTGGGCTGAAATCTCACTCGCCTTCCCCCAGGTCGACTGGACCATGACCTGTTTCCGCGAGGCGGAGAAAAACAGTGATTTCCATCCAGAATGTCTTTTCACTTGACCGTGTGAAACTCTGTGAAACCTCGATCATGGTTGCCGTGGTTGACAACGTTGCTGCTAATTTTCTATGCTAATATATATACCTATCACTTTTGTGCCCCCTTGCTTCCATCTCTCCAGTCCTTAAGCTAATGAATTACAGGGGCAGCTGGTGGCCTTGTGCGTTCGCCCTGCGAAGCCATGGGTTCGAATCCCGACTGCTAGTGGCACCATTGGGGTACCCTTAAGCAAGATACCATCCCCACACACTGCTCAGACTGGGCGCTGTGTTCCTGGCTGGCCACTGCTTCACTAGGTGAATGGGTTTAATGAGCTTAATGGGTTAAATACAAAGGCATAATTTGGTGCTGTTCACACTGTGTACTGTGGCGTGTTCGTATATGACAGAATGGTCACTTTCACTCTGCAAACTACAGATGTTTCCTCCCATCTAAAGCTGCTCCCACAGCTCTCATTGATATTGTTTCCCTTTAAAAAGACTCTAACGTTTGCATAAGCAGCCACCCACACACACACCTCAGGTGCCATTTCTCTCTCATGTACAATTAATGAGGCAGAAGGAGAGAATTGTGAGAATTCCACTTGCATAAGGAAAGGGAAAGTCAGTGAAAAGTAGTGGAATTTAAAAAAAAAAAGGCTAAAAGACAGAAAGTGGGACTCCCAACAACCTCGCAAAACCCGATGGACGACCAAAAGCTGCTTTTAGTTGTCGATGGTAAAGAAGTTTCACCAGGCAGGCAGCATTGTGTGATTTGGGTGTCCATTGGGTGGAAATTAAATTGGGAGAAAATTGGGAGCAATTGGAAAAAAGTGCAAATTGTGAACCCCACATTTTGTGTTTGTAAAAAGAACAAGAAATGTTTTAATCATAGTTTGATTCAATGGTTGTTTTGTGTACAGACATGTTTGGCAGAAAGCAAAAGCATCCTTTTCTGACATCGAGGCCAAATGCGCAGTCTCGAACCTGTCAATACAGTTTCATTTAAACATTTGTAAAAGCTTCTATTTTAATGTCCAATATAGGTCTACCTACCTCACGGCTGAAGAAAAATGGAGAGGGTTTTATTTCCTGTGTGAAAAATCCTTTCGGGAGTCGTGTTCAAAGGTGGAAGGACCATTACTGGATTAATGAACTGAGATGGAAGTGGCTCCAGAGCAGGAGTAAATGTATCTCAATTTCTCCATCAAAGCCTCTGGAGGCTCCTCACGGTTGTGCTAGAGGGCCGCCTTCAATAGCGATTCTTGGGAAGAGTGCCATTAAGAGGAGGAGTAATGGGGGTGGGGGGGGGTTTGCACACCTGAACTGGGAATAATGAGCTCAGAATAGAACCAGGAGACCTTTTTCATCTTTAAGAGCGTGCTTTCATCATCATCATCTGTGATACGAGGATGCTCTCGAAGAGAAGGAGAAACACTATTCATGTCTTACGGACACGCCTCGATCGAACCCCCCCTCCCCCTCCTCTTTCCAAGTAACAAATCAAGCCTTGCTGCTCTTGTGGAATGAGGCGCAAATTTATGGGGCACTGAAGGTTGCGCGTCTCTTGACTGCCACTGTAACTGGCGTCCGCATTTATAAATGAATTTACAGTGACGGCAGGGCAGCGTGACGTGGACGGATGCTGTCATTAGGCGAGCCAAGGGCGTCTGACTGAGGGATTAGTTGAGGGAAACTATTTCATCTCGACCTGACATGCGTGAGGGCTGTGGACGGGTAAGCAAGCCGGACAGACTATCCATTTAGAAGAACCGAAAATATTTCATATGGCCCCGGGTGCTCACAATAAACAGTGGGGGTGGTGCTGGGGCGGGTTCGACCTGTTTGGTGGTACGGCACCACCTTACTTGATCCATTTGACCCCACAATTAGGCAGGCCTTGTACCACACAGCACACACAGACGTGCCTTTGCTGCTAAGGGAAGGGGGTTCGTTTCTGCTCCGCCGCGCCTCTGTGCTTGTGGTCTGTAATTTGAGCAAACACACAGTCCACGGGGGCGGCGAGGATACAGCAGCCTTTCAGCGGACTTCTCGGATGGGTGTATCTTCTGATTTACAGCATCCTGGCGTGTCACGCTACCTGCCAGCGAACTGAGCCCCTCCTAACCCCGGCAGCCTCCCGTGTAACAAATAATACAACAGCAGAACAGCACAGCAGACCTCGATATCCTCCATCCGTGTCTCCAGCTTCAAAATCTTTTCACGGGCTTCAAACACTCATTGGCATCTCGCTAAAAAAACAACAATACAGTCTCATGGAACAGATCTGCATCAGACTAATTTATCAAAGAAATATCCAGTTTTTCCACCCCAGATGGGTTAATCAGCCAAGGCATGTTCTGGTGTACGAATTTCGCTTCTTCAGTTTCTAATGTTGCTGACAAATAGTCAGTAGTCACCCAAATGGTTTCCACAGATCCTGCTCAAACCACATCTGGCTGTTCGTTAAGGTGGGATGTGGATTAGGACACAGTATTTTATTAAAAATTAATAAAACATCATCAGTACAGGCAAAAGCCAACACTGATCCTGGATCAGTAATTATGACTGTGTTCAAGCCACAAAACGTGATTCTAGGTCTGCGCTTAGATCCTGTTGTCTATAAAACATCAGATGCATTTTAAAAGTCTTCTTGTGTCAAAATCCACATCCACGAGTCTGATGCACCCTAATGAACAGCTGCATGCGGTTTTGGGGGTGTATACTGACGACTCACTTGTAGTCGTAAATTTGGACTCCAAACATGTCTTGACTGATCAACCACATCTGGGTTGGGACACTGGAAATTTTAAACTATTGCTATAATTAATATTATACCACAGCAGCTGCATCAGTCAAAACACCAGCCCAAGTGCAACTGAGTCACATTAAACCGATGTGCAGTTTGGCTATTGAGTTTTAAACCTGCTGAAACTGTTTAATGGAAAAAAGCTGATGTAAGCGGTTAGAAGAGTAGAGGGTGATATGGAAACTGCACTGAGCATTTTCTTATTGCACAACAATTTAAAGAAGCATAATGGACATTTTCCTGGGCATCTTTGTTCTTCTAGTCTGGTCCCAGTTTGTTTTGTTCTGAGATGACCATCCATCCCTCCATCCCTGGATGGATGGCTGGATGGATGGATGGATGGATGGATGGATGGATGGATGGATGGATGGATGGATGGACGGACGGTCATCTCAGAACATCTCAGAACAAAACAAACTGCATTACTGTCCATGTGACCAAGCTAAAAGAACAAAGATGTCTAAACCAGCTACAATGTTTTACACACACTGACAATATCTGGACAATATATTAAAAGTAAATGAATGAAAAATGTTGTAGCAGGTTTAGCTGAATACTAAAACAGTACATCCATTCTACAGAAAGGCCTTTGCTGATGAAACGTGTAGTTCGGGCTACAATTAGGAAGAGGCTTCTGAATCCTAAAACAGAGAAATGAATACGAATGAAAGGAGGGAATTGTGCAGTATTCCAATTATTCAGGCCAGCCACACTGGTTTGGATGACAAACTAAAGCTGAAAAAGCAGAACTGAACACAGAAGCAATGTCCCTTCTCTGCTGTTTTTCCCCTGCATTGCTTGTTTGTAGACAATGAATGGCTGAAACATGAACCGGGAGATTATGCATCATTTGGCATGTTGGTATTACCACTTTTCCAGAGTCTCGGAGGACGTCGAAAACTGCTGAGGTGGGGCTTCCTCCGAGATGTTTTGCATACGCCTTAATTGCATGGCCGTCCCCAGCCGTCCCCTTTAGGCACAAGTTTGTCAATGGTTGATTTATGTTGTTGGTAGCGGCTTGTTATTCCTTTAATGGGTTTTTCATAAACTCAGATTCCCCCAAGGCTGCATCGGATTGGGGACTGGTGTTCCATTTCCTATCCCAAACAAGGGGCAAGTCCCAAAGATTGTTTTAGTACAGTCTGACGTTTCTGCCAAAATGGCATTAATGAGTTCAGTTGAAAAACTGGTTCTGATCTACAGTGCATGGTAGATCTATAGTGCTTGGAAGTTCATGCCATGACTCGAGCACATTTAACCTCAACCCAAATCCCAGTTAACAGCTATTAGAATACTGTGATCTGAGCACATTTGACCTTGGTTTAAATCCTGTGCCTCAGGTTTATTTAACAGCTATCAGAATTTTGTGGTTTGAGCACACAGTGGTACCTGGACTTACGAGTTTTTGGAGATACGAGCATCTCTCGATTTTTTGTTCTGTTTAGTTGAGAGCTAAAATTCGGGTTAACCCATTTAATCCCACTGGCAACAATTGATGCCGTTGTTTTTTTTTATTTTGGAAGCTCTAAAAGTGATGTTTTGGCTTTGGGCAGCTAATGCAAGTTTTTTTAAAAAGAGAAAAGGTTGTCTTCTCTAAATTGCATCAATACCATGTGACTGGTGTGAATGGAGACATGACCAGGCCCCTTTACACCTCTGGAAAGAGATGAAAAAATTGTTTTTATACAATATTCAATATTTCTAAGCGCATTCTTATTATTCAAAAACAAAAAGTTCTGGAGGTCCGGAACGGATTAATGGCATTTCAATTGATTTCAATTGGGAAAACTGATTTGACACATGTGTAATTTGAGTTACAAGCTCCATCATGGAACGAATTAAACTCGTCAGTCAAGGTACCGCTGTATTTATCAACTGGAACCCAGTGGCTCGAGCACACTTGACCTCAACTGGCCCTCCATAGACAGGTGCATAGATGCAGATGTATGAAGTGTTCATATTCAGTTACATACACAAAAGCCAATTTCGGTTTCGTTTAAGAACCATATCATAACAATAAACCTACACTATAAAAAGTATTTGTCTCCAGCAAGCAGCTATTTCAAAACAAGGGTGGAGGTTTAGGATCTTGGAAATTAGTAGCATATACAGCTGCACACAAAATTATTCAACACCCCATTGCGAATGTTTGCAATGAATCAAACAAAAACAACACAAGTGATATTATAAGTGGCTTCTCCACATTCAACAGAAACAGACACTTTTGGTGACTTTTGCAGTCTCAAAATATTAGTGGCTACTGCAATCCTTCATGACAAACATCTATGGTATCTAGCAGAGCAGCCTTCCAGCTTCTGGCAGCATTCCTGAGGAATCTCAGCCCATTCCTTCTGGGCAATGGCCTCCAGCTCACTAAGTGGTTTTGAGTTTGTTGTGCAGCAACAGTCTTCTTCAAATCCCCACCCCCCTGGTTTTCTATGGGGTTCAAGTCAGGCAACTGTGATGACCACTCTAGAATCTTCCAGGACTTTTTCCGGAAAACCAAGCCTTGGTGGACTTTGAGCGACGCTTGGGAAGTTCCAGTGATGCCCAAGCTTCAGATTCATCACAGACGACATGACATTTTCTCCAAGGATTTTTACTTGTTGTTTTACTTACTGGTTTCCAGTGCCAGAAGAAGCAAAGCAGTCCCAGGCCATCACAGAGCCACAGCTATGCCTCACTATAGGCTTCACTTCTTAGCATATGCCTCATTCTTCCTCCTCCAAGCTGATTCATTCCAAAGAACAGATTTCAAAACATCTCTGGTTTATTTAAACGCATTGGAGCCGACTTGTGCTTTTGGGTCAGTGGTGTACACCTTGGAGTTCAGGCATAGAGACCTTCAGCGTTTGCACATTACTGTCTTTCTGCAGGTCTTTTGCGGTCACTTGAGAGTTTTTGGCCTCTTGCTTCCTCAGAAATCTGGTAGCTTCCTCTTTCTGCCACGTCCAATTAGCGCAGCCAGTGTGCCTTTAACATTGAACTCTGCTTCCAATAGTATCTCTAGGAACATTTTGTATCCTTTTCTTTGTTTGTGCAAGAGTCTTCTCTTCTCTTAACGTTTTGGACAACTCTCTTGATTTACTCACATTTCTAACATGCAATCAAAGGTCACTATGAACATCCAGTCCAGGTATTTGCTGTCTCTCAAAGCACACCTGATGCATCTAATGAGGATCCTGATTAGTCGTTGGTGCTTCAGACTGATTTGGAAAAGCGTGCCCTTCAGAGGGCATCTATTTCGGGGAGTTGTGAGACTGCTGTAGTCATTAAAAATGGCTTTTTTTGTGTTGAATGCAGAGAAAAAACATTCATAATTATTGTTTTGAGCTCTTTAAAGTGTTCTTGTTCGAGTTATTTATTGCAAACAGCTTAGAGTTTGTACGTTCTAACGGACCTAATTTGCAATGTGGGGCTGAAATAATTCTGAGTGCAACTATAAAACCTAGGAGAACTACACACAGTGTTTTAAGAGTGAATCTGATTTTATATCCAAGGTATTGCGGGAAAAAAGGTGCGTTTCATGTGTTAAAATGCTAGACTGTTGAAGGCCGTTGAAGCTGAGCATTTGTTTCAAGGGAACCTTGTCTCCATGTTTAAAGGCCACCAATTGATTTGCGTGCAGAGCCTGAAGAACGTTTCTGGTGCTTCTTTTGAGCGCAGCAATAGCTCTCTTCATCCTGCAGTGATTTTGTTAAAAGGACTCCCGGTCCTTCAGCCCAGCGTCTGTTTATGTGTGTGTGTGCGCGGATTCCTCTGAAGTTCTCACGTGCATCTGATTAACGCGTGTGCGTGCAGGAGGCGAGGGGGCTCGTGAGACACCACAGGTAGCTCAGGGCCCCCCCGCTGCGCCGCCGTGTGTATTTTTACACGCCATCTTTGCATTCGCTGTGATCCTGGCAGGCCATCGTTGAGACGTCTGTAAATAGTTTACTCCGCAAGACAGCGCCGTGCTCTCGGCCCCCGCGGTGCAAAAACAAGGAAAGCATTTTTTCATCCGCATGCCGCTCGGGTTCACATCGCATTGTCATTGATCGCTCAGGGTTTTAGAGCCTCACACCTTGACTTTTCATTAACAAAAGCCTCTACCTACAGCACCCTGGGCGCCAGCTCAAACCGCAGCATCCTGGAGAAACGGCAACAAAATGATCTCTTTTTGATTTTTTCTTCTCGAGCTGAGAGCTCGGCATCCCAGCACAGGGAGAGAAAACACCTATTGTTGGGAGAACGCCATTATTGGGACCGGGAGCTTTGGCCTTCACCTCCTTTTGTTGCGATGGAAGATTCAGGATCAGAGTCTGCCATTGAAAATCAGATGAGGGAGGATGAGCCAAAGTCTAAACCGAACCTAACAGGGTCAACTGAAAGCCTCACAGTATGAATTAATCTGATCAGGGATGAATTCATACAGGTAGGGGAAAAAACAGCCTAGCTTCGGTTTAATATGCGATAAACGCTCCACACAGGCGCTGTAACATTGTCCAAAACTGAGCTCTCCGCACTGAAAACATTAATACATTCTGGCCAATTCAAACCCATGTGTCTTCCTTCACCAGAAATATTTACTCTGAGCTTTGATAGTCTAATAAACTGATCTGAAAGTCATATTCGGCTTCCCGGCGGATTAAAAACGAGATAAAAAGAGACTGCCACCAACTCTCTGATACTGAAGATGTTTAGTCCTTGCACAAAGTTATCTAGGTTATGTTATCATTGAAGTGTGTTCCCAAATATTGACCGAATTAAGCTACCAGATCATTAGCGCGCATACATAACTGCGATCTGCTCATTAGCATACGGAGAGTCGTGTTTTCAGGTTTGCCTTTAATCTTTACGCCTTCATTAGCATAAAAGCACTGGCGTGTTATTTTTACAATAAACACTGTCGTTATTTGTGGGGTTTTTTCCCCACAAGGGTGTTGAGGGACATGCCGCACAGAATACTGATTGTAGGAAGGGCAATAGGGTAGAAACAGCGGGTTTCTTTCTGCCAGCAAAAACACAAGTGAACATTCTAAGAAATGTAAACAAACAAGAAAGATGTTTTTTCAAGATTTTTTGCTACTAAGGCTGGTAATCGATTGCTCACACTGTACATCCACGCACTACACCTGTAGGTAGACCAGAAACCAAAGAGTTTATTTTTTGTTTTAAATTTACTTAGAAACTAAAGTAGTAAATACATTTTAAGTACTAACAAAAATAAATCTGCCTCTGGGAAATTACAAAAATGGTTTGCTTCATTAAATAAATACAAAAATTTCTTGCATCAAATTGTGCAGACAGTTCTGCACTGCGCCACAACACTGAGGTGGGAGAGTCACATTATTATAGTCACAGTGCAGCTGAGCAGCAGCTCTGTTCACGCTTGTTGTGGTCGTGATAGTGTTGTGAGGCCAAAAGGCTCAGATGAGCTCGACAAAGTTCTAAAGTTGGGCCTCCATCGCTCGTGTCCAGCTCAGGTTCTGCTCCGTCTTTCTTACCTCAAGTTCTGTGTGTGTGTGTGTGTGTGTGTGTGTGTGTGTGAGAGAGAGGTGGAGTTAAATCGGCTTGTGGCGCCACTTCAACAGGGCGACCACCAGGATCTCAAACAGTTTCTTACCACACACACACGCGCGCACACACACACACTCTCACTAACACACACACACAGACACACACACACACTTCTCATTACCCCGTGTACACTACACCACACACACACACACACTAACACACAAACACACACACACTCTCACTAACACACACTTCTCATTACCCCATGTAGGCTGTTATAATAATAATAATAATATTATTATTATTATTATTATTATTATTATTATTATTATCATTATTATTATGGGCCTATGCCTATATATATTTTTTTCACTTTGTGTGTTTTATGAAGATTTTTTAAACTATACTTTTGAACACTTGAACTTTGAACAGTTGGTGCTGAACGTGCAAACTGACTTCTAACCTAACTTAAATTGTTGAGTGAGAAAAAGTGGTCTCAAACAAATCCGTGGAATGGTAAAGCAAGATTGTTTTACCTGCATCTCACTGCAACCCAGCATGGCCTGAGAGCTCCAAAAATTCCACGAGAGCTGCTGGACCACAAGTGGCAGATCACTCCTCTCTCTCTCTCTATACAGTGGTACCTCACATAAGGAACGCAGTCCGTTCCAGCAGTGCATTGGTTCTGCGGGGAGTTTATTATGCTTTGTCTTCATTTGAGACACGTCTGGCCGGATTCAGCCATTTTTTAAAATGTGAAACGCACTCGTTCTGTGAGTCACGTGCGCAGTCGCATTAGTTATGCGGAACGTTCGTTCTGTGAGGCGTTCATTAAGCGGGGACCCACTGTATATTTATAACAGTATAACCATATACACGTCTATGGCAGGAGAGCTGAACATTCTAGAATGCTGAAACAAGGGGCGGGGCCGTGAAGTCGAGGGGGTGGGGAATGGGCGCACAGTAACAGAAGCGTTGAGAAGCGAGGCACTACACCATGCACCACACACGATTAAGTAGAAACTCGGGCCGATCCCCATAATGGTTGCACAGTTGTCTCAAAAGTGGCCCAAAACTGCTCAGTGTATGTCCAGCTTAAGAAGTAGTTTTTTGTGAGTTTAGTTCCAGATTTCTGGTCGATGCCAGTTACTGCTTTATAAAATTCCATAAGCAAAACCTCTAATTGAACCTAAAGAAGTAAAAAGAGCAAACCCAGGTAGTTGATGAAGCTACGTAATACTGGTAAAGAGAAGACTTTGCTGTACATAAAACCTCTGTTTTCTATTTTACTGTTATTCATATTTATTGTCATTTTAGCGTTTTAACACTAACTTGACACTAATGCCCAGATTTAAAGTTTCTCAGGTGCCTTAGACTTCTGTTCAGTACTGTATTTATTCACGATCAAACACTACAAGTACAAATGACACCGTTTCAGACACTGTGCTGGACTAAATCAAATGAAACAGGACTAATTATGCTTTGTAAAGAACCATTCAGGTGGTCAGTGTTCTTCAAGCACTGGCGAAAAGCGTGCTGAGATGTACTGTGACAATTTATCACGGTAAATTGCCATATTGCTCAGTTCTAACTGAGTGATCCCACTCAATATTCATTCTGCAGCAGTGGTGCTGTTATTAACAGTGGTGTTTGTGGAGCTGGCTGCTTTGGGGATTTTAGAACTGTCACTTTAGAGGTTCACCTAATCACTCAGGCAGTCCCTCGCTTTATCTGCAGATGTCTCTGACCAGATGAGGTCGGGGGGAACTGCCTTTCTGAAGATTTCAGGCTGGCTTTTTCCCAGTTTAACTCAAGCAACCATACACTTTTCCTACAGGAGCCGTTCTATATCTAAACTGTACTGTGCTGGTACTGAAGTTGTATCAGGTTCTGGTGTTCCCGTGTATCTCAGTCCGGTGACAGAGTTTCTGACTCAATTCTCTCCACAACTTCGGGCCGGTCGTCCCAAAACCGTGCCCATAGATTCGAACCGGCGGAGAGTTTTTTGTTATTGTAGTCTTGTATTTTTGTTTGTGGTTTTACAATTTTTATATGAAAACCGAACCCAGAGAACTTGTTAGTGGCATCCTGGATCTCCTTCACGCTTCTCACAGAGTTAAAGATACATTTATTTTCAGCCCAAACAGACAGTAGAACTTGTACTTCGTCGAATTCCCAGTTGTTAGTTTGCAACTATTTTTTTGTGAAGACGTTTTTTGACCAATCAGAAAACAGTTCGGTTGCGGCCCAGTTTCGGCCTTGCCGTCAAGCAGCTTGGGTTCGGGTCGCTGTATTTGTAATGGAAAATTTGTTTATTTTACTTACTAGTTCTTAGTGCCAGTGGAAAAGCCCCATTACATTCCAGGACTCCACTTCAGCCTTTATGTCACAGGGATTAAATGCATATATAAGCAGCTTCCTAACAGCCACATCAACCCCTGCAGATGCACCTAAAGGTTCTCCTTGCTGTACATCTCCAGAGCTGCACTGGAGCACAGAGAAGGTGCAGTCTTTAAACTGACTGGAGCAGTGAGGGGGAAATGCCTCATATAATGGACTCGGATAGAGAGCCTGGCCTTAATGCTGCACTGTGTCTCTGGCTCCAGCACTCATCCATCATGCACGGAGAGAATGATGGAGGCAGAAGAATACTGAAGGAGGTCAGTCTAGCCTTGATTGTAAGTATTACAGCTCAGCTCGAAAGCCTGTGCAGCAGAAAAGAGGAGTAAAAAGGACCGTATGTGGTTTGTGAAGCAGCTGGTCGGGTGCAACATTACACTGTGAGAATGTGTCTGAATGTGCAAAGTTCACACTGCAGACCCAGTTTAATTTGGCATGAAATTAAGCTACTGTATTTGTTTAATGTAAAACCTTTTTAAAAAATGATGTACAAAGTGTAGCCACATCCATAATAATAAAAAGCAAAAAATCAACAGCAGCAGTTTAGTAAATGCAACTATTTTTTTTGCTGAAAATGATGCTGATTCAATTGATCACATCTCTGGGAATATTAAACCCTCTGTAACACAGAAATGCACTTGAAACAAAGGTTTCGATTTTGAATGTTGAAGTTAATTGGAAACTTCTGGAATATAATAATTACGAAAACTCTGTGCCACACTATTTCTGATTGCCATCACAGAGAACTGCAAATGCTCACGAGCCTGCCAAACTCTAGAAGTCCCCTTCAAAACATTCTAAGAAAAATGTTTAATTTTAATAGGGTTTTTGCCCATTTTATTTTAATCAAAGTGCAAGGCTCCTAAAAGTTTTGTTTTTCATCCAAACTACCATTTGATTTCAAAGACATCAAATATATATTGCGTCTATGAACAGCAAAGCAGTTTATATCAAACACCGACAACAATGAGCCCCGTCATAAAAACATACTTCAGACTGCGGGTGAAAATGAAATTATCCTTCAGTTTCCCTCAGTAAAATGAAACATCAGTGGTGAAAATAAATTGGATCCGACCGTCACTTATTAACTACAAAGTTTCGTTGCCTCATACTCCATATAGTACGGCTGTCTGGCGCTAAAAGACTGCAGTGCTGCGAGAATTCTCAGTACCTCAGAGCTGGAGAGTTTGAGTCGGTGTCGGAGTAAGCAAGAGAACAGGTCCAATGGCAGTGGTCCAGGAGGAGACAGTCTGTTGACTCTGTATCGGATCTCCATAAGCTGCAGCAGGGCAGAGTCCTGAGATCCCTGAGTGTACGGATAGTCCAGCTGCAGGATTAAGTCCTGAATGGCTTCTGGGTCAAAGTGCATGCTGTAGCCAAAAAGCTGTATGCTGTTGATCTTCATGTAGCCAAAGTTCTGTGAGGAGTCTGTGACCTCCATGGGCTCGAAATAGGCCGTTTCATTCCCATGCGTGAAGTCGGTCCGGATCCTGCTCCTCAGGTAGAAGTGAACCGTCTCGAAGAAGCTCTTCCAGCGGTTTCCTAAAGTCAAAGTCCAGTTATAGCAGTCCAGAGGAATGTCTAGCTTGGTCTTCTCCCAGTCAGGATAGCTGTTTTGGTTGATAGGCATGGTCCAGCTCTCTGAGTGGCTCCCGCCGAAAGGGTTGACGTAGATGGACAGCACCGGCTCCAGAGTGGAATTCTTGGTCATGCATATTTGCAGCGAGATCCCCAGCAGCATATGCACACGGCTGGACTTGAACTTGTTGCTCTTTAGGGTCAGGAGCATTCTCTTTCTCCACGAGGGGTCAAACCAGGTGTTCAGGCGCACGTCGCTGCTGACAAAGGTGGCACGGACGACCACGCTGCCATCACGCCGCTGCAGCAGGTACCGCAGCTCCAGGTCCTGCAGGTCCGTCTCGAAGCCTAGGTAGTGGTCCGTGGGATCGGGGACTGCATGCCTGCACGTGCCGTGGCTCAGCGTGAAGCTGGGGTTGCAGCTGGAGCAGCGCGTCCTGTTTTCTGTCGAGCAGGAGGCACAGCGGGGGCCATCGCCAACTACGCAGGGGATTGTGCCCTGACACAAAGGCTGATCGTGTGGGCACAGGCAACTCCGTGTCTCCTCCATAAAAAAGCCCAGGTGCTTGCTCTCACCACAGTATAAGATGGAGAGGACGCGCTGCAGCCAGTAGCCAAGAGACCTGGAAGGTGTACATTAAATAATCAGCAAACAGCAAATTGGGGATAATACAAAGGAACAGAGATAAACAAAACAAAGCAATAGGGAGGAAAAAGCCCATAATTATATGTGGTCCATGTGTGCAAACTGCGGCCAAAAATGCAAGTGAGCCAGTAAAAGTAACAAATGACTGTGATATAACAACAATAGATAGCAAATGAACAATTTGCATTTTGCAATAGTGATGATGGCTTTCAAACATTACATGAAGGCAAAACCGGCCTTTAAAAGCACAAATGGATGGAAAAGAGTCCACTAATGCTTACTAATAGCTTCAAAGGTTGCAGTGGGTGGTGGAATAACACATTAGTCATTTGAGGTGGATTATACATTGAACAGCAAGAGAGACTCCGCTGAACTGTTACACTTTTAGTTCATAATGTACTTCTAATGATTTTAACAGGTACTTCCTTTCAACACAAGGCAGTAAAATTTGTAACTTTTCCGACTCATGAGCCAAGAGCTAATTGGCTTCGAGGTCACCAAGCTCTCTCTAGCGAGTTTTTTTTTTTTTTTACTCCAATTACAAATAATTACCCAGCAAACAACCACAATAACAAATGTGTGAAATTCGGATGCTGAGGTGGACGAGATCCTGTAAACAGCGGTTACCTCTCCCTCTGCAGAACTATTCTGGGCTGCGTGCGGCACCTCTTGCTGAGGCTGAACAGCCTGTTGGTGCTTCGTCGAGCCTTGCTGAGGAGGAGGCTGGTGCGGCTCTCCAGCTGCCTATAGCGCTGCAGCAGAGCTGCATCTGCCTTCCACATGTGCTGAATGGCCGAGGAGTTAAGGGCAGAGTGCGTCGGCAGTCTGCCGACAAAACCTTGGAACTCATCTGCTCAAAAGAACAAATGGATCAATTAACACAAACAGCCGGACTTAAAATCCAATTACTCCTCAAGAGGCAAATGTGAAGTAGCCAAATGGGACAGCAATTAATTTGGTTTTGTGTATTCTTGTGAATGTCATTAAACAGACATAAACAGAAAAAACATGCTCTAATATGCCTCTTCATTATGTGAAGTGACAAACATTTTTGATCTGATCACTGTAGTTTATAACAGGACGAGACACGTTACTGCAGTTCAATGTCTCCGGCTGAACCTCGTCAGGGTGCACAGTGTCCTCTAAACAACTTTAAACAAAGATATAGCGATATAGTGCTGGGCGGTAAATTGGTTCATACAGAAAACCGTTTTTATTATTATTATTTGATTTTTTTCTTATACCGCAATATCTGTTTATACAGCCTAAACAATGTTCGGAAAGGTGAAACTGGAAACTCTTTAAGGGACCTTTTTCACTGCTGCACCGCAAGAGGAACTTTTCATTTGAGCGAGCCCTGAGGCACAACATGTCAGATATACAGCGTGTGGATTGTAGGGTGTAAAATGTTACTCATTTTTTTGCTTTTTAGTGCATGCAATTTCCCATCAATACTTTCATATACAGTAATATTAATATACTTGCCGTTTAGTTCAAGGTTGTCTGTTCAGCTCCTGGCAGACGCTCATTCTGGGTTTTAGACTCATTTTTGCTTTTTTTATATTTGGTTGTAGGAGTTAAAACAGTGCGCTCTGAGTCAGTCTCCACCTTCTCTCCCATTTCTATGAAAGGAATTGTTTTGCTGTTTCCAGTTATGAAAGCTGCACTTCCGGCACCAAGTGCCACTAGGACTTTTTAAAAAATACAGTCGTATACCGTTAAACCGGTATAATTTTGAAAAATATCAAAATTTTTGATCATACCGCCCAGCTCTATAGCAATCTGAGGTCATCCAAAGGCCCATTAACTCAACAGATTTCTTCAAAAAAAAACCTCCGTCACCTGACTCCTCGAACTCCTGGTTGGCCTGAGTCCAAGCCTCTCTGGTGTGCTCGAGGTAGTTCTCCTGGGAGCGGATGTCGGCGTAGGGGCAGTTGCACTGAGGATACTCTGTGCTGCACTGGCACCAGCAATCGTTGTCCCGGCACACAAACTGGCCCTCAGCGTTGCAACCAATATAGCCCAGGGCAGCCTGGACAAATCGGCTCCTCAGATACTCTGGCAAAACAGCTTGGAGCCCTGTAAAATTAAACCTAAACCTAAATACACTAGAAATATAGGTCAAAGGCATCTGATTTACTCCATAACAGTCTACAAGGCTGCATTCGTGTCAGTCATCAAAACAAATTTAATTAAATTCACATGGCAGCTAAAGGTGCCTGCTGTCAGAGGTGGCACAGCGCTCCGTTTGCTGGTTAATTAGGCAATGTCAGCAGAGATGCTTTGCTCAAGTTGCTTCAGCGGCTTGGTACACGGCCATGACATTTTTTGGCCGGTGTTGAAGCTCACAGAGTATCAGGAGGTGTTAGATATTTCAAACATGTTTCTACCTTGTAACTGAACCTTGTTCTCAGGGCTGTGAACCAACACGGAGCTCACAGAGTCGAGGTTGTCATAGTTACTGCAGCCAAGAGGGCCGGTTCTGGTCTCGGTTACCTGCAGAAAGGATGAAAAAATAACTATACTGACTGAAACACAACTGTAAAGGCATCTAAAAGCAAAAATAACACTCTTCCATGAATTTAAAATAAAAGCAGACATTTGAATTTTGTTAGACAGAGACATACAATACACTTACAAATCTGTGGTTATGCATTCAAGGCTTGCAAGGCATATATGGTTTCTGAATGTAAGTCCATTACTGAGATTGTAAAACGACCCTTTAGATTACATTTGTGATTGTAGTTTTGGTGGGGTGACTGAATGTAACCTTTCCAACCAGGTAATTGAGCAAAATTCTTTGAGCCACAGTCTTTGAGCCATGAATCAGAATATTCACTTTGGTAGAGAACAATTACACGATTGTCTGGCTATTCAGAGCTGAAACATGGCAGGGACCCTGTAATGATCAAATTAATTAGTCTATTGTCACGTCTTTAATTAAAAATCTTTGCACTGTGGTGCAGATGTAGCCCTTTTTGTTCCCAGGCCTTGCACAACACTAAATAATCCACAAAGGCAGAATCTTAAGTTAGACATCAGTTACACATAGAGGACATTCATAACTGCTGTTGTTTTATTCAGTAAGAGTGTTGACAGAAGTGCTCTAAGCAAAACACTACAAGATTTATAGTCACATCTAGGTTTGGCTCAAACAACTCGGATATTGCATCATTACATTAGTATTTAATTCTATATTTAATATTCAGAAGTTTTGCTCTCTTTCCAAGCCACAAAATTTGAGGTCTAAGCTACAACACACCAATTGCTTCTGTCACGAATGGTGAGAACTAAGAGAATAATTCTAACCAGTTAGAATTTGAATTTAGCTTATCCTGCTCACTAAGTAGCCAGAGGCTGCCATAGGCAAATTTGGATATTGAACTTTTATTGTGAAAGGGTTGGTCGCAAATACCATTTAACATATAGGTTAGCAACAGCTGATGTTTGTTTTTCTTTAAGGACTGTATGTTTTTCATTGGTTTAAAGTCTGTTGTATATATAGGTTTGGTTTGCCAGTCATCCCTCATGCTTCTCCTAAGTTGTACCAGTTCTTTATGTTCTGGAGTTTATTTACATTTTTGGTCCTCGATCCTTCTTGTGTTTTTGGTTTTGTAAATGAAAGTCGGCGCTGGTGCTCACGCACCATAGCAGCATATGGTGCGTGAGCAGCCTGCCATTAATACACTATTGCTCCTTAAAAGGCCAGTAACAAAACTGCATGTTCACGTAAATAATAAATATTATTTAATATGGGGGATTTTGAGAACGAGTCCTCGAATACTCATTCGGAAATACTAACAAATATTAGTTAAGTCTGTAAAATGCTATTTGGGCCAGCCCTAGAAATGTCCTGAACAAACTGATCATTACCTTTCACTCACAAATCATTGTGAATATTAACTGTGTATTAACATCATTCTCAATGTTTTACAGTTTCTCAGTCTAAACTCATTTTATACAACTATGTAAAACCAACTGGATATGAATGAGTGAAAACTACTGTACTTCTGCATTTTTGAAGTGGTGTGCGTTTAGAAGTCAAGGACAACACACAGCGCAAAAAGTGTGTGTGCAAGTGTGTGTCCAGACGTGAGAGAAAAAGGGAGAAAGAGACTTCATTACATCCACAGCAGGCTCTCGTGTTTCTGTTAATGCCGCTGGGAGATTCATTAAAGTCAAACTCTTCGGCGGGGTTCAGGCCGCCTTGCACTGCGCCGTGGCTCCAGCAAGTCCTTCAGGCCTACTTAAAAACGAAACCCTTTTGTTTCACTCTGCATGAGAAAAATAAACCTGCACTATTAAATCATTTAAAAATCTGCACCTGCTTTGCTTTTTCATTAAAAATGACACTTGTATGTTTCATAGAAGAACTGTTTTTTCAGTCTGCAATCTGAAAAACAAGAGCAGACAACTTTTCAGGCTCCACTTCAGGAGGATCCTGGAACTTGCTTCACATTTCTGTTAATTTTCTGTTTCAGCTTCTCAAACACCTGAGCCAGACCGCACCACCTGACAATCTGGGCAAGATGTCTTGGGAGATGAGAAAAGAAGTCCTTGGAGGCCTGGATTGGAGATGTCTTTCACACTGGCAACAAATAGCAGAGCTCACATAAACATGTTTGATCGCCATGAAGGCAAGAAATCTGCTTTGCAAATTGTGTTTTTCTGTTCTGTTTAGCGAATTCCCATAGTTTGGACGTCTCTTCGCAGCCAATTATAAAGTAAGAGGAGTGCAAAGTCCAGGCAGCTGCAGAAGGGGTGTCCCAATCAGGCAAGTCCTAATTGTACTTTGCACATTGAACAAATGGCTGAAGAATCACTGTACAGCTTAACCAATTAACTAGATGATAAAACGGTTTTCCTGCAGCACATTCAGCCCGTGGGAGCTACCTGCAACCTCAGACTCTGGCAAACTTGAAAACCTTACAATTCCGAGGAAAATTTCTTAACGTATTAAACGTTTTGAACGATTTATCATCATGCCTTCAAGAAAATATGTTCACGTTTGTTGCTGTTAACGTTGTTAATGTTGTCTACAGAAATGTTGCTTGCATGGCACCCAGCTCCTGCACATCAGTAAAGACAAACTCTTTCACTCAGGGGTATCAGTCTTCGGGCTGACAGCAAATCAATTTGATTCCCAATTCTCTGACTCGTGGTTAAATTAAAGAGAGATTTAAAAACTATACAGAAATGACTTGATTCAAGTTGATACGCTAAACGATGATATGATTTATATTCAAGCCTCCTAGAAAATATATTACAGTGCATTAGAAGTTTTCCTAAAGGATTTCTTCTAATGTTTCTCAGAGTCGAGACACAGAAAGATTATCTAAACAATGTTTATTGCAGTCTCATAAGAACATGTCCCAAACTGAGTTACCAACTGAATTGCCTGGATACAGGCTATACTTAGAATATAAACAAAGTGTGTGTGTGTGTGTGTGTGTGTGTGTGTGTGTGTGTGTGTGTGTGTGTGTGTGTGTGTGTGTGTGTGTG
>JBBPDC010000011.1:7121564-7132856 GCA_037974485.1 Hemigrammopetersius urotaenia | reverse complement strand
GTGTGTGTGTGTGTGTGTGTGTGTGTGTGTGTGTGTGTGTGTGTGTGTGTGTGTGTGTGTGTGTCTGTGTGTGTGCACAGCAGAGAAATCTACATTATTACTGGGAACAAAATAGAAAAGATTTTAAAGGTCTAGAATTTGAAAATGAAATCTAATTATTCGAAAAAAAAATGTAATTGTTCGAAAACATTGCTTCATTAATCTTCTTCTGCTTTTTCTGCAGCTTCATCTCCCTGATCATCATAAAAGTGTGCAGAAAATGAGTAGCAGCCAAAATCGAAGCACTTAGCAAAGCAACTAGACTCACAGCTAAAGACTAACTGTACTCAGAGCGGACGAGAAAGAAGGGTCAGAAATTAGGAAAGCAAAAATGAGGAAACACTTGGCTGAAAACGGAAACACTGAAAGAAATTATTACCAATTTTTTGTAATATTGCCGTTATGTCTGGGACTGTGTGTACTTGCATAAATTAATATTCATGGTTCAAAGAAGAAATCTGTTGGCAAAACTATGAAAATACTTATTTAGCATTCAAACAATGCACAATATAAAATAAAATTTGAAATAAAATATTTTACTTGGCCCCACTCATGAATAGCCTAAAAGTAAGAGATATTGAGATATTATACAATTAAAGATCTTCTCTCATAAAACCAGTGAATTCAGGTGCATTTTAATATTCTGAGTGAAGTGCCTGAACACAGTGCGTTCAGAGCAAGAGCTTTAAAAACTGCTGAAAGATAAACAACATTCTCTGTAGGCCTTTAACAGAATAGTGCACTGGAAAACTTTCCTGCCTTTTCAGAATCACAGATGGGGCTCGAAGGGTCTCGCCTCTTCTGGGCTCCAGCGGGATCTTTTTGATTTTATATGATAAATGAATCCTGACGTTGAGAAGGTCTTTGTGGATGCACCAGTGACCCTACCATAAACCCAAACTTACTTTTGGGAGTGTTCCTTCAGGCATTGTAATCAGAGGAAAACGCCGTACACAGCGCTGGCAGCTCTCGTCCGAAACCTATGTGTTCATTTTGTTAATTTAGATCATGAAGAATGGCTCCTTCCATTTGATCCCTTATAACAGCTTCTTCGCCAATGTAAATAATGCAATACTATTCTTCTGCTTTTAACTCTGAGCAGTTGTGTTGGCAGAAACGCACTGAAGATCGATGATTCACTGGATCACCACATTCATTCAAATATTTATGTGCACCCTGAAGTTTTCCTGCTTTGATCAAGGATTACACCCGGTGCCACAGTAAGCAACAGTGATAATTAAAACACTATAAATCCACAAAAACTGAATAAAGACAAGAATTGAATTTGGGGGAAAAAAATGAATGGATTTCATCCAGCCCCAAGATGCACTGGGGAGATGTGAAAAATAATGAAAGACGTTCTGCTCTATTGCAGGGAGGGTGTTGCGTGGGGTTTATTTAAAACAGATAAACATTTCAAAATGAAATGTTTTGAAATCTGTTGGTCTTCATTAGTTCGAGGGTCATTTTCGAGCACAGAAGTAAACAGTGTTTCTGAATGTGTTCAAACCCATCTCATTCTGCAGAGGAACGATGCAAATAAAGTCTGTATAAACAGTTCACAGAGGTGCTGGAGGCTGGAAGAATGCCCAGGTAGAAACTGCAATGAGCTCAAAACCAAAGTCCTGCATGTTCCACAGCATGATAACCTAAACCTGAACCCCACATGCATTTCATGAAGCTAGAAGCTGGAGTCATCATTGAAATACTTAGTCTAAATTTATTTTTCGTTCTGTGTTCTTTTGTTAATATTTGCGCAGTTCAATGTTTTTAATATTTCACAGATGTTCCGAATGTGATCCGCCTGGTCAGAAGCCATCTGACATAAAGCAAATAGTTTGGTACATTTGTAACACTGAGCCTGCTTGTGCTAAATCATGCTGTCGAAACTGCTCTAACTGTTCACCACCCTGTTCAGCCCACTGTTACCAGTACCATCTGTGGCTCTAATGAAGACCCAACTGAATGAATGAGGCTCACAACCCAGGGGCTCCTGCATCATAATTAAACCCCTCATTTCTACCCTCGACTGCTCCCCCACTTCCAGTCACCTGCTCATCTATAAACGTAACATTGAAGGATGGCCTGGGTGTAGCCACATTTAGCATTCCTCGAAACGGGCTCATGTAACGCCCCTGTTTTCGCTGGCCCTACACTTTGCTCACGGTAGATATGGCTAATAATGAGCGAAATTATTCGCCGAGGAGCAAAATATGAATAGATGAGCCGGGGTCATCCATCATCGAGATACACGCTTCAGCAGAAGCTGTTATGGCCGCTTTGTCCTCGCTAACAGCAGTTTAGCTCAATACCATCTCAGTAGTGGAAGCAGAAATACCACTCTTTAACAGGACCAAACAAACCCTGCCTGTACATTACTCAAGTCCACCTGGGGAGTTTGCAGTAGTATTCAAATGTGCCTCTAACTGTATGGCCCATAAATATACATCATGACTTGAAGTAAATGTGGTTACATAAATATCCAAAACCCAGTTTATCCCTCTTGAATGGTTTCCCCTTGAACTCAAGCCCAGATAAGCTTACAAATGATAAGCCCTCAGAGAAATAATTTGTTATGTAGGCTACATCATTACCACATGCAGCTATGCTTCAAACACACCGGACCATTTAGCTCTTTTATTACTAATCTTTCAAAACTTAAAGCGCTATCAAAGTTTCAGACCAGGACCACTGATCTGGGATGTGTGAGTGTGACAGATCGTCCACTGCAAACGACAGCACCGCCAGACACTTTCATTAATCAACTACAGCAGTTTTCGTATTCAGCCTAGATTACTTTATTCAAAATGTAGCATGGGCACTGGGGAAATGTAGTGATACTAAAAAACAAACATAAACTTACTGAACTAGAGCAAAAAGAAACTTTTTCCTCGAACACAGAGCTCACCTACAACTGCCTATCGATCTGAGCGAGTATTGATGTCTAGAGTATGAGCGCTGTGCTGGCCTAAGCATTAAAGTGAAAAAGCAAAATTTGAACTCCAAACATGTCTCAGTTGATCAGCACCATCTAGGGTGAGTAGAAACGGTGTAAATGTGTTTTTCTTTTGGTCAAATAATTACTTTAAACCGCTTATAATAATGCAGAGGCCCTACACTCACCTTAAAACGTCATTCACTGTATGTGAAAAACGCTGTGACAGTACAGAAATTGCACACTTTGAGGCACAGACCCAACTGAAGTAACTGCATCTCCAAAGTTTGCTGTACCTTAATGGCTGCGGAGGCGATTTGGAGGTGGTGGAGTTTCCGCAGTGTGCTGTCTCTGTCGATGAAGTAGGAGGCGGCAAGCTGATGGAGGGCCTCGAGTGTCAGCGCAGAGGCCGTGCTGTTGGAGGCTCCCCCGCTCGGCTGCCCCCTGCTCAGCTTCCTCTTATCCACGAAAATGGTCAAGGACTCCTCCCCTGCCCAAGATCGAGACAAAAAGCGTTAGCCCAGGCAGAGCTCATCAATTGGCTCCTAATCAGCAGCACCCTGAGATTTCTACATTCTCCCCAGCAGGAAGCCATGGAACCCCGCGGGCCGCTCCGGACCTCCGTGGAATCGTCTCTCATTTTATGGATGATGCAAACGGGCGGGGTATTGTTCATCTCTAAATGGGTGAGGGGGAACCAAAGCCAATTGACTCTGCTGGAGCGTTTATTCAGAGAAAATGCATTTCAGAGAAAAATGGGCCCAGTCAGGGGGTGTCCTATGGTGAATTAGGCCGAGCTCCAAAGACTCGGCTGAATGAGGGCAGAGAAGATGCACTCGGTGACTGAGATATTGATCGCGGGGTCATCTTGGTGAGTGTCGTAATTACTCTCTAGAGGAAAAGCACGGCTGGATACTGACACCTCTGACAATTAGAGCACTATAACAACCACAAGGCCATCATCTCACACTGGCAGTGGTGAGAGGGGGCACTGACGTCAATACCAAAGTCTCATTTGTTCCTCACTAGAGGACCTGTCTAAGTATTTTGAAATTTAAGCTCGGTTCAGCGCAGCAGTAAACAGTGGATGCATAGTGGACATCCATTGTTTACTGACAAAATAATTATTTTATGAACATGAATATAAATCTTTGCAATACAATTCATTTTTGTGCCTTAACCTAACTGTATATTTTAGTGTTGTTTTATCTATTAGTAACACTTATCTGAGGTCCTCCGGTGCTACAATTTTGGTTGGAATATATTATTTACATTTCAGATAGATGTTAACACCGCAAACATCTTTGCAAAGAAGTTCATGTTGTCTGAATGTTGGAGGACTACAATTTAAAAAAAATGACTCACCATGAATAACATGTATATGTGGTTCACACATGGAAAATAAATGTCCATTCAATTAAAACATAATTTATTTAATCCCAGCAAGCTACTTAACTGCCTTCACAGTCATCAAATTAACATTTGTTGTCATACACTTATCAGCTTACCCAGTCCCAAAGACCAAAAGTCAATCCTTCATTAAGCACCTCCATTCTTAAGAAAAAACGTGAAAACCGCACATGACGAAATATTTGCCGACATTCCGTACTGACATTTACACAGGATTGATAGAACGTGGAGCAGTGTTTCCCTTAGATCTTTTTTCATGTCAGGGGGTAGACCCTTTGAAGCCAAGAAGATGTCTTTCATATAAGATGTCCTCAAACACATGTGGGATTGGAGAAGTATCAGAGTTATTTTCTTACTGTGATAAAAATGGTGTAAGCTAATTGCTCATCACTGCACAAATCCAGGAGGGAACTTTATATTAGACATTTATATAATTTACTGGATCCACACCAGACTTTGGATGTGAATTTAGTGGAAACATTTGGAGAATAGAGAACAGAATTCAGAATTCAAAATAAAAAAACAAACGATAAAGTAAATTACATTGAAAATATGCAAATCTGACTTGTCAGAATGATCCGTAAACTGAATGACGCAACAACCACTCGCTAAAGATCCATGAATTACAATGTATAAGTGGGACCACTCTTACAAATGGTACTAAATCACACAATGTCTCTGGAACACTGTAATCCACATTCATTCCCTTCATTAGAAGTATCTAGCAGCTACTTTAAAAAATGCAACATTTGCACAATAGCACATCCTGTCATTGTAATAAAATACATTAACACATTACACAAAACGAATGAACTTAAAACGCAACACATTCTGTAAATATTTCACATGAAAAACCCCAAATGCCTGCACCTCATCCGAGTCACAGAGCATGACAACCAAGACTAGCTTGTTTAATGGTGGGGGAAAAACTGTAAAGGTGTACGACTTGGGACACGGCTAAGATCTCCGTGCTGATATTCACTTCACGTAATTAGGGTTATTACTGATAGAGAGCCCTACTGATATCTACATGATGATTAATACTGATTGATGAGGAAACCAGGCAGGAGTTAGTGATGACGCATTCTAGAATCATATGCTCTTACCTCCCAGAGTGGCAGAGACTAGGAAGTGTGTGCCGTACTTCTTGATGATGCTGTCTGTTATCCTCTGCAGGCTTGGCCGTCTTCCTAGCTGTCTGATATTGTGGATGAAGTCCGGGTCAAAGGGCACAGCGACACCGCTGTCTTCGTGCCTCTCTGCGGCAAGGTTGTTCACCTTCCATCGCCCAAACTCCCTGTGGAGTGAACAACCTTTTAAGTACGAAGGGCAATGTGGTACAAAAACAGGCCGTGAAAGTAATCAGCACATTCCACCTGGTCTTCCCACTTGTGGTGCCCAGGCTTCACTGTGTCAGTTTGGTCTGGCTCTCCTCCAGCTCCCCCTTGCAACTACCACCCCCTCCCCTTATGTTGACTCTGGTTCTCTTCCAAACTTCTACTCTGCACTCAGCCAATACAGATATGGACTGTGTGTGGTGTTTCATTGTGCTGGGACTCCAAGAGCCTCAATGGGGAGCCAGGTGCTGAATCAATCTAAGCACACTGTAGTACTTTATGAGGCACTCAAAATTCAGATACCCACGTCCAGTATCTCGGCCTAAAATACCTTATTAAAGGTACTAGTAATCTCTGATTTCAGTAAATATAACCGGTGTAAAACAGTCTAGAACCGGCGTTTACCCTCAGAACTCAGAGTGCATCAGTAAACTCTGATTTCAGTAAATAAACAGTGTAAAATAGTCTCTCAGTGCACCTCCCCTCTCAGAAGCCCCTCCTTCTGCGGGTTTTCCCCACCCACTTGTGGGCGGAGACTATTCTGAAAGTTGTGTTTTTCTGTTTGTTTCTAAAACCTAAAATAAAACAAGTTTGTTTGTTATTGTTCTTTATGATAATTTGTGTGTGATGCTGTTTTTAAAACCCCAGTAGTGTTTTTTATTATTATTACGTTTTTAAACTTTGGTTCTACGCGACACAGGAACACCAAATAAAATCTGACGCCTGACGCCTCGAGCACCAACACACACCAGGGGAACTTCCATATAAGTATCAGGTTTGTTGTATGATGACAGTTTACCATTTGCGCAAGGATTCATGCCGCTTGTATTCTAAGAGTTAAAACCACATTATTGTATATAGAATGGAGAACACTATTCATACATACACATACTGGCAGAATCTAAATATAAACATTTTTAAATTATGCCAAAATTATCTTTTTGTCAAACATTTTCTTCCTTCGGGTTAAAGGCACTCACATGCAACACTCAGAAAACAGAGAGCAGAGCTCTAGTTATCTGTTGGTGTGTTTGAAACGACTCTGACAACGTTTGCTGCTAGCCCTGGGGCCAGAGCTCAAACGACCCAAAACAAAGCATTTCCATCTCAAGCTCACCGACAGCACTCGGGCAAAAAGACGCCATGTGTAAACATTTCATTCTCGTCCATTAACAGTCTCTGTGGATGCGGAGAGGCAGCATAGCAATTTCACACGTTTTGAAATTCCTCACACCCAACGTGGTCTATTTTTTTCCTCTCAAAAACATAAAATCTACGACTAAAAAAATAAAGTCTATTAACAAATACGCTGTTTATCTAATATCCATTTATTTTCCCAAACACTTGGCTTTGAAACTTGATGGCACCAAGTTAACGTGCTATAATACAGTAAAATAAAAAAATATAACTAAGTATAAATATAAATTCAAATATTTGAAAAAATACTCCAGTAAATACAGTTTGTTTCTTATCAATTTAAGTACATTTTATCTACATTTACCAATAACTTAGGGCTTTTTTTTTTTTTTTACAAAATCGCAATTTAAAAGAGTGCAGCTTTCAAAACAAAAGAGCAGTGATTTTAATTGCATTCTATATTATTAATGGTAGTAAAATTAGGAAATTTAACCCCACGAACTAATTGTAAACCACTCCAGACCAGTGGCTTTTTACCTGTGGGCTGTGGGGGTGATGCCATTACAACATATTGACATTTGACCAGACACAATTTTAAACATGACAGATATTATTGTTGTGATAATTGTAATCATATGGAATTCATCAATCATGGATGTACAGATACAAAGAGAAACAACTGGGTTTTTTCTGGTGATTATGATGTTATTCACACAGCAGATGGCAATTCAATAGTCTACCTTGATTATTGTGTAATATTTCTTTGCTTTTTAAACTATCAGAGATGGTTAAATCTTGTGGTCGACTGCGTGGGCCACAAGACGCAAAAGGTTGGGAACCTATGACTTCGACTAATAACTCACACCCACATGGTGTGTGCTTGACAAAACAACAAGCAACTTTGTGTCTGTCTTGCTGTGTTCAAGCCTCAAGCCAAAAGAGTCAAAATGCTGGTTTTCTTGGCAAAGGAAAAGCTTTTAAAAAAAAAGCAACACTTTTCTTAAGTTAAAGGCCGAAGGCTTACATATATTTTAAGCTGCTTTAAGCGGCGTAAAAAAAATTTAACCCTTAAAAGTACATTTAAGTAAATATAATCTGCATAAAACAGTCTAGAACTGGCGTTTACCCTCAGAACTCAGAGTGTATCAGTAAACTCTGATTTCAGTAAATATAACCAGAGTAAAACAGTCTAGAACCGGTGTTTACCCTCAGATGTGGGCGGAGACTATCCTGAAAGTTCTAATGGGTTCAAAGATCTTCCATTTGTTTCTAAAACCTAAAATAAAATACATGTTTTATTCTTTATGTTTATTTGCATTTGTCCCCATTTCTAAACCCCAGTAGTGTTTTTTATTATTATTATTATGTTTTTAATGACAGTAACTTTGGTTCTACGAGACACAGGAACACCAAACAAAGCTCAGCATGGTGTCTGACACCTCGAGCACCAACACAAACCAGGGGAACTTTCATATGAGGAGCTGGTTTGTCATGTGACATCAATGTACCATTAGTTGCGCTTCCAATGTGCTGCTCACATTGTAAAGGTTAATATTTTTGCCAGTGGACCCAACATTTAAATTGTAGTCACAATACTGGCGAGAACACACACAGACATGTTTTTTACATATCAAGCCATGTAGGGTCAAGGCTTCAAAATTTCATTCAGCCCATTCCTCTCATTACTACACTGCAGTTTCTTCCTCAAGCCAACACAGGCAAGAGTTCAGACCTGTGGCAGAAGAAATCACCCCCTGGAGATCAGACCCAGTGCTGGCCCCAACCTGCTCATCTCCATCAACACAAACCTCTGGGCTCAGCTGAGAACATGGAATCACTCACATGAAGAAATCAAATCCTGGCAGGAAGCAATCATCGACTGCATGAAGGGTGTCATTACCGCCAATCACCACAACGAGAGAGGCTCTAAGTGGGCGTGGAGAGGACTGATGAGCACTGTAGCAGCCAGCAAACCAGAGATCACCAGAGAGAGGCCAAAAGGGGTAAAAGGGTGCTCAGCTCAAGAACTGCCCAAGAGCCGCCCGTGCGGGTCCTGAAGGCGTCTCGTAATCAAAAGCCAAAAGGCGCTGGATAATCAGGAGCAGAGAGCAGAAGAGCAAATGAAGATGAGGTCAAGTGGAAACTGAAACTCATGCTCCAAATCAGAAAAGCCTCCACAGCGAGGCTGGGTGAAAAGTCTCTCTTTTGCATTGATCCTCTTGAATAAATCATCACAATCATCACAAATAAAAACCAATAATACATGAATATAAATATTTAACAGTTTCCGAGAGGTGGTATCTTTTCCTTTTTATTGCACAGGTTGATTCATGGAGAATGCCAACCTGTGCACAAGAATGCCAGGACCACACTTATGAACCCACAGGGAAAGGTGTGTAATACTAGGTGTGGAAAGGGTCTGTGTGTGAGAGGTAATAGTCCACAGGGGAGGAGATGTGTAAAGGAAAAATGGGAAAGGGGAAAAGTCTGGGAGGAGATACACAAATATTCACTGTTTTTTGGGAAAGACTTTATTTTGAGATAAAGGACAAACAAAATTGTCCTAATTCAATACAGTTGTTATCTCTCTGTTTATATGTGTGGTGTGTGTATATTATGTTAGCTCACCAGTAATTAGATAGATGGATAGATAGATAGATAGATGGATTAATTAGATAGATGGATAGATAGGTGGATATGTAAGTAAGTGTAAGTAATAAGTAAGTGTGTGTAAACTGACCTGTAAATCTTGTATCTGGTGGTGAAACCGTGCTGGTGCCGGTCGGAGAACTCTGTGAAGTCCCGGGCCCGGTGGAAGGGGCCCTTGTCTTGCAGCAGCCAGCCGCGGGGCTCCGCCGGGACCCCGGCCCACAGGAGCGAGAGGACGGCGGCGCCCAGCCATAGGGACATGGGGACCCGGAGGGGTCTAGACCCGGGGGCGCTCCGCTCCGGCATGCTCCAGCCATGCAGCCCTCATTCTCCACGCAGAGACCCAGAGAGACCGGCTTCTCTTCACAGGGGGGTCTCGGTCCGGAGACCAGAAAGGAGGACACTGTCCACCAGAACACCGCAAACCGTCCTCAGAAACACAACACCTCCATCCCAACACGTCTAACGCACCTCAGCGCAGTCAAAAACACATCTACGCAGTACAGGTGTAGTCATAGATATGATAAATTACAGTTAAATTACAGTTTACAGTTTAACACCTCCTCAGTATTAAAATAATGTCTGTTTCTGTTTGTCCTCAGATGTTGGCGAGTTTTGTCCTGTCAGGGAGAGGGGGGACCGTTAAACAGCTTTTTGCCTCAGAAATAAAGTTCTCCACGCCCCCAAAAGGACCGAAGGAATCCAGGTGGCGCAGACGGAACAGGTAAGTAAACATAAGTGAAAAAAAAAAGAAAATATAAATTTTAAAAGCGAAAATCCTTTAAATCGCTCCGTTTCTCTGTGTTTAGTAGTTTTCTGTGAGCAGTCTGAGATGAGAGCGCGCGCCGTTTCTGTCACCAGACTGTTCGCGGGAAACGGTATGATGCGGATGGCTAGTGTAGTCCCGCCTTCTGCGTTATGATTGGCTGTATTGTTCCGCCTCCTGCGTAACGATTGGCTAGCACACCACGCCTTGTGTAATTGTCTGCCGAATCAGCCAATCCTTGCAAGGAAGGGTGGGGTTTGTTAAAGGAGAGAAAACACCCCTTCTTAAGTTGGAGCCCTTAAACTACACTGCTTAGTCAAATTCATAATATGGACAAAAGTATTGGAACGCACGACCATTACACCAACAGTGCATTTAAATCCATAGACTTTAATATAGAGTTGGTCCCCCTTTTTAGCTATAACAGCTTCCACTCTTCTTGGGAGATTTTCCACAAGATTTTGGAGTTTCGGTGGGAATTTGTGTCCATTTATTCTGTAGAGCATTTAATAGGTCAGACACTGATGTTAGATGAGAAGGTCTGGCTCATAATCTCCGTTCCAGTTCATCCCAAAGCTGCTGGATGGTGTTGAGCTCAGGGCTCTGTGTGGACCAGTCAAGTTCTTCCACACTGAATAGCCTGTATAGATCCTCCAGCCATGTCTTTATGGAGCCCACCTTGGTGCACTGGGACACAGTCATGCTCGAATAGAAAAGGTTCTCCAAATTGGGACCACAAAGTTGGAAGCATGGTGTCCAAAATGCCTTGGTCTGCTGAAGCATATTTTCCTTAACTGGAAGTAAGGGCCCTAGCACAAACCATGAAAAACAAACCTTTAATTACTAAAACGATCTATACAGGAGCATTGATTTATGGAACAGTATGTGGTTTGTCATTTGCTATGGAGGGTTAGAAGTGTCAATATAAAATAAAGAAATACGTGTCACGGCTGAGGGCCATTAATGGCCACCGTGTTTAATTTGGACTTTGATTTTGCCTTGTTTGTTTTGTGTCACGT
>JBBPDC010000011.1:7109185-7121464 GCA_037974485.1 Hemigrammopetersius urotaenia | reverse complement strand
GCGATCATTGTTTGGGGGAGCAGTGTGTGAGGGGAGCAGTGTGTGGGGAGCAGTGTGTGAGGGAGCAGTGTGTGGGGAGTAGTGTGTGAGGGGAGCAGTGTGTGAGGAGCAGTGTGTGGGGAGCAGTGTGTGTGGGGGAGCAGAGAGTGAGGGAGCAGTGTGTGAGGGAGCAGTGTGTTTGGGGAGCAGTGTGTGGGGGAGCAGTGTGTGGGGGAGCAGAGTGTGGGGAGCAGTGTGTGAGGAGCAGTGTGTGGGGAGCAGTGTGTGAGGGATCAGTGTGTGGGGGAGCAGTGTGTGGGGAGCAGTGTGTGAGAAGCAGTGTTTGAGGAGCAGAGTGTAGGGAGCAGTGTGTGGGGAGCAGTGTGTGTGTGGGGAGCAGTGTGTAGGGAGCAGTGTGTGGGGAACAGTGTGTGGGAAGCAGTGTGTGAGGGAGCAGTGTATGAGGAGCAGTGTGTGGGGAAGCATTATGTGGGGAGCAGTGTGTGGGGGAGCAGTGTGTGGAGAGCAGTGTGGGGGTGCTGTGTGAAAAGTGTGTGGAGAGCAGTGTGTGGGGATCAGTGCGTGGGGAGAAGTGTGTGAGGGAGCAGTGTGTGAGAAGCAGTGTGTGGGGAGCAGTGTGTGGGTATAGTATGTATGGGGGAGTATGTATGGACGGTATCTTACTCAAGGCTACCTCAGTCCTGGGATTTGACCCCACAGCCATCTGATCGCAGGGATAACTACCAGGCCTCCAGCCAACAAGGCCACAATACGTACTGCACTACTGTGCACCTCCATCAGTGCACGTGCATCCATACAGAGATAAACACGCAACAAAACCACTGCTCTTATCCACCATGTGATCTGCTCAAGTCCCACTGCTGTCAGAGGAGCGTTGCCTCTACACAGCCCTCGTGCCTCTTAGACTGAGGCGCTGTTGTTTTGATTTAGACGCCGCTCTTGTCTCTGTTTGAGGATGTGTCTATTCCCTGTTGTCGTCTGTTCTGTCGAAAGCGATTTGTCTCTGATTATAATGCGGCTGCACAGGCGAGCGGCCGGGAAAAGGGAATTCGGAACGCGTCGCTCTCTTCAATCTGTTTGACCCGAGTGTGTTCATGTGGGACTGAGACAGACAGAAAGTTCCCGAGTCCCAGAGTTTGGGCTGCCCTCCCCGTCTCCTCCAGATAAAACCTTGTTAGCGGGATTGTATTCTGATTACATTGTCTGAGTAATGGCATGTGTGGTTAAGCACCGAATCATGTAATGAATGAAAAAATCGGGAACAACAAAAGAAAGAAATTTGTAAGTGATTGACAATCATGAGCACCATTTCTCAGGTCCCTAAAAGGGATTTGTCCATTGTTTTGTGGTGTAAACGCTCTATAAACCAAACTTTCCAAATTTCCCTTGCCTCTGCATCATTTACCATAAAATTACCATCAAATGTACAACAGTGATACTTTAACACCGACAATAAATAAATGCATTTAACCATAATTCAGTTTATCTGGGCTGGTGGGTCATCCAATGTTGTCTTACTGCAGCTTTAACAGAATATTGTGAATCTGACATTTAGGTTCCCCCCCACACATAAATGGAACATTGTGACCACCATGTCAAAAAATAACAGATGTGAAACTTTTGGGTTGACCCAAATAAATGCAGCTACCCAATGAAATATAGAGCCAAGAACAAAAGTATGAGGCATTATGTAAGTCATGTGAAAGTGACTTTCTTGTCAACCGACCTTAAACATGTATCAGAAAACTTAAATGTATCAGATGACACACTATTCTGTACAGTTCCTTCTTCTTTAACGTGCTGCTGGGTTCGTTAGACGCATTTTCATACTTGCACATTTTTTAAGACTGCATTACATGTATTTCAGGGTTTCTATGAGGGACGTCTGACAAATGATCTGTAATAACTGAATAACTGATGTCTCGGGACACTTGAGGACACATCTACTACACAACGGAACAACTCCATCTGCAGAAAACAGCAAAACAGCAGCAATTTTTACCCAAACAGGTCCTGAATTCTGGCTGATTTTTCATTACGTTTGCATCTAAATTCTCTTTTCGGAACAGTTTCAGGACGAGCTGCAACAAACATTCTATCAGATCATAAAAAATCTTAGAAATGGAAAAAAACATACATTTTTTGAAGCGAAGTTCACTAAGTGCACAAAGTTTAGTTACAACTTATATACACTCAAGTTTCCATGTTGACTTAAAGGTACATTAGTAATTTTAGTACAGAGTAAGTACATTTTCTGTTTGCAAATACTCCACTCCCCCCTCAAAAAAACTATCACAAGAAACCAAAAATGAAATTTAAATGGGATTGAAGAGGAAGAAGTTTAATGAGATCCAAAACATCCTCCCAATCATTATTATCTTATAAACTCCATCATACCTCAAGCCAGGACTTCCTGAAATCTCTGAACAGTGATGCTCCCTGATATGGTCTTCCATTTACAGCATTTATCCAAAGCAACTTCCCTTCCCTAGCTACAGGGGGCAGTCTCCCTGGAGCAACTCGGGGTTAAGGGCCTCCCTCAGGAACCCAGTGGTGGTGCTGAAGGTAAGATTTGAACCTATGACCTCTTGGCCCAGTCATCCTACCCACTAGGCCAGTGGTTATCAATGGTTCTCAACCTTTTCGGTTCTCAACCTCGCACTGTCGGCTCCGACCCTCGCACTGTCGGCTCTGCCCATCGCACTGTCGGCCCCGCCCCTCACACTGTCGGCTCCGCCCCTCACACTGTCGGCTCCCCCTCAGTTCACCATTTGGTTCAAACTCCCGTCCAGAAGCAGCAAATACTGACAAAACTCACTCAGAACACAATAAAACACAATAAAACAACTACAAAACAACTCGCTTTTTTTCATCATTAAAAAAAACTTATCGCAGCAGAGCGCCTCTCTGCATCGCTCGACTGATCTGGGAGCAGTTTTCAGGCTCATTCGAAGCGTTACAACCTCCACTATTCGTTAAATATCGGCAGTTGTAATAATACACCAATGGCATTTTAATAATACACGGCGTAAAAAGGGATTTTTGGGACAAATTGCGGACCAATGGCCTGTTTTCGTTTTATACTAGCGGCCCAATCAAAAGCCTTCGTGGCCCATCAGTGGTCCGAGGCCCAGTGGTTGAGAAACCTGGCCTTGCAGTTCAAGCTTCGTCCCTTATTGAATGGTTGATTGCAGCAGCAGTTGGAACAACATTAAGACCTATTTTTTGAAGAGTAAAGGCACATAGATTTCAACACCGCAGCTACATTTTGAGCAATTAGCAGTTCTGAAATATAGTGGTCTGGCGGGTCACCACCATATCAAACATGCAACTGCTCTAATAGAGAAGTGTTTTGAAGCTTTCCAGTAAAGGTCCACCTGCTGCCTGACCAAACGAACGTGTACCTGATTTGTGAACCTCTCAAATGTATTAAAGATAAGAAGACAGTTTCTTTGAAAATCGAAATTAACTTTCCTTTTTGAAGTGGTTTCATGGTTTCAAAATATGCTGTTCACTTATTGGTCCAGACAGTCCATATATAGATAGTAGACATGTTTTGTGATGAATAAATGCAGCTACCCAATGAAATATAGAGCCAAGAACAAAAGTATGAGGCATTATGTAAGTCATGTGAAAGTGACTTTCTTGTCAACCGACCATAAACATGTATCAGAAAACTGAAATATATCAGATGACACACTATTCTATATTGGTTTCATGGTTTCAAAATATGCTGTTCACTTATTGGTCCAGACAGTCCATATATAGAAAGTAGACATGTTTTGTGATGTCACAAGAACTAGCCTTGTTACAAAATATCCACACTCTTGGTCTGCGGTCAAGCGGTTTAGCCCTAGGCATCTGCCAGAGCTGGCCATTAGCATTCTCCTCCAAGTGTGTGGAGCTGTGCTACGATGATACATTAGCAGTTCAAGAAGATCCAGCAGAGCTTCATGTGTGTTGGAGGAATCATGCTCTTGATCTCAACCTTCTAGTTTTGCTGGTATTGTGTCATTGGGGAATTCCTCAAGCAGGTAGAAGTGGGAGCTAAATTGGGAAAAAATCAAAAAAGAGAGTTGGAAACTCTTTCACAGCTGGGTTACAGTAAACTGGGGTAGTGCCTTCAACAGGAAGTCACTGTAACAGGTATGGGAAATGACCTGTTAACACACTTGATGCAAATCTCAGGGTTTTGTTGTTAAAATATTGGGCGACGTACTGCCGACTACCTTCGTAGCAAAATAAAAGTGAGTGAGAGAGAGAGAGAGAGAGGGAGAGGGGGGGAAGAGCATGGAGACCTTTGTCTTTCTGTTTCCTCAATTGAGCTTCTCTGCCTCTAAGGAGGAAGTGTGTTTCAAAATGCTTGGTGAGACCAAGTTGCGTGCCTCCAGAATGAAAGACAGCAACTCAAGGTATGTTTTTCAAAGCTTTTTTCCCAAGATATGACAGCAGGTGTTGCATAGATTTTCATGGAAGGAGCTGGTTTTGCAACAGCAATGTGATTCTTCAGCATGGTACGTGTTAGAAACTTCCTTTATTAGCGTTACTCAACTCTGTGAAGGACTCATCCAGGCAATGTTTCAAAACAGTAGTTTAGCAGACCCTGGACATGGTAGATCCAGATTATGCTGCAGTCTGCTCAATAACCTTTTCTTTATTTCAACACACAACATCAGGTGCTTTAGATACAGAGAAGGATGGAAACCCAGTACTGTCCGGTTTAATGCTAACATCAAACCTTCACCTTTGGCTGCACAAGGGGATAATAATCGATAACACGATGCAATAAGCAAAAGCATCCCAATGTTTCGGCTGTTCTGCAGTGGCCTAATAACTTTTGGGTGTCTGGGTACCATCATTTGCGATGTGCACTTGAAAACTGACCATTAAGAGAATGCTTTACTCTATAGAGGAGCCTCAAGTGGTTCATTTTGTGTTGCTCGCAAAGATATTTTCCAATAACGTTATGCACCGAGTAAAAAAAAAATGGCCCTTGCAGTCTTGCCTTCATCTGGAGAGCAGCGGTACTTCCTCTTTTAGCTTCTTTAACTGGGTCTCCACAGATTAGCATTGTGCCATTCCAGTTTTCTGACACATTACATTGGATGCTTCCAACCGTATACTGATCAATACAGTCAGAAAAACAGTTTCGTAGACGTTCCTCTCAAGATACAACAATGTTTTTTCTTATTTGTTACGGTTTGTGTTCCTTAAGTGTGGGTTAAGGTCTGCTACATTCACTTTCCCAATAGAAAGAGGTCTATTTGTACCTTATCCTTGCATAACCTAACTGCTATTCAGTGTGTACAGACATACATACACTTACATAAGCACACATATCTACATTTATAACATCGTATTATTAGTATAGCATACTCTTTTATTCTATACTATAGCTTTATTCGATTGTTTTGCTGCTCTTACCTTTGTTCTGTCCACTTTCTGCTGTAACTATGGAACTAATAAAGGCTTATCTTATTGTTTCCTATCTTATTAACTGAAATTTTCAGGGTATAGTTCGGAACACTGTCAGTGAGGTGGTTCCGTCAAGGGAACCTTTAGAGAGGTGTTGCTTCTTCTGCTTTGTATAAAGTGTTTTACTCTTGACTGGAGGCTTTTGTTTGTATTGTTCTACTTAAAAAGTGAAGTGAAGAGAAGACACTTGGAAAGGAAGTTGTTGTGCATGCACATAGATCTTGGAAGGTACATAGTCAGACCCAAAGGACATTGTTGTACATTCAAAGATACATTTCTGCTGATAGTAATTTGGAGGACTAAAGGCAGTACAGTCAAGACAGTAGTGTATGGAGTTAACTGAGCTACTACTGTAGTGACAATGAACCCTGTTCCCCGAAAGGTAGCTTTTCATTCTCAGAGTGAAAGCAGGGTAAGGAAAAGGTACAGTACAGGTTGTCCCTCAAGGTACCCTGTAAACGTTGCCTCAAAGGGATACACAATAGTAGATTACATTCACTTTACCAAGGGAAAGGGGCATACTTCTACTTTTTAAAAATTAAAACAAAACCTGAATTCAAGGAAAGTTGTATGGAGTCAGCTTGCAACAGAATATGGTACCCTATCTAAAGGCACTGAAGAAATACCTGTTAAGGCTAACAATTTTAAGGGTACCCTTCCAATGAGAGTTTTTCTGAGAGTTTACAGCAAAAAACAAGCAAAAAATAACAAAAAAATTCTGAAAAAAACAAGTACAGTATTTGTGTAAGTTGTCCACAGTTTACAGGACCTGCTTGTCATTTGTCTTGGTGCAGAAATGTGGACAAGGACAAGGACAAAAAGAGTAGACTGAGCCTTCTGCTGGCCAAGTCGGGGTCGCATGAAAACGTCAACCCGGAGAAAAAGCCGCCGGCCAACACCAACCAGTAAGTCCTTGTTGCTTCTTGTGCACCCTGGAATTTAGTGCCATCTTGGTGAACGTGTCAAAGCCAACGGCACAAACACTGCCAGCCTGTAGTTTCAGGAGAACTGATATCATTTCCGTGTGACTTGCAGCATCCTGCCAGAGGTGGCTTTGCGATGGAGCGACTCCTTTGAAGACCTTCTGGCTGATCAAGGTGAGATTACGCTAATTCTAGTTACTCAACTATATGAAGGACTCATCCAGGCAATGTTTCAAAACAGTAGTTTAGCAGACCCTGGACATGGTAGATCCAGATTATGCTGCAGTCTGCTCAATAACCTTTTCTTTATTTCAACACACAACATCAAGTGCTTTAGATACAGAGAAGGATGGAAACCCAGTACCATCCGGTTTAATGCTAACTTCACCTTTGGCTGCACAAGGGGATAATAATCGATAGCACGATGCAATAAGCAGAAGCATCCCAATGATTCCGCTGTTCTGTAGTGGCCTAATAGCTTTTGGGTGTCTGAGTACCATCATTTGCAATGTACACTTGAAAACTGACCATTAAGAGCCTGGTTTATTCTGCAGAGGAGCCTCAAGTGGTTCATTTGGTGTTGCTCGCAAAGATATTTTCCAATAACGTTCCTTTGAAGACCTGCTGGCCGATCAAGGTGAGATTACGCTAATTCTGGTGATGCTTAGCTTTTGAGTGAGCACTCTGCAGCACCAACCCCCCACAGCATGGTGCTCTAAAACAAAAAGAAGGAGAATGGTTTGCTCTCGGTCGCTCCTGTGGAGAACTAAAGGTTAAGGGAACTTGATTAAAGATAAAACCCGACTTTAGTGGTACGCTAACACTTCGAACCAGTCCTTGTGCTTCTCAGTGCAGTTTTGTGCATCACAACCAGCAAACAGTCCATTTGTGAGGAACTCACAGTTGTTCATAAACACATTTGTTCAGCCTGACAAAATGCAAAACCAACAACAGTCACTTCTGCATTGGAGGTTAAATAAAGTCAAGTTTGCTTGTTCTAGGTCAGTGGCTCTCAGATCAGGGCCTGGAGTTCTAACCTAGGCCAGCTCTGGAAGGGCTTGTTACAGCAAGATACTACATCCTATCTATCAATTTTGGAGAAAATGCATCCATAGAATATCTTCTCTCAAACACTAATCATAAAAACAGCTTGTTTATTCAATTTACATGAACTTTCTGTGTTTTCCCAAGTCAGGCCCATTCTATTTCTACCCGCTTATAACATTGCTATGGGTTTCTCCATAAAAACAGTAATATTTCTCTTTTTTTCATTTTAAAACTCATTAAACAATTTGTTAATAGAAAGCTGTTGTTTTTTTGCTTTGTATGTTTGAGTAGGTCTTGGTCATGTTGTATATGTGACATCACAAAAACAAAGATTTCAAAACCGTTTTTGGTGAAACAATAGTATTGCATAATCTGCTCTGTGAAATCCTTTCTTTGGAGTTTGTCTCCACACTAAAGTACATATTTAAATTCTAACATCTTCCAAAAGAGAGACTTTTGCTTTTTAAGGGAACAGTTCAGTCAAGAATGCTAATATTGATCATAATGAATAAAAGCCAAAAGCAACCAAAGACTATTTGTATTATTCATAGCTAGTGAGTGCTAGCTTAGTATCTTAGCATGTGTGGTTGAACTGTTCCTCCCTTAAATATGCAAATGTATGTGGGACATTCAAAAAGTGTCCATACTTTTTTTTTTCTCTCTTTTTGTTAAGAATTTCAAAAACAAATCTCACTTTTCTACACAGTCCAACGTCGCACCAACTTTAAAATTCCAGCTTTCACTGTTTCCTCAAAAAAAGGAAGTGCAGAAACTGCTGAACGTCCCTCGTATGCAGATTTAAGTGCATGAAGATGCATCACTTGCATATTAATGTCTCATTTGCATGTTTACATATTTTAACACACAACTTCCAGTTCCCCACAACACTTGTGGGCACATCAGTGAAGATTTATTTGATAGCTGTTGCTTTAAAAAACAACCCTGATCCCCTGAAGCATCACCTTGTTGATGAATTCATTCCATTACAGATCCGGACAAAGTCTTTGGCACCTGTGTAAACTGTTTAAATCCATTTTCTGAACAGTGAGGGACATTCTGCCAGCAAATAAGTTAACATTGGAATAAATGCCAACAAACTAGAAAACATTAAATAATATCTAGATTTAGAAATATAGATACCTAGATAAAATTACTTGACATTGGGTGAGCTGGTTAGACAAACACAGGTTTGGTTTCAGGATTTGTGAAACTCCAGCAGCACGTCTTGAATCTTGAATTCTGAAGTTTTATTGAGCTGAAGGTATTTGGGATATTTAATGAGAACTACAATGTAAAACCGGGCTTCCATGATCATTTACATTTACAATTATGGCATTTATCAGACTCTTTTATCCAAAAGCAAATGTAAGCAAACATAGACATACATAAAACCACTATTTACTGTATTAATATCATTTGTATCATATTATCATCATGTTTCATATTTTCTAATATTAGTTTTAAAAGCCTATCCTGCTCAGGGCTGAGAAGATCCTCTGTTCACTGTTCACTGTTCAATGAGGGTAACTTAAAAAAAAAGGTCATAATTTATTCAATGATACATATTGTAGTGTCCCTGTACACATAGGCGGACACTGTGATGCAGTTCAGTAACTTTAATACCAGCTGATGTCGGCCCCAGCCACGGCATACAGAGACACGGCTCAACTCCACATCAAAAATAACTCCTCCCAGACCCCAAACTCCTTCCACTCTCTCCCTACACCTCCCTGCTGCCCCCCTCTATCCAACATTAATCCCATCCCCTTTTTCCAAACTATACAACTTCCCTTAACATAAACTTGAACACGCTACAATATTTTCTGGAGTCTATTTTAAGTCTAACGCAGATTTTTCTGAGACCCAAACTGTAATACCTCCATTAGTCCAGCGGTGGCGGTAATACACTGAAAGGTTGTCAACCACCATAAAAAGAAGAAGAAAAAGAAGAAGCTGCTGCAGTATGTAGCATGACTGCTCCGTATCTTGTCCTCGTATTTTAGTTTTAAACCCCCCCCCATTTTCAACAGTTATCTCAGTTTAATTAGTGTTAGTAAGCTGTGCTCTGTCGAAACAGGTGGGTAGAGAGAGTTCTTTTGTGTTTGAGTCTTTGTTTTTACATGCTGCTAATGCTAACCGCTAATTCTAACATTTTTTTAAGCAATAAAGTTGTCTGATTCGGATTATTTATTTACCATTACATTTTCTTTAAGGGTAATTCATTAAACTGAGTTTAAAATGAAATTAAAGTGTTCTGGGAGCAGATTTGGGGGCATATTTAGGGTTTACACTATAAAAATAGAAAAATAATTTTTGGCATTGTTTATAATAGTAAAACTTTAGGCACATTTGAGAAAAAGTATGTTTTAATTAGGGATTATGCTGCCATGCAATACCTGCCTTTACTCTTCCACCATGAATAGATTTAAATTTAAAACTCTGGTAAAACAAGTCCAAGCTGATGGCCTTCATCGACATGGAAGCCCCCAAAGAGGTTCAACTGTATTTATTTCCATTTCATTATAAACAATATAGGTGACCCCACCCTAAAACAAATGATACAACAACAAATTATACAAAAAATTGTGATAGCCGTAACAATAAAAACAATAGTCATGTGTAATAACTTTCTGTGAGGGAGCTTTTAGAGTCTTGTGCGACTTGGTGGGTTTCTCTAGCACAAAGTATTTCACACTAAACCCACTCTAAATACACTTTTCTCAGGTGCCTAAACATTGAACACAGAATTCTATGTCCAGGATCAGGACTAAGAAGAGCCACTGTTCACTGTTCAATGAGGCCATGTGTTACTTTTCTTCTTTAGATGGGGTGGAGGCCTTCACACGGTTCCTGCGCACCGAGTTCAGCGAGGAGAACATTGAATTCTGGTTGGCGTGCGAAGACTACAAGAGTACGGAGTCAGCCACCAAACTGCAGTCCAAGGCCAAGCAGATGTACGCCATCTTCATCGACACGGAGGCCCCTAAAGAGGTACCGCTTTTTTCAACTGCATTTATTCACATTTAGGACGCTATAACACATAAACAATCCAGCTTGACCCTCCCCACCCCACCCTAAGACAATCTATGGGATACAAAGACAATTTACAGAAAATAATAACAAAATAATATAAGAGAACCCTTTATTAGTCTAAACTTAAACCTTATCGCATTGTCACGGCAGAAAGTGGACAGAGCAAAGGTACAGTAAGCAGTGAAAAAGTGTATGTATGTACACATTGAGTGTGTGTGTGTATATATATGTACAGAGTAACCATAATAAAAGTGATTGTGTGTCAAGATACAGCTCCTTATACGGAAGTTCCCCCGGTGTGCGTTGGTGCTCGTGGTGTCAGACATCATTCTGAGCTTTGTTTGGTGTTCCTGTGTCACACAGAACCAAAGTTACTGTAATTTAAAAACATGTTCCATGAGTGATGTTGAGGAACCCCTGTGGTCTTCTCTTGGTCCCCAGGTGTTGAAAATGGGTCTGTCTGGGGGTCCTTGAGGACTGGCTTGAGAACCACTGCCCTTTTTCACATGAGAACTCCAGTGTTAGTCATATAAATCTGCATTTGCGACATCTGTACGTTGTTTTTTTTTTTAGCTGTGACAAAATTTAGATCTACATTGTAACAAATAAGCAGCAAACTTGTTTACTCAAAACACTCCAGTGGCAAAAGCCAGCGGGTGCTGCAGCAACAGCCCAGTGGTTTCTGTACTGAGCTCTTTGCATCCGCCGGTCTTCTGCACTTGAGAACGTATAGAGAAATGTTGAAACGACTGTCTGTGGGAAGAGACTACACAAAGGTTTGGTTTGAAAATGTTTAACTGTATTCCTTTAGAGAGCCATGCATTGAAATGTTCTGCTATAATGAACCTTTTGTTTGGATTTATTATTTTATTTCTTAATTTCTCTGCCTAATTCCACAGTTGAGATACAACTATGTTCACAAAAGTAGCCTTGAGAGTGTCCAAGCTCACCAGTGAATCGACAACATGTCTTCTGAGGTTTTGTCTATAATGTGGATAATAGTAAAATAGTGGTATAAAAAGAAGAAGAAGAAGAAGAAGTTGCTGCAGCATGTAGCATGCTCCCCACACCCCCCAATTTTCAACAGTTATCTCAGTTTAATTAGTATTAGTAAGCTGTGTCCTGTCTAAACATGTGGGTAGAGAGAGTTATTTCAACCTTTCTTTTGTGTACGAGTCTTGGTTTGGCATGCTGCTAATGCTAACCGCTAATGCAATAAAGTTTTCTGATTCAGATTATTTATTTAACTTTATATTTTCTTTAAGGGTAATGCATTAAACTGAGTTTAAAGTGAAATTAAAGTGTTCTGGGAGCAGATTTGAGGGCAGATTTAGGGGTTAAACTAAAAAAGCAAAAAGCAGGGATTACTGTATTTATGTATTTTAATTTCATGAATATAGGGAAGAAGTGGGTGGTGGTAGCCTAGTGGAATTGGATACTTGCCTCTGGATCAAGATGCCTTGGGTTTTAATCTTACCTTCAGCACCACCACTGGGTTTCTGAGCAAGACCCTTAACCCCAAGTTGTTCCAGGGAGACTGCCCCCTGTAGGTAGGGAATGGAAGTTGCTTTGAATAAAAGAATCTGATAAATGTCATAAATGTAAATGAATTAGCAATAACGAGAGGCCTAGCGAGTCACATGCTCTCTCATGACTAACACCAAACCGACTGTAAATGACTGTTTATTCCAGTAGAAGAGTTTAGTCAAGCTGAATGTACACTGCATTTACATTTACGGCATTTAGCTGACGCTCTTATCCAGAGCGACGTACATCAGTGCTTAAGAAGTCCACAACTGTT
>JBBPDC010000011.1:7096719-7109085 GCA_037974485.1 Hemigrammopetersius urotaenia | reverse complement strand
ATCCCTTTCATTATATTTATCTTTATTATATTTTCTATTCTGTAAAGCACATTGAATGACCGTCTGTGTATGATAATGTGTTATATAAATAAAGTTGAACTTGAAGTTGAACTTGAACTAGAAACTCCCATTTAAATTTATCTTCAGCCCAAACAGACAGTCGAGCTGGAACTTCTTCACTTCCCAGTTGTTAGTTTGTGTCTCCACTGTTGTTTTAGGCCTCTTTCCATGATGACATTTCAACCAATCAGAAAGCAGTGATGCAGCCGGTTTAGCTGTGGCCCACTTTTGGTCCTGCAGTCGAGCAGCTCGGGTTCGGGTTGCTTTATTCTTGATGGAAGAACATTACTTTGTAGTACAGCACGGTTCCTTCTGCCAGTGGAAAAGCACCAAATGTTTACTGTCCAAACATTTACTGATATTTACAAATAATGTTTTCCAGAAAAGACATTCAAGAACTTTGCTGGGTAAAACTGAAGACACATTTTGACCCTTTACTTTAATAAAGGATTAAAGATCCTTATTCACTCCACCCTGTGAGTGCAGCGGACAGCTCAGTTAATGAATGAATGTTTTTCATGTTTGTGGTTTTCTTTAACATAAACACTGACTGGATGAACTTTACACGTCCTTTCTGCAGCTAACTGTCACTGCCAGGAGGAAGTCAAGTGTGTGTGTGTGTGTGTGTGTGTGTGTGTGTGTGTGTGTATGTGTGTGTGTGTATGTGTGTGCATGTGAATTTGTGTGTACGTGTGCATGCGTGTTTGTTTGTGTGTGTGTATAAAGGTGTGTTATGTTTGTGTGCATGTGTATTTGTGTGTGTGTGTGTGCGTGTGTGCGCGTGTGTGTGCGTGCGTGTGTGTGCGTGCATGTGTGTGTGTGTGTGTGTGTGTGTGTGTGTGTGTGTGCGTGCATGTGTATTTGTGTGTGTGTGTGTGTGTGTGTGTGTATAAAGGTGTGCTCTCTACAGGATGTTATTTTGAATGCATTGCACTCCAGGCCCTACAGCCATGCACTGCTTGCAACTTCCCCTTCATGTTAACTGGGGGTCCCCTTTTGCTCCTACTGATGCTCCGGAAGTGACAGACTCCATAGACCCCGGCGGTGTTGAGACAGTTCTGGTTCACACCTCTTGCTCTTCCCCTGTTCTCGTGAAGACTCTGCCTTACCGTATCACAGCCGCGCGACTTCCTCTGAACGACTTTCGCTTTGGTGCGGTCACGTTCGCCGCCCGAGGTCTTGTTTTTGTTAGAGATGGTTTCTTTGTTTTCTTTATTCAGCTCAGGTTTCATTTTGCTGGCGGGAAGTGGCGTCATCAAAGCTGCAATGAAATAAAAAGAAAAAAATGAGCCTGGAAAGTTTCAAATCTTCCCTAAAGCAAAAAAAAACCTTCTTTTTCTTCAGGCAAGTACCTACATTTCCATCTCAGAGCACATTGTAAAAGAAGCTGTCTGGCAAAAACAGCAACTGCCTACAGCCAGAAGGAGCTGGAACTGGAGAACCAGAGAACTGAAGTTCTGCAAATAGTCAATAGTCGCAGAAATCTTTTTTGGATAATACACTACCTGTCAAAAGTTTTGCACACAGATTTTCTACATTTGCATATTTACTAAAACTACACTTAATATTCTCTTCTAATACATACATTTGCAGTATCTTTACCAACTGAGTTATTATTCAGAAAATATCTTGTATTCTTTACTACTGACCTACAAAAAGCCACCTAATAAAATTATAATTATATTATATATTATACACATCAAACCAGACGAGTGCTAGATATTGAACAAGCTATTAAGTGATGAAACAGGTCATGAGTGTAACTGGGGTTGTTATTCCTTTAAAGCCCCAGCATTACTGGAACATTCAGTCAATATTCAACCTGATGATTCAACCTGCCTGATTTTAAAGACACGACTCATTCACTTTCAGAGATCAAGGAAGTTAGATGTTTCATTTAACTGAGTCGACATTCTGAGAGACGTCAACAATGACAGAAGATGATGGATAAGGACATTTGTCGCTGCGCCTACTGCGATAAGCCCTGTGCGATGCTGCATTAACGCTGTCCATGATGAGCTACTGTTATACATCCATGAGGTCAAACCCACCAGACATCCGTATGAAACCGAGCCGGTGGGCTGAGGCTTTCCTGTATGACACACACAGACTTACAATTGACTCACTCACACACACACACACACACACACACACACACACATCAGACTCTATAACTCTTCCCCAACACACACACACACACACACACACACACACATCAGACTTTATAACTCTTCCCCAACACACACACACACACACACACACACACATCAGACTCTATAACTCCTCCCCATCACATACACACCCATCAGACTCTATAACTCCTCCCCCTGTCACTCACCCACACAATAATCTGTTCAGAAACCTGAAGCTACTTTGATGTGCACTTTCTTACTTGGGTTTAAATTATTATAATTATCTGCATCATCATTATTATTATGTCTACCATTATCATTATCATACAGTTTCCTTCTTGGGTGTAAATTATTTATGAGCAATATTCTTACCATGTGAAATATTGTATTACTGATCTTCAGTATTTCTGATCTAGTACTGATCACTATTACAGCAGTAACAGACTTCTAACCACTATTAGTGTTACTAGTAACTATAACTGTAAGTTATTTATCTATAGTATTAACACCCCAGGATTTGTGTGTATAGCACGGTGTATTTCATACAGAGTCTTTTCTGCAGTTTTTATTTGATTTTATTTTGACAAATTTGTTCATAGCAGACTGACAAACCTACTCAAAGTGTATTTATGAGCGATGCTGTACAAGAACGACATTTTAAAAAGATTTTTATATTCAGTGTAAGGTTCTTTATGCCTTAGAGGTTCCCCATAAAAGTGTTCAGGTGGGCAGTTCTTTGAAGAACAATTTTTGTAAAGTGTAGGAACCTCCACACAGGACCCCCGCCTAATATAAAGGTTCTAGGAAAAGTTCTTAAACTGATATAGAGGCTTTGTGTGAAGGTTGTTTAAGCCTTAGATGTTCTTCATACTCACACATTTTTAAAAATGTGGTTCCTCAGGGAAGCACAATGGTTCACAGCGGTTCTTTCATGGAACTTTGAGGCACTAGAAATGATTCCAGAAGGATGCCAAAAAGGGTTCTTTGCAGAATGCCATAGAAAAAGCACTCTTTGAACTATTTTGGAGATCCATTCTTGTAAAAGAATAGTGTGAGGAACCTTTGTAAAAAATTTAAAAGATCTCCAAAGAACCTTTAAATTGGTGTAGAGTATTTATATTTTGCAAAGGTTCTTCACACACATTTTTTTGGTAGCCCAAAGCCCTTCCATTGAGAAAAATGACTATTTCTGGTTCAAATCAATTCAAAATTTTATTTTACAACATAAAAAATCATAGTATCATAGTAAAATACTTCATAGTGTAGAAATATGTTTTCCCACTATGTGAGAACGAGACCTCCATCAAACCGCACCGCTGATGCAAAACCCGTCAACAACCAGAACAAACCAGTCTGGAGCTGCTTTGTTTACACGTTGTTGCTGTCTGGAACAAAACTGCTCATTCTGTTCTTGGTCTTGATGACATCACAGCTTCACGTCAGGAAGCTTTTCTCCACTATGGTGGACCCCACAATGCTAGGTAAGCATTCTCAGGTGCATCTTAAGCACAAGCAGAACCTCCATTCTGCTCCAGGTTGCATTTGACACTAAACATTAGGGTTTTTTAGAATTATCGAGCCCCATTCTACAGTTCTACAGCCCAGCAAAGATCAGAGCACATGTACCTCCACCTCCGCTTTCCACCTGACAGGCCACCAAAAACAGGCACTTGCTAAATTCTGTGAATGAATGTGTATTATTTGGACTGCAAAATGCAAATGTTACATGTGATGTCATAAATTAAGATATTTTAATAAGCCTGTATATTTCCTAACACCCATAACACATTTTTCGAGTTTGGCCCTTTAATTAACCCATAGTAGTGCAGGCTGAAGCCCAGCTGCTCATGCACTTTTTGTTCAAATACAGCTTTTAAAAGTCAGGTTCCACAAACATCAGGAACTTTTTAGATGTACCGAGCCACATATTAATCAATCCAACTGTTTTACAATCCAGCAAAGGTCAGACCACATGTACCACCACTACAGGTCTCCACCAACGCCCCTCTGTAGCTAATGCTAATATGCTAAACTGCAAATTGCTAAACAATTTGCTAAACAGAAAGAATTACATGAAAGCTAAAATAAATTTTTAAATAAGTAGTTTACAATAGTGCACAATACTTTGTTACTAAATACTTCATAGTACTGAAATATGTTGCAGCATTGAGTGGGAGGCGGGGTTGGGGTAACCTTCTGGTGGTCCAAACCTCACCTCATATTTTGGCTAACAGCAGACTATCTTTAGTCTGTGAACCACACTTTACGTTAGTCCGGCTTTAAAACACCCAACCTTGCCCTGACTGCGACACTGAATCTGCTCTAAAATGGAAAGAAACCTTCTAGAGAAATGAAACCTTCATCGCCACTGGCAGCCTGTAGATGCAAAACACAACAGTCAACAACCAGAACAAACCAGTCTGGAGCTGCTTTGTTTGAAGTGTTCTGCTGAAGAAGAACCATCATAATGAAACTGCTCATTCAGGTCTTGGTCCTGATGACATCACAGCTTCACAGATCACTTCAGGAAACCACTTGTGGACCCCACCATCCTCTTCTCCACCGCTGTGGACCCCACCATCCTGGCAGAGGAGAGGAGAGGAGAGGAGAGGTGCAGCCTGAGCCCAAGCAGAACATGCAATCTGCTGTGTATTGTGTTTGTAAGAATGAGGTCCCCATAATATAAAGATTCCAGTGAGAACCCTTAAATCAGTACAGTTTCTTTAAGGTTCTTCACACTTTTCCTTTTCAAGCATAATCGTTATGGGGAGCCAAAGTCGGTTAGTCTATGGAGAAGAACTATTTCTGGTTGCAAATCAAGGTTTAAAACAATATTTAATGACATTACATTATATTTTGTTAGTAAAATACTAAAAATACTATGATACTATAATACTAAGGGTGCCAGAAAGGGGTCTTTTCATATTGAAATAGAAGAACCAGGTTTTAAACAGTTCTTTGAAGATCTGAAGAACCTCTCCACATGAAAAACCTTTAAATTGCTACAGAGTCTTTATATTATGTAATGTTTCTTTAAGCCTTGTCTTACTCAGAGATCTCCCTTTAAGGCAGGTTTTCTAACCTAAGGCTAATTTGCTAATTTGCTAATCTGCTAAACCGCCTTAGAAAGAATTACATGAAAGCTCAATTGCATTTTTAAATAAGTAATTTACAATAGTGCACTATTCTTCGTTACTAAATGACTTCATAGCATAGAAATATGTTTTCTTATTGGGTGGGAGGTGGGACTTGTGGCCCAAATTAAACATCCTATGTTGGCTAACAGCAGACTATCTTTAGTCTGTGAACCACACTTTATATTAGACACATCTTTTAAACCACCAAGCCCTGACTGTGACACTGAATTTGCTCTAAAATGGAAAAAAGGGTTAGACCAGTGAGACCTCCATCACCACTAGCAGCCTGTAGGTGCAAAACACGTCAACAACCAGAACAAACCAGTCTGGAGCTGCTTTGTTTACGCACTGCAGCTGTGCAAAAACCACCAAACTGAAACTGTTCATGACATCACAGCTTCATTCTTGATGACATCACAGCTTCACTGATCACGTCCGGAAGTTGTTCTCCACTGTGGTAGACCCCACAATGCTAGGTGAAGTCAAGGTGCATCTCAAGCACAAGCAGAACCTCCAGTCTGCTCCAGGTTGCATTTGGCACTAAACCTCAGGGTCTTTTTAGAATTGGCAAGCTCCATGCAGTTCTACAGTCCAGCAAAGATCAGACCGCATGTACCTCCACCTCAGCTCTCCAACGCAACAGCTCTGCAGCTCAGGCTAATTTGCTAATCTGCTAAACTTCACAGTTTTTGTGAATAAAAACAGCCTTAGAAAGAACTGCATGGAAGCTTCTTTCACAAACACAGTTTTCACAGTTTTGGATTCTACTGTTTATTACTGAAGGCAATAACTTCAACAGGTTTTCCCACATCAGCGGGTGCCAGTTGCTAAATTCTGAGTTAATGTGTAGTTTTTGGACTGCAAATGGTATATTGTAACAATTAGGGCTGTCATAAATGAACATTTTGAACACTTTTCCAGGCCCCATGGCGGCGCACTGGGTAGTGCTGTTGCCTCACACTTCCAGGGTTCGGGGTTCGAATGTTTCTCCGGGGTCTCTGGGTTTCTCCCACAGTCCAAAGACATGCTGTCAGGTGAATTGGGTATTCTGAATTGACCGTAGGTGTGTGTGTGTGTGTGTGCCCTGCGGTGGACTGGAGTCCCTGCCTCGTGCCCATGGACCTCGAGATGACCCTAGTAAGGATAAAGCGGTTACAATGAATGAATAACCCACTGAATAGCCCGTAATGGTGAGCCAGCAGAGCAACAACCTACTGGGAAACTTTGGGTCCTACATTCATGTGGACGTAACCACCTACCTAAAGATTGTTGAAGACCAACATCCTTTCATGGACTCCCTGTTCCCTAAAGGCAGTTGGCTCTTCGGTAGGGTAATGTGCCCGCACACATTTTAAGAACTGGAACATGACAAAGCATTCAAGGCGTTGACTTTACCTCCAGATCTCAGTCGGAGCGAGCATCAGTTGGATGTGCTGGACAAACTAGCTCAAACCGTGGATTCTGACCACACTTCGGAGGTTTTGTGGGCTTGGAACAGAGTTGTTTAGGACCTACACAATATTAGACAAGTAGTTTAAATGTTATGGCTGTTCTGCGTATGATATTTCTTCTCATTGTGGCCACATGCACTTACTGTTGCTCTCACTGAACATCAAAAATAAAAACAGGAACCTTAATGGAAATCAGGTGATCTTGAAATGAAAATAATGTTGTTACGGTAATAGGGGCAGCTGGTGGCCTAGTTAGGGCGTTCGATCAGAAAGTTGTGGGTTTGAATCCCAAGACTGCTAGTCGCACCACTGAGGTACCCTTGAGTCAGGTACGGTACACACTGCTGCCCGGGCGCCGTGTTCCTGGTGGCCTGCTGGTGAATGGGTTAAATGCAGAGGAATGCGCTGTTTCCACTGTGGTGTGTTCACTTTACACTTTACTTTAAAATGAATATATTCTGGTACAGATGGACGGGGCGGGATGGGTCAGCCTGGCTGCAAATTTAGAACATTTCAGTTCCTCTATTTCAACCAAGGGAATGAACCAGAGACAACTAGAAATGTCATGCGCTTTTTACCACAGGTGTATTTTTGAATTTCTGGAAGAGCCGCAACGGGCCATTCTCGGACAATTAGCTTTACGGGGCTTTATCCAAGTCTAACTCATCTCTACATCTCCTTCTACATCCCACACGTGCTCTTAAATAGAGATTTACAATTACATACAATTACATTAACGGCATTAAGCTGACGCTCTTATCCAGAGCGATGTACATCGGTGCTCAAGTCGTCCACAACTGTTTCTTAACCCTGTAAACAGCTTAAATCCACACCCACTATTTAACCGAAACCCGGCACATTCAGTGCGCCTGAACAACATCTGTCAAAAGAATACCTAACCAACAACAGCCAAACAATATCTGAACAACACAGTCATAGAAAAGGCAAGAATTGGCTTTGGTTGCAAGTATTCACTCATGCATTATGCATTATTATTCATTGTTTACCCTGAATACAAACGTTGTTCAGCAAAACTGTATGAATGAAAAGTTCTCAGCTATTTTAAATAAAATAATATTTACTATCCAGAGCACTCTGCACGTGCCATTTGCAGATTATAGGTGTAATTTTCCACTGTAGCTGTTTATAGGGACACATTTGCATGCATGCTCGTGATATTTCGAATTCGTCTGTTCGCTTATTGCTTTAACCTAGATACTGTGAAAGCAGATACATGTGAAATATCATACAGGCTGGGAGAGAAAAATAAAATGGAGAAGTGATACTGAATGGGGCTTTCTAATGCCGTCTGCTGATGTTCCTCGGGACAGGCACGCTGCTCTTTCACCTGCATGAGCGAAAGCCCCTACAGCTCCAGTGAAAGGTTATGGGATCTACTGCACTTGACTTGAAAGGCCTGGAATATTTGATCTGATGTCCAGGACACAACAGTCACACTGACAAGGCCTGATTAGCTTTAGCATGCTAGGAATTCTAAGCAGTTAGCATATCTTAGAATAGGAGGAACTGGATTCCCATTCCAATACATTTCCCTTAGTTTGAGTGGCAGATTAAGCAGACTATTTGTCAAACGAACCAATAAATCAATGAATAGATTAAGTGTTAAACAAGTGTGAAAATCTTTGAATGCTGCAACACTTGCATATCTTTCAACACATACAGCACAATTACGATTCTGATTAAGAGAAGTTCTGCATTAAAAATGCATCCAACAGATGAGGAAGTAAACAAAATACATAAAATAGTTTTTAACTGGAAATATTTGTTAATATTTCACAGAAATTTTAATCTTAATTACTGTAGACACACACACACACACACACACACAGAGCCATGGAAACAAATAAGAGACCACTTTTCCCTTCTGTTCATTATGTGTACAGTTTGTGGTAGTGTGTGTGCGTGTGTGTGTGTGTGTGTGTGTGTGTGTGTGCGTGTGTGTGTAAAAATATGTGTGTAGAGTGTAGTTTAAGATTTCCAAGGTATAATAAATTATTTATATTTATTATTTTTACATTTTTAGATGATCAATAGTATATAAATCAATAGTGATTTTTTTACACAGACACACATCACAAAAGCTAAAACCAGAAAAAAAATGGATGAGGTGTTCCGGTATTGATCATTCAAAGTCCTGCAGGACGTGCCCGAAACGGCCACACTCTGGTCCTCAGCAAGCAGCCCTGCTGTGTTTTGCAAACTCAGACAAAGGGCTCATTAAGAAGCTCTGAGGTAAAAGTCAGCATTTGCTTATCGCTGAACTTTCCACTGCCAGATTTGCATCTGTACATGCGTCCCTGTCTGCAACAGAGAGCGAGAGAAATAGAATGCGCGGCTCTGCCTGTCCTATCCAGCTCACTAGCGTCACCCCAAACTTCCTCTTGTGGTCATGTACGTGTGAGTGATGACGCTACACCAACGGCCGACCGCCTGCTTAAAAAGGCCGCGAGACGGGGGCTGAGTTTGAAAACCTGCCACAAGCAACAGTAGCTGCACACTAGATCTAGCCCTCAGTGTGAAGAACACAACAGCAGGTAACATGCCAAGCTTACTGCCTGGGACCAACGAGCTGGACAACATGAGCAAGGAGGAGAGGCCTCAAGCAGAGTGAGTTGACTTATCTTTTCCTTTTACTCTTTTACAGATACAACCAAACCTCTATGTGCATGCACTAATGGTACACGATCACTTTTGTCTCCAGGAGGAAAGACCTCAAGTGGCGGTTTCACAAGCTTGCGAAAGCCCCAATGGCAGACAAGTTAGTTTCTTTTTTTTTTTGTCTTATCCTGTCGATTCATAACAAAAGTCAAGTGTTAATAATATGGACGAAGATGCTCATGATCCTTCTCTTCACACAGACTCAAAACCAACGAGACCCTGCTCTGGTCACAGTCACTGGAGAGCCTTCTCAAATCCAAAAGTAAGTACAGCCTCCACATCTCTAGTGTCTGGAAGCTCATTATAGGCCTACGTCGACTTGTAGTTGCCGTTATAAGGTGCATTCTTGACAAAAGCATTATTCAGAGTTGATGAACAGATATGTAAAACAGAACAGAGGGATGCAAATGTGTATATATATATATACAGACATGCAAATGTTGAACGTAGTTACTGTATATGCTTGATTCAGGTAAAAAAAATGCCCTAAATGGACCGATCCATGGTGGATTTAATATTTCTGGTTCCTAAATGGACCGATCCATGGTGGATTAAATCATTCTGGTCCTCTCTTGCAGATGGCAAGTCAACTTTCCAGGCCTTCCTCAAGTCTGAGTTCAGTGACGAGAACATTGAATTCTGGCTGATCTGTGAGGAATACAAGAAAATCAGGTCCACTTCCAGGCAGAGCACCAGAGCCAAGAAGATCTTCGAACGCTACATTCAGGCAGAATCTCCCAAAGAGGTACGAAGGGTGCTCCACCAATCAATTCCATGAAGCTTCCCATCCTGGTCCTGGAGTTTACATTTGTGTCAATTCTCTAATACTCTTGACACAAAACCTCCCTGGTGCAGTTAGAAGGTGCTCCAGGAGCAGGCTTGGGAACCATCACCATGGGTCATTTTATAACTTATGTCTTTCTAAGTGCTTCAGACTCTTTCATGTTTTCTAAACATCCAACAGATCAACATTGACCACCAAACCAGGGAAGTCATCAGACAGAACGTACAGTCTCCCAACAAGTGGTGCTTCGACGACGCCCAGAAGATTGTGTTCAGCTTGATGGAGAAGGACTCGTACCCTAGGTTCCTCCGATCGGAGCTCTACAGGAGCCTTCTGGACTCGCTCTCGGATATGATCAAGGTCTGATGGACGTGGCTCCTGAGAGAAAACCTGGAGAACCTCTTGACTCTTCTCTGAGGACTATGGCAGGAGAGCTAGACAAGGACGCAGAGGCCAAGGAAACGTGCCTGGATGGTAATAGACTTTGACAGAGGGGCGTTCTGCCACTGGACTGGCTTCAGCTGCCTACGTCTGTCGCCTTGCCGTGCTGCAACACTATCAAGCGTCTGAGGATTATTCTCACAGAGGAAACTGAGCTTCCCCTGTAGCTGAGTCACCTAAACATGGGGTCCCAGAAATGGGGGTACTTTTTGGAAGGGGAACTCCGCAGCGTAATCCCTGTGTACCACTTCCACCACCGATACGGCTTCATGTAAACAGCAGAATAAGCAATTGTTTCCAATGCTTTAGAGGTATAATCAAGGATCGGACAACAGTAATGGGGTCCATTGATAGAAATCTCATGTCAAGCCATGGCGCTCCCATGAGATCGATGGACAAATGCGATAACCATCGCTCCTGTTCGCTCTACGAGACCGCAACCCACGGAAATCGCTCACATGCTGTTTCAAGATGGATATTAAACGTCTGAGGGAAGAGTAAATAGTGATGTTTATGCAAGAAAAATACTTTAAAGATATTAGAGCTTGGCTTAAATTTGTAGTCGACTTGTACAAGAAAATACATCTTCTTAAGAAATCCTGTTAAGAAATGACTTGTGTGACTTTAAGCATATGCAGAAAATGTTGGCCATTTATGTATTTCACTGGTTGAAATACCTTTTCTGTGTATATTTCTCTACTCACGTGTGATTGACTGAATAAATCCAACACTTGCAACAAACTTTTAGGCCTGTGCGGATTTTTTACTACCCTGCGGGGATTTCTTAGATCTGTGCTGAGCATTATTTTTTTTTGTGTGTACATCATTTGATTTTTGCACCGGCAGTGCATGAAAGAAAAATGCTTGTCTGGACGACTTTGGACATCCCCTAACTGCTCAACTGAAAGTTTGCAACCACATCACTGACTCTGTCACCACTTCCCCGTTTGTACAAACTGGGCCTTGGTTGCCATGCACCGTTTCGGTCAAGTGACTGTGACCTGACTTTACTCGACAAACCGCATAGGAGCAATAGATTTCTGATACTGTAATCTTTAGGAAGCACATGTACTATTCTTTTCTGCAAGGCTTCATTCTTTTGCCTCTTTTTACAGTTTGCAATATGTGGTAGTGTCAGAAACCCCATAAGCGAGTTTATTTGACAGCACTGCACAACGCAGTTCGAGGCGAGTTTGGGGTGACACTGTAAAACTAAAGTTGTGATGCAAAAGTTATTGGAAATACAAACAGAAAAAAAAATTGCTGATTGATAAAAGTCAACCTTGCTGCCCTTATAGCTTTAGCACAGTGTATAGCCACTGTTACATGTGACATGACCCCATAAATGTTCACATGAACAGAGTCAGGTACTTAAACCCTGCAGGTTCACAGACATCTTACATCCCTGAGGAAGATCAGATCCTAGACTTTAGCAAGATGAGTGATAAAGCAACAGGCAGCATGGAATAAAGAAATCTACCCGTGGTGTGGTTACAAACACTGCAGATCTCAATAAACATATCAATTTCACTTTGACTTGGTCAGTCGAATTCATACCAGTGAACATTTATTCCAGTGAAACGTCATGAAACATCAGATGCAACCAATGAGGTCTATATAGACACCTCTCTATCAGAGATAACCCAAAGACCTGCTGGTTTAGAGATACTGCAAACGCCCCC
>JBBPDC010000011.1:7057563-7069236 GCA_037974485.1 Hemigrammopetersius urotaenia | reverse complement strand
ATATGAAAAATATATCTCTCACTCTAAATGTGAAACTCCACATTTAGATGGGGCTCGGTGACCCCTTTCCAACGACCAAAAATGTCTATTCTCTTACAAAACAGAGAAATAAAAGTTCTCCATCAGAACTTTTTAACCCCCTGCTGCTCCGCCCTCTAACAGAAAAGTGTGGTCTTTTAAACGTGGGCGTGTCCACATCATAAGCCCCACCCATTCACTTTGCTGACAGGACGCACTCAGGTGCGAGTTTTGATGATTGACTGTGGTTTCCTATTTTCAAATTCAATTTATTAACCTTTTTTTTTTTATTGTTTATGCAGTTTCTGACACTGAACGACTGTTTTTTTCTGTAAAAATTTACTAGAGTGGTTTTGCCCAGCTAATCAGTAGCGGTCCGTTTTCTGTTCAGAATCAGAAATCGTTATTGATCCCAGAGGAAAGTGCTATTTGGGCCGAGGGGAAAACTGGTGCAATTTGAAATGTTCACCAGACGGCTCTCAGAACCACAGGAGAGAACCCAACCAGCTTGTTTTCCTGCTTCACTTCCCAAATAGTGTACAAAAATAGGCGCACACACACATACATACACACAAACACACACACACACACACACACACACACACACATATATATACACACTTACTGCCCACATAGAGGCAGGATCCGGCCAGCACGTGGCCGCCGCCGCCGTGGCAGACCAGGTTGTCGCCGGACCGCTGGTCGGAGCCCCTCAGGTTGCTCAGGGTGACGCTGAGGACGGTGGGGCTCAGGATGCTGTAGGTGCTCCTGGGGAGCCGCTTGCCATTTAGCGTCCAGTACAGCGAGCCGGCGTGCAGCCCGTGGTCCTGACTGACCGAGCACGTGGCCGTCAGGCTGGAACCAATCAGCAGGGCCGGGTCCTGCGGATACACACTGGCCATCGCTGGGGGGAGCGGAATAGAGGCAGCAGGTTAGAGACAGAAATCTAAGCCACGTTTCAGTGTCCAGGTTTAACTAAAGGTGAAACAGCCCGAGGTCATTTCAACACAGCTTCAAATTAATCCGTGAGGGGCCTGAAATAACCATTAGAACATACGCGGATCCGTGCAAGAAATGCAACTAATGGTAAACTGTTGCCATTCTGCGAAACAACTCCCTATATGGAAGTTCCTCCCTGTGTGTGTTGGTGTCAGACGTCATGCTGAGCTTTGTTTGGTGTTTCTGCAGGCCTAAGTCCACCCCTTTTGTGACTAGGTCCCACAAACGGACTTCCATCCATCCACACATCCAACCATTCATCTAACTAACCACTTATCCCTTATTCCAGGGTTGCAGGGCTGCTGGGCGACAGGTAGGGAAACACCCTGGACGGGTCACCGATCCATCACAGGGCCCAAAATGTACTTTCAGTATCAAAATTATTACTAATGACTCAATTAACTACCAAATACAACAAAACACTGAAACTGAAAACTGACCTATTCTAAATTCCTCATCAGTGTGGTTTAATCAAGTACAATAACTAAAACCTCATTCAACTAGACTCTTTTAAAAACACAAGGAAAATAATGTGATGGAAGAAAAGTTGTGTTAGACATTACTTTCTTCTTAGAGCACGGCACAGCAGTTGAATGCTTAAAGTAAAACTGTGACCAAAAATCTAAAATTTGCTTCATTAGTTTAATGCTGGAGACGAATGTTGCTACAAACGTTAGAACTTAACAATTATATCATTTCTGTAAATACACGCCAAAACTTGTGCTTTACCCCACTTAAACCACACCCAGCTCTTGTGAATATGGTTTAGGACACTGTACGACTTACTGTGAGCTCTAAAAATGAATATAACTTCATGACTACAGGTGGCCATGTCAGATTTCTCCACATTTCCGATGATCTTTTTATTTTACTCCTGAGGTGGTTTGTGAAAACAGACCCTGTTGTCCAAAACACTGCCTGTAGCGTTCGGCTACGTGGTGAAGTTTTATTCACTTGTACAAGTCATACTCAGTCCTAAACCACATTTACAAGTGAAGGAGTTTGACCAGGTTATGGGTGCCTTTACGGACAATATTTAGATGAAAATGAACTTGGGGTTCTTAGCGACGCTAGCTCCAGTTCTAAACTAATGAAGCTAAATTTGGACACCAAGCTTGTCTCAGCTGATCCACCACATCTGGGCTTAGTGGAAAACTGTGAGCAACGTTCTCTTAACGGGCGTTTTTGTTTGTTGTTTTTTTCTTAGCAGACCCAGCCCACTCAATAATTGGCCACGCCCAACCAAAATCGCTACCTTCAAGTGACCGAGACACGGGTTGATGAAGTGAAAATCAAGCTACAGGCTCCAGATATAGGACGGGAAGGTCTTTCCTATGCGAACCTCAAGCTATAAACCGCTCACAACTATGACAAAACATATCCGGCATGGTTTGATAAAGAAGCTGGTGGAAAAGCGGCACGTAATTGGACACAAATGCACTGTCCATCTCAACGCCGTCCGTCCTGGTGTTTACACTGGCTAATTGCGGTAACTGGACGTATTACATCACGTCACCGAGTAATGGTTTTCACGCAGGCCAACACCGTACTCCATCAATAAGGAGGCGGGGGGGTGTCTTCCAGTATTTAGGTTTCGCTGCAGCCGGGTTTACCTCACCGGCGCTCTTGGCCCCGGACGCGCCGCTGCATCACGGGGACGCGTGTTCATCAAAGGCAGCAAAAATCAGAGCCCCTTTCTACTTTAAACACTTTAACGACAGCTGCAATTACCCGTATTTATTTTATGTGTCCGAATGGGAAATGGGCTGTAAAATATCGCTTGTTTTGAAAGGGTCCCGCGAGGTGAAGCCCAAAGGCCTGTGATCACTGACGAAACAATCCAAACCAATGCAAACACACAGCAGCTCCCAGTAAGGCCTGGATTAGCCGGCGGGAGGGGGCTAAAAAACAGGGTCCTTCTTCGTCCTTCTCGTCCTCCCCTTGCCCTCGGGTCGCGCCGCCTTGTACCTACACCCCTGACATCCTGTGACGGTGATGGACCCATGCCACGTTCTTAAGGGCTGCAAAATCCTCACCTGGCAGAGGAGGGTGTGAAGAAGGCAAGCCTTAATTGAGCGTAATTAGCCGCTCTTAGCCTTTTCTTCCCTCCTACCTGTGCGTGCCATGAAATGCCTCCTAATTACACGCCGTTCCTACCCTTCACTCGCTCTGCGGAGAACACAGTTCTGTCAATCACATTCGACGTCTGCTCAAATTTCTCTCATTCTGTATAAACTAGTTTTAAACAAATAAACAAAACTGATGGACAGGATGGGCTTAGGGTCCCAGTTAGTACCAATACCAGAGTAATACTGACATACTTGGTAAAAAAAACTTGCCCGTCTGTATCGGACACAATATTAAAAAGCACATTTTTTTGTGTGATTTTTTTTTTTATGGTTTTATTTTTTTTATCTAAAGTGCCCAGAATGTTAGAATATTAATAGTATATTGAAGGGCCCAATATACTACAGTTGTGTTGGATATTTGTATCATGTCCCCCAGCCTTAGAGGTAATCAGGCTGTTTTCATTACTGCGCTTTTGGGAGTGATTTATGTAAATGACTGTCAGCTCCGAGTCCCATTATCACACTGATTATCTGATTTGCCTTTACCATATGAAAATAAACGCCTCTAAATGGTTCCTGGTTTGGATGGACAGTTCCAGGAAAAGTCCTGTCATGGCTCTAAAATCTCATTCATTCAACGCTTTTGTTCTTTTATGGCCTCTTTAGAGCCCTTTCTGGTACCTTTATTTTGTATTTTGCTGGTAAAATACAGCATCTATGGGACAAATATGAAAGATTTCTCAGTTTGGAGGCTACACAGAAGCAACTTCTCGAAGCTTCTTGAAAGAACCACATGCATCAATGTCTCCATCATAGAGAAGAAGGTTTAGCCTTTCTCAACTTGTTTCTCGGAAGCTACGTTTGTATTAAAAAGGGTTCAGTACGTTTCCAAATAAGGTCCTTAGATTTGTAATAATACTGGAACCCTTTTAGATGCTACAGAACATAAACAGGTTCTTTAATGAACAATGTGTCTCCAACATAAAGAAGAAGCAGGCGAAAGCATTCTCAAGTTTTTTTTGGAAGCTACACGCTTAGCCGAAAGGGTTCTAGCTATATGTAGGTTTATAAGGTTCTCTGATTTGAAAAATAGTGGAACCCTTTTCAGTGCCTAGAATTTGTAGCATTAAAACTCAGGTATGAATTTGTTTGACCAAAACAAGAATATTTGACTCAAAACAATACTGGAACCATTTTAGATGCTCCAGAAACAGTTTATAAAGATTATTTAAAGAACTTGAGAAGACTAAGGAACCGGTCAAATCTTAGTAAAGAACCAGCATCGTTTCTACCGTTTGTAATATTAAAACTTAAACCACTCTGTCCACAATGCCAGGTTCTTTAGCAGTTTAGAAAATGTTTCTTTAAAGAACCAGATACAACAGCGTCACTACAAATACCAAATACACTTCTCAATAAGAGGAACTCTCTTAAGAACCAGCCAAATGGTTCGGAGTTATCTTGGCTCTTAGTAAAGAACCATTGAAGAGCGTATTTTCTAAAGTTTGCACTCTTACGCCTCCAGTATGGATTCGTTTCAGCCACAGCGGCTCTTTGGCTTAAAAGTTCCAAAGTGGAACCCTTTTAGATCCTACAGAAACAATTTTAAAAGAACCATAAGCAACAGATTTACTACATAGTACCGTATACGGTTGCTGCCCCATAGAAGTTTGCCCATCAAGGAGACTTGAGGAAAAGTCAAGTGGTTCTGAGTCCAAACTCAAGTGGTCTTTCACTTGAAACAATAGTGGAACCCATTTTAAATATGCAACTTTGTTCCAAATAAGGTTCTTTGTCTCGTAACAACAGTGGGACTCTCCTTCAGTGCCCCATATTTTTGTGAAGACTTAAACAGTCAAACTGTTGTCTTGGTTCTTAGTAAAGGAGCATCTTTTCTAACATTTCCAACATTTTCCTCCAGTCCGTCGACAAGAACAAGGACAAAAACTTGACACCCGCCAAAATAACCCACCCGGGCCAGACGCTCCCCCCAAAAACAACTCCATGTCAAAGTTGGGATCCAGTTGCTAAAACCTCCCAGTGTGAGTTTCGGATGAATTACGAGCTCTGAATTCGCAGACCCTTGGAGGGGGCACTCAGCGCCCATTAATTACTTGAAGTGACTGAAACTGCTTCCCCACACATGTAGAACCAACGGCCCTCCACGGCCCCCCAAACTTCTCCGAACCAGGTCTCCAAAGAGCGCTAGCCTACGCCACACTAAATTAATCCGGCAGATGCTTTCTTCGACAGTGTGAGAATCAGAGGGGGGTTCTCAGCGCTAGGTTCTTTAGGAAGGGAGTAAAGCGAGAAGATAGACGGGTGCACCAGGAGATGACAGCTTTCAGGTCTGGTGGTCTCCGAGCCCCTGATCAACTGACCTGCTGAGCAACTTGGAGGCGGTGGAGAGCACACACACACACACACTTGTATACACACACACACACACACACACGCTGAGATCATACTCACGGTTGAAGGACAGCACTCCTGGAGTCCACAGCGTCAGAAGGAGCAGGGTTCCAGGGGTCATGTTTGGCACGACTGGGCTGGACATGGTCCTCCGTAGATCCCACAGAGTGTGTGTGAGAAAGAGAGAGTGTGTGTGTGTTTGGGAGTCGCCTTGCCTGCTGTCTTCGCCTGTTCAGCCCCGCACGCTCGTCTGGCGCGCGGCTCAGTGGTGCAGGAGGAGGTCCGGGCTCGGTCCTGTAGGTTCGTACGGGTCGCGTCGGGCCGAGGGTCTCCTCCGGTTCCGATCGGGCATGGTGGTCTCCGCTCGCTCCGACGCTTTTCTTCTCTCCAGCGCAGCTTCAACTCATCCAAGTTTATACCGAGCCAGACTCCGCCCAGCCCTCCCCGCACCACCCGCTCCAGAAGGTGGGGAGGAACCCTCACACTCCTCACACACACGGGTTCTCCACTCCCTTCTCATGGCCTTAAAGTACAGCAGAAATGAGGGGAAAAGTTTTTATACTGAAGTGGAAACTTAGATACACCGTTTCCTCCCTTCTGTTGTCCTTCACGTTTACTTTCTCTTTATTTTTGGTTTAAAATACAGTCTTGAAGCTCCAAAGCAAAGAAGACCCAACAGAATTTAAAAATCACCCCCAAAAAGATGTAAATGTGAAGTAAAGCCGTGAGGAATACGTTTTTGATACCTGAGTGAAAGTGAAAAAGTGAGATAAAGTGTGAAAAACCTTCTCCTCTCTTCTGTTTTAATGGACATTTACTTTTATTTTGGCATTACACTTTTGTGACGCTCCAGAAAAGAAGCAAAGGTGAGGCCGAAAAGAAGTGAGGAAATTGTTTTTTATACTTGAGTGAAAGGGGAAAGTAAGATCAAATGTGACAAACCTTCGCCTTCCTTCTATTTTACGTCCATTTCTTTTCTTTCTTCTCTTTATTAACCTAAAATTCACCACCAAAAATGTGAAGGACAAGAAATGTGAGGTAAAACAGAAGTGAGGAAATCTTTTTTTATAACTTAGTGAAAGTGGAACATGAGATAAAGTGTGAAAAACTTCAGAAGAAAGCAGAATAAAAACTCAATCCCCCAACAGAGGAACATTCAAAAGTGAGTTAAAGTGTGAACTGTTTTCCTCATTTCTGTTTAATTTACTTTCTTTCCCTTCTTATCTTTACTGGCCTAAAATTCACCACCAAAAATGTGAAATACGAGAAAAGTGAAGTAAAGCAGAAGTGAGGAAATCTTTTTTACACTAGAGTTAAAGTGGAAAGTGATAAAGACTGAAAAACTGGCCTCTCCCTCCTGTTTAATTTACTTTTACTTTGGCCTAAAATTCACCCATAAAAAAGAAGGTAAAAGTGAAGTAAAACTTTTTTAACAACTGAGCGAAAGTGGAAAGTGAGTTAAAGTGTAAAGAGGGACATTTTCTTCACAGTTTGATACACTTTTACAGCTTCTAAAGAACAGTTTAGAAGGTCTACAGTCTTAGAAAGGTTCTCCATGGGTTCTTTATAAAGATGCATAAACACTCACCTGAAAGTTTAAACGGTTCTTTGTGGGATTGAATGGTTCTCGGTGAAGAAGCATGTATACTTTTCTTCAAAGACGGTTCTTCAGATGGTTCTATATTTCATCTTGAAAGGTTTCAGTACCGTTACAAGTTAAAGAACCTTTTTGCTTAGAGTATTGCTTCTAAAAACAGTTTGAGAAATCCTACAGCTTTGGAATGGTTCTCCATGTAATCTCCAAGGCAGTAATATCTAGATCCAAATGTTTAAACGGTTCTCAGTGAAGAAACGTGCAGGCATAAAAAAAAAAAACACTTTAAATTGTTTTTTAAGGCATCCGAAAAGGTTCCACTGGGGATAAACTAAATTTTTTATTCATGTAGAAACTTTTTTAGCAAAGATTGGACAAGTACTGTGGAACCTCTTGACATTTGTGAAGGAACTGAGGGGATTTTGGGATTTCATTCTTTACTTTTTGGCCTAAAACACAACTGTGAAGCTCCAAAGTAAGAGATCTGAGCAGCAAAAGCAAAGCAGAACCAACAGCATGAAAAAATCACTCATCTGAAAGAAATATTTCTTCACACTTTAACTCACTTTCCACTTTCACTCAATTGTGAAACATTTATTTTACTTCACTTCTGTTTTACTTCACTCTTACACTTCACATTTAAAATACAATTCTGGATTCTGGAGCTCCAAAGCAAAGTAGAACCAACAGAACCAAAAAAAAAACCCAAAAAACACACACATGTGAAGCAAATCAGAAAGGAGTGAAAAGGGAAAGTGGCTTAAAGTGAGGAAAACTTTTTCCTCCCTTCTGTTTTACTTCATATCCACTTCTATCTTTGGGTGAAATTTTTATCCTGTTGGTTTTGCTTCACTTTGGCTGCTCTGATCTCTCACTTCAGAGCTTCACAGTTGTATTTTAGGCCAAAAATAATTGAATAAAATCCCCGAATCGTGCAAAAACAAACCTGTTCCTTCCCAGATGCTGGACATACCAAGAAGTTCACTCTAAGCTAAAAAGTTTCAACATAAAACCCAAAGAAAGCTTATTTAACCATAACGAAAGCTTTTTAGATGCCGTAAGAACACTTCAGCAGGTTTTCTGAAAAACTGTAAACAAGTTTCTACACTGAGAACCATTTAACTACACCAAAAGCATTTAAACTTTCAGATGACTGACTGCCTTTATAAAGAACCATTTCTAAAGGTGTAGATCTTCTCACACTGTTTTCCTGAAGCTACACTCTTGGAAAGTTCTATCTTGTACCAAATACTGTTATAGTGTAGTTTCTCAGAAAGAAACTGTTTAACTATTAAATGTTCAAACGGCTTTTTGAAATGTTGCCTTTACTTTAGAACCCACAAAGAACCTCCTTTAAGTTAAAAAGCTCCAGAAATATATTTTATAAAAGGGTTCTATAGAGTACCAAAAATGTTTGTCGACTCTTAACTGCAGTAGAACCACATTTAAAAGGTTTCTAAAACAATATATCATAGAGAAGAGCAATTTAACTACTGAAAAAAACAAGGCATTCAAATGGTTCTTGGAGTTTTCGTGGCTTTTTCAAAAAGAACCCTTGATTACTATGGTGTGGACCCACTTCTTTTCTTTACTCGACTCTGGCTTAAGTCAATACTTCACTGAAGTCACAGTGCCAGTATGATTTAAGGTACTCAACGTTCCCTCTTGGTTACGTTGTTCCTCTGGATTCTTCAACCTCCTGAAATGTGTTTCCAGGAAAAATCGGAGCTCCTTATGTTACCTTTCTTTAACGCAGAACCATTTTTATGTGGGAGGTTTGTTCTGTGACACACCTTCTCCAGATTTCAGTCTGGCCATTCAGGACAGCAGTAATGAGTAGGAACTCTCAGTCTGGCCTCAGGCAACACTTTACCCTGTGTTTAAGAGAACCGCTTTTAAAAAGTGCATTATTTAGTAGTGCTTACTGCTTTATGTGGAACTATGAGCACTCATAAAGCCTTCAGGACACATAAAGAGTTCTTTGCAAGGTTAACAGTTCTTCTCTATAATGGAAACCTTATTGTACTTGGATCTTACAATAGTGGAAACCTAACTATGAGTTGAATTATAACAATAGTGGAACCCAAATTTTAAGTGAAAGTCGACTTATAAAAAGTGGAACCCTAAATATAGACTGACCTGTAACAACAGTGGAACCCTAAATATAGACTGTCCTGTAACAACAGTGGAATCCTAAATATAGACTGTCCTGTAACAACAGTGGAATCCTAAATATAGGCTGGCCTGTACCAATAGTGGAACCCTAAATATAGACTGGCCTGTAACAACAGTGGAACCCTAAATATAGACTGACCTGTAACAACAGTGGAATCCTAAATATAGGCTGGCCTGTAACAACAGTGGAATCCTAAATATAGGCTGGCCTGTAACAACAGTGGAACCGTAAATATAGGCTGGCCTGTACCAATAGTGGAACCCTAAATATAGACTGGCCTGTAACAACAGTGGAACCCTAAATATAGGCTGTCCTGTACCAATAGTGGAACCCTAAATATAGACTGACCTGTAACAATAGTGGAATCCTAAATATAGGCTGGCCTGTAACAACAGTGGAACCCTAAATATAGACTGACCTGTAACAATAGTGGAACCCTAAATATAGACTGACCTGTAACAACAGTGGAACCCTAAATATAGACTGACCTGTAACAACAGTGGAACCCTAAGTATAGACTGACCTGTAACAACAGTGGAACCCTAAATATAGACTGACCTGTAACAACAGTGGAACCCTAAATATAGACTGACCTGTAACAATAGTGAAACCCAAAGTTTAAGTGTAAGTTGATTTATAAAAATAGTGAAATCCTAAGTAGAAGTCTACTCATGACAATAGTGTATAACATTATTTAATGTAACATTAAATATAAGTTGACTAACAATAGTGGAACCCTCAGTGTCAGTTGATTATAAAATGACAGTAGTGGAACCCAAAGTTTGTAAGCTGACTCCTAGTAATAGTGCCATGCTGAGTAAAAGTTAACTTAGATAACAGTAATGGAACCCCAGGTTAAAACTGACAAACTAACAAAAGCGGAACCATTTTTCACGACTATCTAGAGCCCTTTTGAACACTGCAGGCCTCAGGCGAAAGGGTTCTGAATGAAAGCTCCAGCACTATGCCGGAAAAACTGATACCACACTTGTCCAAAAAGGTGAAAGAGGCTTAAAAACGTTGCCTGAAAAATGACTAACTATAAAAAAAAAATGAAAATCAGCCTCATCAGTGGAAACAGACCTCCCAGCTCTGGTGGCGGCTGCAACCGCAGGTTGACTAACCGCCTACGCGGGTGTTCTGAGGTGGAGGACTTGGCCAGTGACTCACTCGCCCGGCAAGAGCGCGTGCGCTGAAACAATAACCGTGACGGCCGGGGCGTCGGTGGGTCAGCCCCCCACAATGGCGGCCATTATCCACCGCAGACAAGCCTCTTGTTCGACCTTGCGTTTACCACTCGTCCCACGCTGACCATGTCTGGTAAAGTGTGAGTGGACTTCCTTTCCAGTTATTAGCCCCAGCGTGCCCAAATAAGAGGCCTGCTATTCCAAGGCCTGTGAACGGAGGCCAAGCACAATACGGCTCACAGAGCTGCAGCACTTCAGGGAAAAGCTGTGTCACTCACCTCCGAGCGAATGACACGGACAAAATCCGAGTGTCTATAGACCCCACAAAGCTCTTTCAGGCTGGAATTTTGTTGAGCTTTGCAGGAAAACTGTGGAAACTACCTCTGTTGGGGATCCAGAGGCACTTCTTGCAGCCTGTAATTAGACTGAAAAAGTCCATGCATCCCGATTTGGGGTCAAGCGCAGGGCGGCTGCTCGGGACTGGAGTGGCCCTGTTCATGTTTACCGGCGGCTAGTAATTACCATGTTAAACTGCAGTAAACAGTCGGCAAAACACTTTCTCGAAATTCCAAAAGTAATTACGTGGCTCTTAACGGTAATTACATGACTGTTGAGTGACAGCTGAAACTGAGAATTACGGGAGGACCAGATGTGATTATACATGAACGGTATCCAAAATCTAACCCGTCTTGGACGCGCCACCCACCAAATGTGACTTGTAAGACGGTGAAACGATGATGGATTGGAAGTATGTAGTTGACGTTAGAGAACATGAATAAAGTGCAGGGCTTTAAAAAACTTCAGATTCACTAGAAGGGCATAAAAAACCCCAACACTGGACCTCGGACTGGTGCTGGGACATGTGTAGTTTGGCACTGGACTATAGATGTGGGTCGGGTGGTGACTAACTGCTGGAATCTGGGCCCGAATACCATTTTTCAATTTTTTCAGGTGCCAGTGGTGTTTCAATACTGCAATACCAAATAATCCTGGTTACATGTCATATTTAATCTTAATTTTGTTGTATTTGTGTGTAGTTAACTAAAGGTTCCACTATTCAATATAGGACATTAACGACTCCAGATATTTTCAAGTCGACTAGTCGGTCAGTCGAAGTCGAGTCGACGAGTTGATGATGTTACACACACAGCGGAGGAACACAGGCGTCCAACACTGAGACACTTTTATTAAAGTTCTCTGTAACATTAACAGTCAACA
>JBBPDC010000011.1:7031252-7053589 GCA_037974485.1 Hemigrammopetersius urotaenia | reverse complement strand
CGGTAGTGTTTTTAAAGGGAGAGTAATCGAAATAATCGACCTGGAAAAATTTGATCGATTATAGGTTCTGAATGTCGGTTTCGATTATTTTTCGATTAATTGCCCAGCCCTATTTCCACGTTCATGCTGGTTTAGAATCTTTTATTTATTTCTATTTTCACTATTCTGGAATGGTCTCCTCGTTCACAACATTCTAAAATGTTGTCCTCCATGATTCTCACCGAATTCAAAAATTATTCTTGAATTAACCACCTTTTCCAAATGGTCCACAGGTTTCTCCCCATTTCTGCTCTTCTAGATTGTTCTCTCTAATTCACGCTGCACTAGTACCAGTTCACACTGCATTTCTTTTATAAAGCATTCCAACAATGCAGCTTCCAAAAGTCAGTTGAGAATTGCTGGATTGCCACAGATCCACTGAAGAACGGTTTAAACCAACAGCAGAAGCTTAATCCTCACATTCAGTAATTGTTGTGACTTGTTGTGAACCCACAAAACACGGAATCCAGCTGGAGATGAGGGCTGTGGCCCAACGGGAAGGCCTTCAGCAGTCGTTATTTCGCCATAAACTAGCTGCCCAAAGCAGCAAGTCTGAATCTACGGGGCCATCCATTCTCTAGAAGTCGTCTTCAAGACAGCACAACATGAACCTAATGAGACAGGGAAGCGCTGGTTATTGGGACGCGGTGATTTAGTGGGCGAATGCTGGCATGTGGAACGCATTATCCCACCGTAAAGAGTTCGGGGGGGGGGGGGGGGGGATGAATTCTCCCTGGGACGCAGAGGGCTGGGGCTCGGCCCTGGAGTCGATGAGTGTGAAAGTCTCTGGCTCCCCCTCCTCGGCGGAGCATGAAGCCAACATGCCAGTAATGTAATGATGATTTCCCAGGGGAGGTTGAACTTCAGTCCAAGCCACCTCAGCATTATATTTCCAATCAGCTTGGCAGACGGGGATGAGGGGGCTTTTAAAGCCGTCTGGGGCGGCGCGGGGAGGCTCCAGCAGTTGTTGTAAATCTTCCTAATGCGGAGAGACAGTCAGCGACCCCGACGGTGCAATCCCCATTGATTGAGAGAAAGCGTTTGTTTGCAATAAAAAGCCGGGGCCTTCCAACGGCAGACTGTCTGAATGCCCCAGCATTGATACAAGGTGCCACTTCCAGGTTATCTGTTTGGGACGCAGTGAGAGAAGCCAAAGAACACGAAATCGGATCGTATTTTGTGAAGGACCTCCCAATTCACATAGTTTCTGAAGCACCTTTGGCATCCGCCACAGTAATGCATGACAGATGCACATCAGCCACGTGCTCACGGCTGGGAGGAGTCTCCAAACATATAGGTAGCGTTTCTATTGGCTAATCCGGTTAGTGCCTTTCCCCCCCTCATTCCGGCTCCAGTGAAGGAGGCCTGCTGTTGAAGTTCACAGACTCTATAGAATATAGATTATATAGAATATTTCCCTGTAAATTTTACAACACAGAATATAAAATGGGCCATAGCTTTGTTTGATTCTCTGCAATCTCATGAATTCTGCAAACAAACACGTCAGAACTCAACAAGGGCTCCACGGTGGTGCAGTGGTGTTGCGGTGCCTCACACCTCCAGGGTTGGGGGTTTGAATCCGGGTCCTGGTCATGTTTGTTCTCCTTGTGAGTTCCTCCCACAGTCCAAAGACAGGCACCAGGTGAATTGGTGTGTGTGTGTGGCTGTGTGTGTGTGTGCCCTGAGGTGGACTGGCTCCCTGCCTCACGTCTCGTTTCTTATGAGTGTAAATGTGCGTCTTATGAGCATACGTGGTTCTAGACGGGGGCCAGCATGGGCCAGGGCCCCTGTAGAAATGCTCCTGGCCCCTGTTATGTCCCCTGCACTGAACAGCCAATGATTAAAATATTAATTTCTTATGGCGACATGTGCTGCTCCAAGAATGGAACTAACGCTCTGTGTGTTCTAGACGGACTGTTTAAAGCTACACACACGCACTGTTATCTAGAACCTGAAGACCAGCAGCGCGAAGTGTAAACTCCGGTTGTTAAAGCGAACAGCTGGAGCCTAAATGGACTGCAAAGAGGCGAAGGTAGAACTGTAATGCAAATAAATGTAAAGCTAAATATAAAATAAAAGATATAAAATAAAATATTGACCTGTTTTGCCGTTACATGTGCTCCCCCTAAAAACACACTGGTCCCACCTCGGCCCACCCGGTCATTTTGGTCTAGAACCGCCACTGCTTTTGAGTGTAAATGTGTGTCCATTGTTGGTCTTCTAAGTACACCGCCTCTATGCCGCACACATCTAAAGATGGACTTTTCCTGTAAATTTTACTACACGGTTTCCATTAGCATGTTGGAAAAACATAGAATATAAAATGGGCCATGACTTCGTTTCAAAGATCGACAAAAGTACACACACTCACCCGGGATACACTTACATACTGTACATATTACTGCACAACTTCTATTATAACACTGCTCCCTCACACACTGCTCCCCACACACTCCTCCTCACACACTGTTCCCCACACTCTGCTCCCCACACACTCCTCCTCACACACTCCTCCTCACACACTGCTCCCTCACGCTCTGCTCCGTACACACTCTTCCTCACACACTGCTCCCTCACACACTGCTCCCCACACTCTGCTCCGCACACACTGCTCCCTCACACTCTTCTCCCCCACACTCTGCTCCCTCACACACTGCTCCCTCACACTCTGCTCCGCACACACTACTCCCCACACACTGCTCCCCCACACACTGCTCCCCCACACACTGCTCCGTCACGCACTGCTCCCTCACACTCTGCTCCCCCACACACTGCTCCCCCACACACTGCTCCACACACACCCCTCCTCACACACTGAGGATATGGGCCCTTTAAATAAAATCTAAACACCTTTTTATCTGATGTCAAAAATTATTTTAAAGAGCCCATATCATAGAAAACTGACTTTCACACTTCACTTTATACAGTTAAGGTGGAAAGGATGCACAGTGCATGTCGGCCAATCAGAACATTTACATATATCTGTCTTAAAGGAGCAGTAACAGCAGCAAAAACGTGTTTAATTTTATAGGATACAGAGAGGCTGGCAAATGTTAACTTAGGAAGGGAACTGTTTATGGTACATGAAACCCCACAAGTGCACCTCGGGGGAAGAAAAATAATTTAAAACAGTAGGATATTGGCCCTTTACACCAGAGGAATAAACAAAGGTTACAACTGTGTACCAAAAATAACCAATACAGTTTATATATGCAATTTCAAAACTGTATAGTATAGCATACTCTCCCCAGTCCTTATGATCAATTTCTGAATGAATTAAGAACATAAACCACATAAATAGGCCCTTTAATAGGAAAAGCAACAGAGGTCATGCATGGAGCCTCAATTTCTGCTTCCTCCCAGTTCTGCCATTAGAGGGCAGCAGAAGAATAATGGATGGACCTTGGAGTGGCATCAGCTTTCACATCAGCAAGCCTGATACATTTCAGGGCTCCAGGAAGCTCATAAACCCTAATTTCATATTCTGACGAGGCTCGCGGCGTGCGGCCCAATGCCTGATTTATGACGTGCGATTCTGTTGAGGGAGGAGGGAAGAGGAAAGGTGGCACTGGGGCAGGGTGCAGAAGAACGAGGCCTTTGTGTGCAAGAGGTCTGGGGCTTCAGGGAATGTTGTCTGGGCATTTGTGCTGCTGTAGTGCTGTGTCACCGTGCAAAAGGCCTTTCTCTGCTTCCTCATACCCTTCAGTGCGGCACGGCCAGGATGCGTCTTCAAGCGGCACGTGCATGCAGGCATTCGCATGGTATGCAATGCATGTGCGACTGTATTCAAACTAAATACACACCACAAGTAAGATAATATTGTATTTAGCTTTTATTCAAAGCGACTTCCATTCCCTAACCACAGGGGGCAGTCTCCCTGGAGCAACTTGGGGTTAAAGGTCAGGAACCCAGTGGTGGTACAGTAATCCCTCGCTTTTCGCGGGGGTTACATTCCAAGAGCACCCGTGTATAGTGAAAAAATGCAAAAAAATATTTTTATAGTGTAAATCCTAAATCTGCCTTCAAATCCGCTCCCATAACACCTTACTTTAATTTAAAACTCAGTTTAATCCATTGCCCTTAAAGAAAATGTAACGGTAAACCCATGATGCCTCTTTTAATTTAAAATTCCCCGCCGAGATATGCAACTCGGCAGGTTGCGGGAATTGGGACACCGTGGTGAGGTGAACGTTTTTTGGGAAATAACTCCTGATCTACTGGGGCTAAAAATACAAATGAGGGCTCGTTGGAAAGGTCTCCTGGAGATCTACCTAACTGTGGAGTTTGCAGGGTGTGAGTGATTAATGCTTCCAGGTCTGCTACAGTCTGCCCTGAGTCCCCTTGTGTGAAAACAGCCAGAAAAAATATATTTATTGCCACAAAAAAAGCAAAAAGGTGGAGGAGGATTTCCGCGTAAAACTATGAGCTTCGTTCTCAGATAAAACCTGTGTGAGCCTTACAACACCATGAATAGATTTTAAAAATCACACCAAACCCCTCTTGAAAACATTATAAACATATCTCCGGCATCAGGAAACTAATTTATAACCATTTCATGTATGTAAAGGAGCTTTAAGAGACATTACACTCTTCAGATGTCTAAACAAGTAATATTTAGTATTAATATAATAAGATAAAAACAAGTAATATTTCTAATGTCTGGGGTGAGGAATTCCAAAGCTTGGGGGCAGCACAGCAACATGCCCTTCATAGTGACCAGATGAGCAGAGGGGATAGAAGAGGAAGATCTGAGGGAGCGAGAGGGAGTGGCAATGTGAATAAGGTCAGACAGATATGGAGGAGCAAGCTTATGGACGCCCTTAAATGTATAGAGAAGGATTTTATAACTGATTCGTAATTTTACCAGAAGCCAGTGTAGCTGCGTTGCTAATATTTCACTCCAAAAAAAAAATAACTCCAAAAATAAAGTGCAACTGACTGACTTCCAGTATTTTATAGTCTGTAACACATATTTAGCCTTAACTGCACAAAATCTCTTCCTTCAAAAAGTATTCTTCAAAATTGAACAAAGCATTTAGAGAGGGATGTCTCGTCCTCCCTCGTCTCCAGATCTTTCTCCCATTGGGCTGCAGGGACCAGCTGGAAGTTCAAAAAGAGCCAGAACGGTATCCAGGCTTAAAGGTGCTGGGAGGGTTTGGGCACAACTTATTTCCAAAAATTACTGGAAAGGGTGGAGAAAATCTGTGATAAAAACAAAAAACTTTACATAAACTTTCACATCCATTAAACTGCACTTACTGTGTATACAGTGACCCCTCAGTTTTATGCAGATCAGCATTCCAGTCCAGCGGTGGCAGTAATACACTGAAAAGTTGTCAACCACCATAAAAAAAGAAGAAGAAGAAGCTGCTGCAGCATGTAGCATGACTACTCCGTGTCTTGTCCTCATATTTTAGTGTTTTAACCTCCTCCCCCAATTTTCAACAGTTATTTCAGTTTATTTAGTATTAGTAAGCTGTGCTCTGTCTCAACATGTGGGTAGAGAGAGTTATTTCAACCTTTTGTGTACAAGTCTTTGCACGCTGCTAATGCTAACTGCTAATGCTAATGGATTTTAAAGCAATAAAGTTTTCTGATTCTTAATTATTTACCTTTACATTTCCTTAAAGGATAATGGGGGGCAGCTGGTAGCCTAGTGGTTAAGGCACTCGTCCTGTGATCAGGAAGACGTGGCTTCGATTCCCAAGACCACTAGGCACTGCTGAGGTACCCTGAGCAAGGTACCGTCCCCACACACTGCTCCCCGGGCGCTGTGTTCCTGGCTGCCCCCTGCTTCACTTGGTGAATGGGTTAAATGCAAAGGTTGAATTTCATGCTGTTCACACTGTGTTGCTGTGGTGTGTTCACTTATGACAAAATGGTCACTTTCACTTTCACATTAAACTGAGTTTAAAATGAAATTTTTAAGTGAAGTCTTCTGGGAGCAGATTTGGGGGAATATTTTGGGTTTTCACTATAAAAATAGGCATTTTTTTTACCAAAACACAACAACTCGGTTTTTCACTCTACGCGGGGGCTCATGGAATGTAACTATGTATTGTTACACCTCAACATAAATCCGTTACCAGTCAGTATTTCTTATGTTTTCTTCTAATAACATTCTGGGTGGTCCCAAACTTCAGGCATGTGGTGGAGATGCAAAACACTGATGAGTTCCTGAGGCGGGAATCAACAAAGCAGGACTCGCCACAACCTAGCAGACTTCGGAGTGCTGGGTGTAACCTAACAAGGAAAAGGAACTTCCAAGAATTCTACAGGATATTTACTCCTGGACCTGTAACAAATGGGACACAGAGCTGCCTTGTGTCTCTGAATGTGCTTTACGCATGTCCTAGTCGTCTCTTAGGCCTACGAGCAACAAGCTGTGGGGAGAATGATCTCTTACTGTCTGTCCTTAATCAGATAATGTCACGCTGACTGCTGCCTCTGTGCACTTTAGCCGACACAAACCCACTGCTTGTCCTCGGCAGTATCAGCTACAGATACCATGGCCTACAGTATCTATATGCTCGAAACGGTGGGGCGGGTTCCGGCACTGGGCGAGTGGATGTGCTGATTCATCGCTGCAGAATGCCATGCTGAGGATCCTCTGACTCACTGCGGTTTCACTGTGAGAGGCTTTCAAAGCCAAACAAGTCCGAGCAAATCTACTGCACCCTTGAAGGCAAGAAGGGTTTTCCCAGTGGGCGTTTGTTTAGTAGCCTGAGTTGGCCTGTCGAATGTGGGGGTGGGGGGGTGTGGTCGGGATTACCTAGGCAGCTTGGGAATTATATTTCACTCAAAACCTAGTGCTTGCCTAGAGTCTTGATTTAATACATTAAAAATAAAGACTTGCTGAAGCTCTGCCACATGTATTATGCTAATATGCGGCAGAGCTCAGCCACTCTTTATCTTTGCTGTATCAAATTAAGACACCCCTACAGGCTAGCTAGCCATGTAAATATGTTAATGTGTATTACAGCATTCAACATTGTAAAAGAGCATTATTTTATAATAAAGCTCGAACCACAGGCTAAGGAGCTAATATACACAATAATATACACTCCTACTAGCCAGCCAATAACAACTCAAACATTCAAACATGCTCGATCAAATTTACTGCAAATAGTGTCAGATTCTGCTATGACACTATGTATTGGGTTTACCCTTACCCCAGCCCAGTAATTCACCTGGAGCTGTGATTGATCACCCAGTCAGAAACACTATAACTGGTTAGAGGCATATTGTAGTCTTCTGCGATAGCAGTATGCATCACGTGACCCAACCTGCCAGCCCTCATACTTTCACTCTTGCTGTCATTATATTGAAGGAAGACATTGTTTAACAACTGAATAGGGAGGCATGGTGACTGTTTACTGGGAAAATCTCGCCCGTCATCAAAGATCCACTCGGTTTGCTAGTAAAGCCTTTTTGCCCATCACGTGCTTGTTGCGGAGATATGCATGTGCGCAGTAGAAAGAACGACCGATTCTGAAACTTTAATGTGGCTTTCGCTTTCTGATATATGTGCCCACATAGAGGAAGGAGGCCCTATAGATCCCCAAAGGCTGCTGAATTCATTTCTGCTTAATTTAGTGGTTAATACGTAAACAGAGTGGGTTTAAAATTCGTCCAGTTCAAAGAAACAATATAAGATAAAATACGACAAACCTTTAAGTGGGAAATTTGTTTGGTCATGGCAGAAAGTGGACAGTACAAAGTTAAGAGCTGCAAAAATGAAGAAAAACAATAGAATAGAATAAACTAAAATAGAATTAAATACTATGTCACAGTACAGTATACAATAAAATGTTCAAATAGACAGTTTTAAAAAATTAAAATGTACAGTACAGTATCAAATCTGCATAAAAATGTACAGTATAAAATTTAGGAGTATAAATATGCACATCTGTATAGTAAAAATATACATATATGTGTAAACAAGACTAAATTGCACATTTAGAGGTAAGAATAGATATAGAGGCTTGGACAAGCTGTAATTGTGCTGAATGGAGCCAGACGTCTGAAAAGAGTTTAACGCCTCTCAAATCTCCCTCACATTATTATACGAGATGGTTACGAATACACTGCCTGATAGTGTTTTATGACATTTCTGAGAGAAAGTTTGCCCAAATCTAATTTAAAGTCCACTCGTGGTGGAAGGATAAAGACAGGGCGTTGTGAGGCAAAGTAGTTCTGAATAAAAAACTATTTTTAAGTTTTTTTGTACATTTACCATCGTCAACATAGCATCTGAACTCTAAGAAGAGATGGTGGCTATTGAATAAAAACTTGCTAAACTTTAAACTAGACGCCTGGAGTCGTTCACCTCCGCTGTAAAGAGAAAGGACTGTGGAATTCCCCTTATAGAGTTTTTCGTGTTTTTTTCTGTCACGGAAAGACAGAAGCGAACAGAAAGAGGAGGTAAACAAAACATTCTCGAGAAAAACAGTGAATAAACGAAGAAGGAGTTGATAATTAATCCGCTTCGGTTCGTACTTTCGCTTTCCCGGGCGCGCGCGCACGGCTGCTGACGTCGCGTTTGAAGTTGAGCGCGAGCGCGAGTTGCACAGTCATGCTGATGTCGAAATCAGGCCGCGCGGCGGAGGAGCGGGGCGTGAGGTGGGTCTGACAGTGCGTGCACATTCACACACACACACACGCACGCACGCAATCCCGCACAGGGTCTGGACGCAGGAGCGCGCGCGTGAAGTTAAAGAGTGTTCTCGAGTCCCCCGAGCTCCGTGGCGGGGCTCTCGCTCCAGGGTGAGTCTGGTGGATGTGCTGGTGTTTCTGGAGTGAATTATTTATGCTCGTGCATGTTAATGTTACTGTGCTCGCGCTTTTGGCTGCGTCAGGACATGCTAAGACCAACATGGGAACCATGATGTGTGTGTGTGTGTGTGTGTGTGTGTGTGTGTGTGTGTGTGTGTGCGTGTGTGTGTGTGCATTTCAACAATGCAGTTTTGAAAATGTTTCCTCTTTGGATGTGTGTGTTTGTGTGTTTGTCTGGATGTGTATTAGTGTGTGTGTATGCACTTATGTGAGTGTGTGTGCTTGCCGATGTGTTTGTGTGTGTCTGGATGTGTCTCAGTTTGTGTGTGTATGTGTGTGTGTGTGTGTGTGTCTGAATGTGTTTCAGCGTGTGTGAGTGTATCTGTGTGTGTGTCCGATTGTGTTTGTGTGTGTAAGTGTATCTATGTGTGTGTGTGTGTCTGCATGTCAATGTGAGTGTGAGTGTGTATAGGTGTGTGTGAGTGAGTGAGTGTGTATATGAGTGTGTGAGTGCATGTGAGTGTGTGTGTGTGTATGTGTGTGTGTGTGTGTGTGTGTGTGTGAGTGAGTGCATGTGTGTATGTGAATGTGTGTGTGTGTGTGTGTGTGTGTGTGGTTGAGAGCTGCTCTCTCTGGTCTTTCAGTCTGAACAGTTAAACCCACAGTCCAGCTGTTATCAGGTCAGTCAGGAGTTTTTATCTGTAATGTTCTGGAGATTCAGGTTCTTGAGGAGGAGATTCTGAAAGATCTCAGCAGAAGCTGAAGTCCAGCAGACCTTCCTGCTTACTCTGCGCCTCCTACAGTCACGTGCGATGAAGTTGCCCGCTTGCTAAACTGCTGAGTAGGAGTGTAAAAGTAAATGAACTTTTTATGGTGACATCACAAACAAAGTGTCTGTGGTCACTGAAGAGATGAGGTTGGTCAGTTTAAAGTGTCTTATATTTTCTACATGAATGTTGAGTAAGCTTGAGGGTTCAGAAGTTCTCCCTGAAGGTGCATGCCCCGTCTCTTAATCACTCTCCGCTTCTCTGACATGCTCTGATTCACAGCTTTCCTCTGAGTCACTGATCTCCTTCTGCACGCTCAGGGTTTGGGCAGCTCCGTATCTGTGTCACTGGAGATCTTTCTTTAATGCGGGATTCAGAATGAGGTCTGGACCATCAGCAGGCGGCGAAAACTTGAGCATAGAACTCAAGAACATGACGCATGTACCGGTTACATTATTAATGCCATTGTACTTCTGTGCAGCACTAGTAACTAGAAAGCAATCACATGCAGAGTTTGATTGTGCTCCAGCGCTCATAGATACGTATTTCTGGTGGGGGGGGATACACGCGTTGACATGGAAAACCGCTGGCTTTACCTGTCACACTTTACGCTTTAGTATCCTTCAGGCTCAATATAATTTAAGTGAAGTGACAAGGGTACCTCAGTGGTGCCACTAGCAGTCCCATGACTTTTTGGTTGCAGGGGCGAGGCCCTCACCACTAGGCCACCAGCTGCCCAAAATATGAACACATTTCTCACCCGGAACTGCGAAGACACGGCCTCAGATCGGCTAATGGAGCTGGGTAGCAGCTCGCTATCTCGCTAGCAGTGATACATAGTTTCTCCTTAAAAAAAAGGAGTGGCCTAGTGGTTAAGGCCCTGCAGTCAGAGGGTTGGAGTTCAAATCCCAACTGTTAGTGTCACCGCTGAGGTTCCCTTGAGTAAGGTACCGTCCCAGACGTCAGTCCCCTTCTTCACTTGGTGAATGGGTTAAATTCAGAGAAAGAATTTGACAGTGTGTTGTACTTGTATGACTATGCATGTGACAAATAAAGAATCCTCTTATTCTTTTCATAAATGACCCGAGCTTTAGCATCTCAAAGACCGCGTATTAGCCTGCTGTGTCTTTAGTCATCGCCATGATGTCACAGTGCTCGCTCAGAGGCTCTCACTTTTCTATACACTGTTAGGGTGACTCGCCCATCCGGTCTCTCTCCCCATACATTATGGAGGCCACTCGACCACAAACATCAAAGCTTTAAGGCCTCGTCCACACGGACGTCTGAATCAGGTGTTTCTTGGTCGTTCACAGCATGCAAGTGTAGTTAAAGAACTTCTGCAGAAATCTTCGCACATCTTCAAAAAGCTCATAAAACGTCCCTTTAACCCAACAATGTGTAGTAAGAGGGTGAACATGATATCGGCCACCATGTTTACTCCTCTCCTGCCTGCGGCGCCTAAACAGGAGGGTTTTTATAAAAGTATTGTTGATTTGTAAGTTTTAACAAAGAATAAAACTGTTTTCAATATAGAACTACAGCGTTTTCAATGTAGAACTACAAATCAAGATGTCCAACATGTAAACAATCTGGAGAGAATAATTACTGCCCCTACAGGTAAAACACGGAACTACACTTTGGTTTACAGGCTGGAGTTAAACAGCCTCAGACGAACGTCAGTCTAACTCCTCACTGAAGTCAATCAAGCGCAGATACAAAAACGCCTTCAGAGTGCACTCATTTATCTAAGATTCAAACATCTGTGTGGACGAGGCCTAATTGATCAATACTTGGTCCCTGATCAGCTGTATAGAAGCACAGGGGTTAGATGGGAAGCATGCATTTTTCACAGTGTCCCTAAAATTCATTTACCTTATAAAAAATAACAAAAATAATAAAACTTGCAGAAATACTGCAATCACACAAACAGTACAGAAGGTGAAATGGTTCACTTTCTAGAAGGCCTTGAGCAGAGAATCAGGTCACATCTGAGCAAACTTTGTCTAATCAGTATCAAACCACGTTGGTAGGTGGTTTCAAAGCTCATAAAAGTGACTGGGTCACTAACTTTTGCCCCTCCTCAGCATGTGTGTTGCTGTAACCAGTACGAATATGTGATCATAGTCTGACAGATCAGATCTGTAAACTCAACACTGTTGATGTTGGGTCTAAAAATCAGGTTTGAGTTAAAAACTCATTTCTTTGCAGTTGCTTACAGGAAGTCACAATGTATGTAGATCGTTTTATTTTAGCATCCAAAGCCACCAGTGTCTTCTGAGTGTTTGGGCATTATGTTGATGGAGGGATTAAGCCCTTCACACGTCTGGAACCATACAGCAGTGGTTCCCAACCTGGGGTCCGGGCCCCCCTTAAGGGGGGCGCCAGAGATCGCCGGGGGTGCGCAGAATTTTGTTACCAACATTATATTTGCAGACATTAAATTCATAAAATCCCATCGTCTGAGAAACTTAAGTGTGTGTGTGTGTGTATAAGAATAAGAATATAAGAACAAAAACCTACAACCGCTGTTTGTTTATTTATTTATTTTTTTTGCAAATAAAAGTTTGTAAGTAATCACTTCATTCTTTTTAAGCATCTATGTGGGCTTGGCTTGTCTTGGACACAGGCAAGGTGGGCTTGAAGGAAAAAAGGTTGGGAACCACTGCCATAGAGCACGACTGTTAATGGCACAGTGTATATATGCAGACTGTATAGTGTACTTTTTATACTGTACTGTTGGTATAGTTTTTGTTCTATTGTTGTCTTATCTTGTTCTGTCCGCTTCCTTTTTTGTGATCAAACGTTTTTATAAACGAAAATCCAATGAAACAGCAGGCATTTCAGAAAGCTTTCTCACCTCACAAAGACAGCATGTATACATTGTGTATTGTAATCCATTCATTTACAGTCTCTTCTCCAGTGAAGAATTTTATTTTTCACTTTTTCCGGTCGTGCTCTGTTCAGTCGTGCAGTGGTGAGTTCTAGTCTTAGTTAGTTTCATCCCGGGAGTAAACCAGTGTTTTGTGATTGCCTTCTTTGCTGCAGTAAATCCAGCGAATACCAGTTTGCATTGAGATATCTTTAGGTTGACATCCGATGTTTCGTTAAGACAAAGGGCAGGGTTAGGTGCATAAGAAATCTCTAATAAATCAAATAAACATTTACATCAGACCAGTTTGGACACAGTTGGACAGTCCCAAAACATGCAGAAAGGTCCCTGGACAGTTGTTATTGCATATATGACAGTTATAAGTAGATTGCAGCTTCATCTGAAATCTTTCATAAGGTGTAATATATGCACTATGAATGGTTTTGTAAGGAATCAGTTGATGCGCTTTATTCTTAGATGTCAAATATTCAAATTAGATAGCAATTCCTCCCAATTACATTCTAACACTTTGTCCCAAATGGATTGAATTGGTAAAGGTTTCTTGTGATGTTCTGTAAGTTTAATATATATTTTAGAAACTGAGGGTCTTTGTTCTGTCCACTTTCTGACATAACAATGCAAATTTCCCACTTGTGGGACCAATAAAGGATTGTCTCGTCTTCTCTTGAGGTTTTGAAAATTGGTGGAATTCCCCTTTACGGTGTTCTGTCACATTTGTGTGGCGTTCGTGTAAATGTGGTGAGGGTAGATGACCGTAAAGTTCGGACAACAGTTGTTTGCCAACTGCTCTGGGCGAGTGCAGAACCGGGCCGAAAGTCCCCCGTCAGCTCCTCTGCTGCTTTCGGGCTGCTGTGAACTCAGGTTAGTTAATGAGTAATAATTCCCGTGGAGACCCAGGACCTGTGCTGGAACACGCTGTGCAGTTCTCCACGTATTAATGTTACCTTTTAAGCCCGGCTTAGCGCCATGAGGCCACATGACACAATGGGCCTTTATGGGCGGCGGAGGCCAGGGGCCGCGCTGCTCCAAAGGAAGCCATGGCAAGTGGCAGGGGTGTCTTGTGATAACCGTGCCCCGAGGCAAACGCTGCACTTGGGCAATATTATGGGATGCAAAGTCTCTTCGGCAGCTGATTTTCTGCAAATATGTTACATAACCCAGTGGAACAAACCGGTTTGCTGATGATCTCGAAAGCAGGAGGCAGCGTGCTACAGTGGAGCTCCGCCGTGACAGTCAGGAAATCGCTGGTTCCCTTTGTGCCTGTGGGTGTGGCTTGGCTGGTGTTTTTGGAAGGTTTTGAGATTTGGGAAGGAAAAGGGAAGTGAAACATGATTCAGCAGAACGTGCTCGGTTGTCAGGGTGCACGGTCGCGGCGGGAAACAACAATCCGGGCTCTCCTTGAGCACAAAAGAAAATCCTTTCGGCCTTCTGGCCTGCACTGTGGCTCCACAGTGGCTTCACATCTGGAAGAAAGCTTAATGGCACAACCTAGTAGAGTCGCGAGCATCCAATATTTTCATTTTTTATTTTTATTTTTTTTTTCATTTTTATTGTGCCAAATATATGAATATTCTTTAATAAGAATGAAACGAATGAAAAACAAAAAGAGTGATTTTACTTTAGTACTAATCAATTATGGTTAATTTATCTTTGATATTATTGCATATGCATATTGCAACACTGATCAAATGTCTTTGGGGCAATTTTTATCAGTGAATAGGGGAGGGATCAAGGGTTTTAGTTGCAGAAAAACACTTTAAATGACCACGTTGCTCCAGACAGCAGCTGAAATAAACACAGCAGAGACTTTCTGAGAATCGAACTGTATTACTGCCACCAGTCCACATGCTAACCACTAATGCTAACAGGTTTTTAAGCAATAAAGTTTTCTGATTCTGATTAGTTATTTACCTTTACATTTTCTTTATGGGTAATGCATTAAACTGAGTTTAAAATTAAATTAAAGTGCTCTGGGAGCAGATTTGGGGGCATATTTAGGGTTTACACTATAAAAATATTAAAAAAAATACAATATAAACAATTTTTTTTTTTTTTTTACGAAAACACAAGAACATAGTTTATCACTATACACAGGTGCTGTTGGAACATAACCCCAGTGAAAAGATGGGGATTACTGTTTTTGTTGCTGTCCTACAACAAACAAGCATTATAGCAAAGCAAAACTAGTATCTCCAAAAAGCCATTTTACAGGAGAAGGACAAACAGTATGTTAATCTAAAAAAAGCCATTTAGGAATATTTTTATTGCATCATTATTCATTAAATCTTAACATAATGTACAAAACGGAAAACGTCAGAATTAGAGATGCAAGTTTTGGTTCTGACAGCGTTTGTTTGTAAACGTTACAGTGTAAGTCTTTGCCTCATTATTAGTAGCTTCTTGTTTTCAAGACCCCCGATCACGGATTGCGCTCCAACTTCAAGTCAGGAAACTCCAGTTGAATGAACCGGAACTCTCTGGTGTTGGAGAACCCCAAATGGTTTTGTGGGATTCCTGGTCTTTAAGTCATTTTTCAGTCACTAAGAGAAATAAGCAGACACAACAGAGTATCGTGTCTTGCATTGCGAGTTCTACACACTGTCATTTCCATGTAGGGGCTAGTTAGATTGATCCGCAGGTGGTAGCGCATTAGCAGCAATAGCATATTAGCAAAGCAGTCCTTTAAATACTGCAACCACCTTTCAGTGTTGTTAACCAACACTTTACAGTTGAGTTGGCCTCAGAAAGGGTGGTTTTAGAGGGACATTGTTTTCCATGTTTTGCTGTTATTATGCCCATCATGGACATGTGTCCTTATTCCCCAGGTACACAAGCTAGTGCTAACTGCTTGTAGCCCCTACTTCAAAGCCATGTTCACCAGCAACTTCAGGGACCACTATCGCGATGGCCTCCGAACCAGGCAGAAAAAGCACAGCTCTCTATCTCCCAGCCATCACCAGTTGTGCCTTTATTTCTTCATGACGCGTGGTTGGGTCTAGACTCTCATCCAGCTCCGACCCACTCTGTGTCCCAGTGAATGTAATTGCAACCTCAGGCCTTGGAGAATGCTATGTCCAAGAAAGAAGAGGCCCATCAAAGATGAGGATTTTTCAGCCATCGTGGTGCCCTCCATGAAGGGCCATGGATACCTTGACTATACGATTGAGAGTCACCCTTCCAAAGCCTTCGAGCTCATGGATGAGTTGCGTCATCATGGACTGCTCTGTGACCTGGTGCTTCGTGTGACTTACAAAGATACAGTAGTGGATTTCAAGGTGAGAGTTTTTTTTTCCAAGAGAAATATGATCATCAGCAAAGATGAGAGATTTATGAAGCAGCAGCTCAGTTAAACTGAGGTCAGCAGTTTCTGGAAAAAAAAAAACCTAAATTGTTGCATGGTCATAAGTATTATGGAACTGGCTGAAAGAGATCATCGGTGTAATATTTAAAATAATTCATTTTTAAAAACAATGAGTCATTTGGGGAAAGTCTAAAATCAAGAGTTCAAACAGTGACCAAAATGTACAGAGATGGTGGGACTCCTAACAACAAATATTATTATTATTATTATTATTATTATTATTATTATTATTATATATTTTCCCATATTTCTTCCCGTAACCCACCAAATATGTCAGTAACAGATTAACAGTAGCTTGAGGAGAAATTCAAGCTTCACTTGCTTCACATCCTTCCACAGTGAGAACAGGACACACCACCATGGGTCCAAAAGAGGAAGGTGTTTAGCTAATGAGTGTAAACTAAGTTTAACTGGGAAGAGCAGAAGCAGAATACAAGGCTGAATTTTCTGATGCTGAAATGTTAACTTGGTCATTTTAACTAGAAATTAAATGACTGAAACAATGGTTTCTGAACGTTGCAAAGCACATTAACTTTAGAATCGCTTTCTGTTTCTAAAATGTAAAGGAATTATAAACTTGAAAATGTTATCAGTGCGTGAAAGCTAGTATGGGCTAGGGGCGTGACGACAAAGTCAACTCAATTCATGCCTCGATAACTAACACTGAAAACAAGTCATTACTCTCACAATGTTTAGAATGAAATTTGCATGAATAAAAATGATGACTGTTCAGTTCTGGGCCAATTCACTAAAGAGACTTGTTGGAACTTGTATGCGGGGGCTAGTTAGATTGAACCGCAAGTCAAGTGTTAGCCCGTTAGCAGCAATAGCTTGTTAGCAAAGAAGTCCTTTAGAGACTGTAACCACCTTAGACTTCAGTGTTGTTAACAAGCACCTTACAGTTGGGTTGGCATCAGAAAGGGTGGTTTTAGAGGGACATTGTTTTCCATGTTTTGCTGTTATTATGCCCATCATGGACATGTGTCCTTACCCCCAGGTACACAAGCTAGTGCTAGCTGCTTGCAGCCCCTACTTCAAAGCCATGTTCACTAGCAACTTCAAAGAATGCCGGGCTTCGGAGATAACCCTGAGGGACGTGTGCCCTCAAGTGATCGAGCGGCTGGTGAACTACGCCTACACCTCCCATGTCACGGTCGGGGAGAAGTGTGTCTTGCACGTCCTGCTGGCCGCCATGCGCTATCAGATGGAAGACGTGGCCAAAGCTTGCTGTGACTTCCTGATCAAAAACCTGGAGCCCTCGAACGTCATCGGAATCTCCCGGTTTGCAGAGGAGATCGGATGCATCGAGCTTCATCAGCGCAGCCGGGAATATATCAACACCCACTTCAGTGAGGTGGGTGCCAGACAGACCATAGTAATGTCAGGTAGTATTAAGCCATAACTCCCTGCAGGACATGCTATCCTAAATGACTGCTCTGAGACATCGCCCTGTAGGTCAAGCCTGAAAGTTGATTTTCGGGAGGTCCAGACCAAAAATTTTATTTCACTTTTTATGTAGTGTTTGTGCCTACAAACATGGCTGCATTCAAAAAATCCTGTCCTCTCTGTCAGTGATGCTAACAAACACAATACAGTGACCCCTCAGTTTAACGCGGACCAGCGTTCACGGATTCAGTCTAACGCAGATTTTTTCTGAGAACTGAACTGTATTAGTCCAGCGGAGGCAGTAACACACTAAAAAGTTGTCAACTGCCATAAAAAAAGAAGAAGAAGAAGCTGCTGCAGCATGTAGCATGACTGCTGTTTCTTGCCCTCATATTTTAGTGTTTTAAACTTTCCCCCCCAATTTTCAACAGTTATCTCAGTTTATTTAGTATTAGTAAGCTGTGCTCTGTCTAAATATGTGGGTATAGAGAGTTATTTCAACCTTTCTCTAGTGTACGAGCCTTTGCACGCTGTTAATGCTAACCGCTAATGATAATGTTTTTTAAGCAATAAAGCAATTTACTTTTACATTTTCTTTAAGGATAATCCATTAAACTGAGTTTAAAATGAAATTAAATAGTTCTGGGAGCAGATTTGGGGACATATGTAGGGTTTACACAAAAATTAGGTATTTTTAGGCATTTTTAATACCAGAATACAACACGGTTTTTCACTATACGCGGATGCTCTTGGAACGTAACCCCAGTGAAAAGCAAGGGATTACTGTATATGAATTTATTGACAATAGATTTAAAATGCCCTGCAGTTTATTTTTCAGATTACAAAGCAATTACTAAGTTTGTTTGCTGAAAACTTTTTAAATCATGTAATCAATTTTAATGTAATCATGTCAGCCCTACAGTTCATTCTCCCTGATGAGCTGTGTGATTTCTTTCAGGTGATCAAAGAGGAGGAGTTCTTCAGTCTGTCCCATTGCCAGCTGCTGGAACTGATCAGCCAGGACAGCTTGAAGGTGCTTTGCGAGACCGAGGTCTATAAGGCCTGCATCGATTGGGTGCGTTGGGACGTGGAGGGTCGTGCCCAGTACTTCCACGCACTACTCAATGCCGTCCACATCTACGCCTTGCCTGCCAAGTTCCTCAAGAGGCAGCTACAGTCCTGTCCCATCCTGAGCAAAGCCAACTCCTGCAAAGACTTCCTCTCCAAGATCTTCCAGGACATGACCCTCCGCAGGCCCCTGCCCCCTACCCCGCTCCGTGGCACCCAGTTGATTTATGTGGCTGGAGGCTACAATCAGCATTCCCTGGCCTCCATGGAGGCCTTCGACCCTCGGAGGAACACCTGGCTGAACTTGGCAGAGATGGAAATGCCCTGTAGCGGCCTGGGAGCCTGTGTTCTGTTTGGACTCTTCTATGCAGTGGGGGGTCGAAACCTTTCTTTGCAGAGCAATGTGGACTCAGCAGCGCTGTCCTGCTACAACCCCATGACCAACAAGTGGACGCAACTAGCTTCACTTAACACACCCAGAAACAGGGTGGGCATCGGGGAGCTTGACGCAAGCATCTACGCTGTCGGCGGATCACATGGGTCCATGCATCACAACACCGTGGAGAAGTACGTTTACTAAAAATACTTTTATATTTTCTGCTCGTGCTATTGTTTTTCCCTGGTTGTTCTTTTATTCGTCGTTTCATGTTTAAATGTAGAGTACAATGTCATTCTTAGTAATAGAATGGATGCTTGACTCTATGTCGGTCACATAGAAGGAAGGAAAAAATATTTTTTTATCTATAAAAATCTGTCTTAATTACTCAGCTACACTTGCATAGTTATAACAAATTAAACTACATAAACTGTATAGTCATAAGTACAGGCAAAGCATAAACGTCTGTAAATACACAAACACGTGTTCGTATATTTACAGCAGTTTATGCTTCATTTCTACAATATGTGTGTTAGTTTCCAACCAGACTCTGAAGGCGACTCTGATGACTCTCTGTATGGATCCATATGTAACGTGCAGGTGGTTGAATTTAACACTTTCATAGCACAAAGGCCTCAAACATGCCCCAGGCTTTCGTTCCATAAGTTAAGCTTCCCAAGGCTCTATCTCAGGTTACACGTCACGCTCTGCCTCTGATCCACCTTCTATCGACTTCAGAATGTTTTGACTCTGGATGAGCTCCGCAGTCGGCAGAGTCTGCCACTCAAGACGAACAGGCTTTAGGCTGTTGTGTTTCATAACCCACATACCAGAGCTAATGGCGAGTTGGAGCTTCGGTAGAGCTCCAGTGCCAAGATAGGTGTTGCGACAGGAATGAGGTTGTTGTTCCCTCTTGGAGTTCGCAGCCCTGTCAGACCAGCCTTCACTGTTTTTCAGGCACTGACCGACGATGACAATGCACATCTTTATCTCAGATGTGATCTACAAGTTCACCCAGCACTTATGCAATGTCCCTCTCTCTGGCAGAGGTTAATGAAATGAAGGCGACGGAGCACGGAGTGTGCTTTATGCAAGACGGTGGTTACTTTTACTGTACACACCGGCTCGCCCTGTGTACACGCTACAGAAAGAGCTGCCGGTATACTGGACGAAGGAAAAGCAGAGAAAGACTGCAGACAGCAGCGCTGGCCCGTTCAGGACTTTATTTACTGCACCGAACGGGGGGCAAGAATCCAAGCAGGACGAGTGTGTACATTCTTCACATCTGTGGGAAGAGCCAGACTGAGACGAGATCAATAAAAAAAAGGATGTTTCATAAAGGATGTGAAAACCGAGATGTATATTCTCTTGGCCTTTGTCCCCAGAAAGCCACCATATCCATCAGCAAGTGTCATATCACTTGCAGCCTGAATCCTCATCCTGTTGAAAGGCTGCCTGAATCGGGACGTCTCCCGTGACTCATGTAATACAGCCTTTGGGACATCCGTGCTGTAGTTATGCAGGGGCTGAATGCTTTTTATTGAGTTCTGCTAAGATCTGTTTCAGTCTAGGAAGCTGCTTTACGATATCAGGAAACAGTTTCAAATGCTATAAGGGACCAAAGTTCTTGAGTTCCAACGCTGTGGATAAAGCGCAGTCATTCAAAGACAGTGTTTTATATAGTAGTTTTAATAGTAATAGTAGTAATATTATTTATTAATTGTAGTAGTAGGGGAAAGAGTAGAAGCAGTATTATGCTATGTATATATTATTTATATATTACATATTTTTTTTGTGTGTTTGTGTGCATGGTTTTCAGCCTGTGGACTGTGTTGCTACTTTTCTGGAGGACTTTTCCTGTGGCCATCGGTTTTGTTTTGCATTTTTTTAGCTGCGGAACAACACATTCAGCCAAACACCATGCAAAACAAAAATTTTATGCAATACTCATTTGCAAAATAAAACCTATCTAGCTTGAGTTTGGGGCTAACATATTAGCTTGTAGTCACTACAAACTAAAGTAATTAACATTACTTTATTAATGTAAATTAATTACAGTGGTACCTTGACTTACGAGTTTAATTCATTTCGCCATGAAGCTCGTAACTCAAATTACTCGTGTGTCAAATCAGTTTTCCCAATTGAAATGAATTGAAATTCCATTAATCTTTTCCGGACCTCCAAAAAACTCTGCATTATAAATAATGAATTTTGTATAAAAACACAATACAATAGAATGTACTGCAATAAACTGGTGTTATTAAGTATAATGTGCAGCATCTGTTTAAAATTCTCGAACCCCGACTGGTTTTAACCGGCGGCCCGATGCCTCGTTCGCCGAAGCGTCTGGTTCTGCTGCAGCAAATCGGCGTAAACAGCTCCAGTCTTCTCCAGATCATCACCTCCGTTACGGATCTCCTATAGCTGCTTCTCCTCAACCACACCGGCAGCAGCCCCTCCATGTTCACATAGATAGATGTTTGCTGTTTAAAAAATATTCTGATTGGCCGAGTCGACTCCACACACACCTTGGTCCTTTTTTTCTCATTTATTTCTTTAATTCAATGAACATCATCTGCTTCTTCTCAGCACTGTCCTTCACTCTCACTCTCTTTGGACACATGGATAAAAAAACTTCTGCAGTATAACTGCATGCACAAATCGTAACCTGAGAGACGCTCGTATCTCGAAAAACTTGTAAGTTGAGACACTCGTAAGTCAAGGTACTGCTGAAGTTGTTCTAAACACTTATGTTTAATATATATGTGTATATGTACATCAGATCTTTCCACCACTGAACCAAAATGCCTTTTGTGAGTCATAACAGGAATTCCAAAGGAATGCAAAACTGAATACTAATTCTTTTCACAGGTATGACCCAGAGGCCAATAGGTGGACATTTGTGACGCCCATGTCCGTAGCCCGGCTGGGGGCTGGGGTGGCAGCATGTGGGGGGGCTCTGTACGTGGTGGGTGGCTTCGATGGGGAAAACCGGTGGAAAACGGTGGAGCGTTACCAACCGGATACCAACACTTGGCAGCATGTAGCACCTATGAACACCATACGAAGTGGCTTAGGTACACGTTCATTGCTGCTCTACTTCTATTCTACAATCGTTTTCTGATTAGGGCTGACTTGTTCTCTTTATCCTGCCTCTGCTCTGTAGGAGTGGTGTGTATGGATTCCTACCTCTACGCAGTGGGCGGGTACAATGGCCAAACGCAACTCAACACCATGGAGAGATATAATGTAGCCAGAGATGTATGGGAGCCTATGGCATCAATGGGTCACTGTCGCAGTGCGCACGGAGTCACTGTCTACCAGGGCAAACTCTTCGTCTTTGGTGAGTTGGGCTGCTCTGCTGTGCATAGATCTATGTGCCTCAGGCAAGGAATCCTATCAGCCTTTACATTTGCCATTACATGTTGCATGAGCTATTAAAAAATAAACAGATTAATTTAGGTATTTACCCTTGTTGTTGACCTGTCTGATAATGAGGGAGGGAGGGAGGGAGGGAGGGAGGGAGGGAGAGAATCTCGCGCGCGTTAACGCCGTTTGTAATCTTGGCGTTAAAAAAATTAATCTATGCCCACCAGGGGCGTAGCACCAAATTCTGGGCCCTATGCACAAGCAGTGGCCATGGGCCCCCGTAAGCTCGAGGTTCACAACTACCTA
>JBBPDC010000011.1:6927651-6938371 GCA_037974485.1 Hemigrammopetersius urotaenia | reverse complement strand
CACACACACACACACACACACACACACACACACACACACACACACACACACACACACACACACACACACAAAGAAGGCAAAGCAATCAATTTTGGAAAGGGGTCCAAACGGAGTGATGTAAATACTTCTAGATAAGTCTCTTCCTGCCAGATATTCTGTTTTCTTCCTTTCTCCTGTTTGACTGGTGTGTAGATTAGACAGAAAAGCGGAGAAAGCCTCTGAGATGTGCTTCAGAATGTTTCAGAGTATCTGCAGTAAACACTACACAGAGGTGCGACCGCAAAGGTGCTAATACACTCATCTAAAACAGAAACAGAGGAGTCCGTACCTTCGGCTGCGGTCCGCAGCGCCTGGAGCAGCAGGAGGAAAATGACTCGGGTGCAGCGATGACCCATTTGGTTCACTGCACTGAAAAAGAGAGACGGAGAGTTAGAGATGCACATGCTTAGCCCAGATCCGCGCCCTGCGAAGGCCCATCTGCTCGACCATTTTTACTGTTATTTTTCCTGGTCATAACAAAAACATTTATATCAATCCATCTCTTTCAAAAGAATGAATCACTGTTTTCTGCTAAAGTCTAATTTATGACAAAGTAATGCCAAACAATAACCCTTATAGGCCCGTCACGATTATTGTATAATTGCTTGATCACAATTATTTGAGCTATTAAGAAATTTTACTAAAAATGATGTAATGTTTGTTACGAACACCTCTAGAGGGCAACACTGAATAATATTTCTTTACTTGATGTTTGTTAACAACATTAGAGGGCAGCAGTGAGTAAGATTTGTTTATTTGAATATAGGCAATTTCAAAACATCGAAAACTAGGAAGCAAAACCAGTTCATCAGCCCGTCTGGCCTCTTCAAGCTTGTACTTTGATCAAAAATGTCATTTGGACTGAAAGTTGAAATCACTTTTATAATCGTAATTGTAACAGTAACAATGCAATTGTCAAATTGCACGAGCTGCGATTACCTTTATTACGCAACATATGTACACAGATGTACAGTAATCCCCCGCTTTTCGCGGGGGTTACTTACCAAGAACACCCATGTATAGTGAAAATCACGTTGCTGTGTTTTGGTTAAAAAAAAGCTTAAAACGCCTATTTTTATAGTGTAAACCCTAAATATGTCCCCAAATCTGCTCTCAGAACACTTTAATTTCATTTTAAACTCAGTTTAATGCATTTCCCTCAAAGAAAATGTAAAGGTAAATAAATAATCAAAATCAGAAAACTTGCTTAAAAAAACGTTAGCATTAACAGTGTGCAAAGACTCGTACACAAAAGAAAGGTTGAAACCGCATGTTTAGACAGAGCACAGCTTACTAATACTAAATAAACTGAAATAACTGTTGAAAATACGAGGACAAGACATGGAGCAGTCATGCTACATGCTGCAGCAGCTACTTCTTCTTCTTATGGTGGTTGACAACTTTTCAGTGTATTACTGCCACCGCTGGACTGGTGGCGGTAATACAGTTCAGTTCTCAGAAAAATGTTAGACTGAATCTGCGAATGCTGGGGGATTACTGTATTTCTATGTATGTCGTACATGTACAGCTGGTGTTTTAGCGCCACCCTCTGTGTTGCAAACTTGGGGTTCGATTCCACATCCATACGAGTACACCAATGTCTTGGTCACTACTAATTTTACATTAATATTAACCGTAACATAATTAAAACGAGTTCGGGTGTCTCCCAGAAGTGATAATGTACTGTGTACATTAGATCAGGAAAAAGTGAATATTCTGGTCTTCTGAGCCTAAATAACCTTAATGACAATTCAAATCAAGAAAATCACAATTCAATATTTACCTGCAAACCTTATTTTTATCGCAAATATTTACATGGCAATTAATCATCGGCTCAACAACAGAATCTAATTTCTGAAGTTACAGGCTGGTGGGACAGCACCAGGGTACAGTCTCCATGGCAACCTGAAAGCGAAGGGCTCGTCTCTGAATGGCATTAAAGAGGCTGGAGTGGAGCGGCGCGTCACGAAAGATACAAACGGCTGATTTGGGGGCTGGAGGGGCACCATTAAGCTTTTATGTGGATAGATTTAATCATTCACTCGAGAACACAGCGCAATTATTGTCCCAGTCTCTCGCCAAATTGATTCCTTCCACATTAGAGCCCAGTGGACTGTAATTCCTGCCGCTTTCTCAGTATTTCAGATGAAAAATAACATTTTTGGTGGACGGGGAAGATGCAAGCAAGGCTGTGGGGAAGATGACCATCTTACTGGTACAAATCCTGATGCGATTCTCAACACCACCGTTATACTTCTGCATCGCCCTCGATCCTCACATGTACAGTCATCTCCTGAAAAAGAGCACAAGATGAGAAACGTTAATTTTTCACATAGATGCCCAGCTCCGGTCCTGGAGGGTCGGGGTCCAGCAGGTTTTGATGATTTCCCTGCTCAGAAACACCTAGTTCACTTCATCAGTTGCGTTTTAAAAAGACACAAAACCATAAACAAATAATACAGGGCATAAATGGACGATGAACAAATGGATGCTGCTGTTTGAAATATTTATAATAATGTGAACAGTGATGCATCATAGTGAAAACAAAACTAAAAGTCTATTTCTTTGGAATTAAATTTAAGCTAACATATTAGCTAATTTCCTAATAAAAAAAACACTCCGATCGCTGTCATTGTTTAATGTGGTGAGGTGAGCAGTCATTCGCTGACCCTACTGTCTGTGTTTCTAGCACAAGTGCAGCGCTGGTGGAACAGAAACACGGTGCCGAGGAGCCTTTACCCTTAATTAGCCGCGCCGTTTAAAATTCACGGTAAATTGTGAAACCGGTTAATCGTGACATCCCTACTGTCAAAATACAGCAATGGAAAATAGTAGATCTTCAGAAATAAAGAACTCTGAGAGCCCACCGAGGAAACTTCGTTGGCACATATTTGGTCATCTTAACACAGGCCTAGCGGTCAACTAGCATTCGACTAGCGGTCCGCAGGCCGGTTCCAGCCCTTTTGATATTTTGGATGGCCGCAAGACTGGCAGTAAATCGTGGGTTTTGGATCCTGATTGGCTGGTCGTCCCCCGCTACTTTCACCAAGACTGGTTCTCTGCTGTGTCGTATAAAATTAGCCAATTCGAGCACAGAAGTTGCATATTATTAGCCAATCATAGCCGAAAGAGGCGGGATTTGTCAGAAAATGGGTGTGTTAAGGAAAAGCAGAGCAGAGCTGGCAGTAAAAAAAGAGAATCCGGCCACACACACGCACACACACACACACACACGCACGCACACACGCACACGCACGCACGCACACACACACACAACGACAGCGAGCAATTCTGTGGCCCCTGAACCCCCAGTGAATTTCATATCCGGCCCACTTGCTACTGAAGTTCTTGCTACTGAATAATACCGAGCCCCGCTGGTTAAGGATGGGCTTTTCAAGCAAATATACCATTTGAATATTCAAAGATCCCCCTCCAGCAAACTCAAAGACATTCACATTTTTCACAAAACGATCCAGTGTGCTTGTAGTCACACGCTGACAATGGCAAACAGCTTTTATGTGCATCACTGCCTTGCTTTAATCACAAAAATGCTATGTTTACATTTAGAAAGTGTTGGCAATAGACATGGCAATAGTATAAACTATTAATTTTTTGGTCATTTAACAACTATTCGACTTTCTAAATATAACGGTTTATGCAAATATTGTTGCTTGAAACACTTGCATCTACTATTTATTATGCTTTAGGCACATAAACTATTTGATTTTTAGTATTTTAATGACTCTTGATCCCACCAAGTCCAAATAAGATATGGCCATGCATTAGGGCTTTAGAAGCTATTTTATAAAGATGTCAGTAGTGCAGTTCTGTAAAACACCGATTGCTCTCTGTAATAAATCTCTTATGTGTAGAAAATAGATCTCCTGTCCTCATAGCTAGCCTCCTCAAACAGAGTTGTATAGGGTTGAAAGACAAGGGTCTGGTTATGTTTATCCATAGAGATGTACATTCATTTACACACATTTCCTGATTTCAATTAAACACAGACTTCCACTTACTAGAGATCCCACAATAGCACAGAACAATATCTTTCTCGCTCTGCATTTCTAGCTCTCTGTAGATTTACCCCTTTCTTTCTCTCTCTGTACATCTGTCTCTTTCAGATATCTGTCTCTATCTTTCTGTCCATCTATCTCTGTGTATCTATCTTTCTCTCTTTCTCCGTCTTTCTGTCTGTCTGTCTGTCTATCCTTCTTTCTATCAGAGAAACTAACAAAGAAAATAACAGGAATATTTGATGTTACACACCATCTCAGACTGACTGACAGACCAAAACACACTGATGCTAATTCGCAAAACGCCTCCACTACTCGTCTGGGGCAGAGTGTCTTTTCTCCCTAAATATCCATATAAAATGTCACCATTTTATTACTGAATAAAATGGGTTTAAGACACAAAATCGGTTTCTTCTGAAGAGCAGCCTCAGAAAAGCACCAAGCTGCAGAAGTTAGCCAGCTCTGCTAACCGGTCGCGTATAAGATACAGCTTCTATTCTTACATCTTGTTTTAAATATTTGAGTTAATAACTCTATTCCATTTACATAAAACTCTCTTCTCTTCTCGTTTGAGTAGCTTTAGCCTGCTTCAGCTAACCTAGCCTGCAGCTAAAGAGGACCTAGCCCAGCTCCACCACACACTCCACACTCTCCACACACTCTGGAGGAATACAAGATAAATGTGAGACTCTGTCCTTACCCGAGCTACTGAAACAGACTCATTTTAGCAGAAAAAACCCGAGCAGGTCGAGATCTGTTAAGGAGAAAGTCAGGATCTCCTCCGGGAGCGCCCCAGACACTGACCCTAGATCAGCACGGAGACAGTGTAAACAACTCCGGATCACAGGAGCATCATGGGTATTGTAGTTCTTCCTCACTTACACTATTTTCAGGCAAGTAACTAAGTAATTAATTAATAAAGAAATACCATAGTCATAATGTACAAATAAATAGAACCCTATCTTTTATAGCAAATATCTATCTATCTATCGATCTATATATCTGTTTCTTTCTCTCTCTCTCTCTCTCTCTCTCTACATGAACAAAACATTGTGTGCACTGAACACACACACACACACACACACACACCACTGATTTAAGAAAGCGGAATGTCCTTGCAGTGATAAGACTCAAGGAGCCCATGGCCTGCCTGTTGTTGTTCTAAAATTGCCTCTTGATTAATGGCAATGTCATTTTCTTTGTGGGGAGAAAGGAAAATGATGTCAAAGGCACAGAAGGGCAAGCAGATAGGGCGGCTGACGGGCCTCAGGTGCACCGTGGGATACCCACGGCTCAGAACGTGCCGCTGTGGTTTGTGGGCTTGTGAGGAACTTGTTAACAGTTTCGTGCAGTGATGATAAATGAGTGGCAGCACAGACCAGTCCCATCTCCTCACTTCCAGGTCTGCTCTGTTGGTTCAGTCACTGATCTCCTTCTCTGTTGCGCACAACACTCACTCCAGAGGTTTAGCATTTCTTTTGATGCCCAAAGGCTCATAATGAGCTCATAATTAACAGAGTTTTCTATTTTTCACTGAAAGTATGTTTTTTTTAATGGAAATACACCAAAAACATTGCATCTCCGTTTTTTGAGAGAAACCAATAGAAATGGTCTAAACTGATTGGTCGGATGTTTTCACACAGTAAAGTCTGGACCAAAGCTCTTGATTTTGTTATACTGTGTACATTGTATCCAGATAGTTTTGATTTCACACTGCAACTTATCAAGCACCTGACATACCTACATCCTGTCCTACAACATGGGTTGCGTTTCCCTGTACTGGACATTGTTTGGTTTGTAGATGGTCTTGCGTCGTTGGTGTGGTAACTGCACCACCGCTGAAAAGAAGTCTTTGCTGCGGACCGTGAGAACAGAGGAGAGCATCATTGGGGTCCCTCTTCCAGCCATCTCCCACCTTTACGAAAAACACACTGCAAGAGCTTCTTTCCCCAAGCAGTCAGGGCCTTTAACTCACCGTTAAACTCAAAAACACCTTCTGTAGACACAAATAACACAAAATACTACAGACTGGTCTTCCTAATGACAAATCTGTACCTGCTACAACTGTATATCAACTGTTTCCCAACCATAACCTGAATCCTGGTATTTTAAATACCAGCAGCACATTTCACTTTACTATAATTGCACACTCGCACTTTGTATTGTCTCTGTCCTGTTTTAAAAACTTAATTAGATTCATTTTATATCTCTTGCCCTGTATTCAGTGGCGGTTCTAGACCAACATTACCAGGGGGGCACGAGGTGGGGCCAATGTTTTTGTAGGGGGGCACATATAGCAGCAAAACAGGTAAATCTTTTATTTTATATCTTTTATTTTGTATTTAGATTTACAGTTATTTTCATTGCAGTTCATTTTTACCGTCATCATCTCACTGTAGTGAGGAGGAAAAATAGAAAGTTAGTCCATTTCGGCTCCAGCTGTTCACTTTTACAACCAAAGTGTACACTTCGTGCTGCTGGTCTTCAGGTTCTAGATAACAGTGTGTTTGTGGCGCTTTAAGCAGAACGTCTAGAACACACGGAGCGTTAGTTCCGTTCTTCGGGCAGCGCATGTCGCCATAAGAAATTAATATTTAACTCATTGTTCTCTTCTGGACAACGGCCGAGACGTAGAGCGCCACGCCCCCCACATTAAAAATGCTTTTCATGGTTTCAGTTTTGTAAATTTGTTTCTAATAAAGTGGCCAGTGAATGGAATTGCAAGGTATGTGTTTCTAATAAAGTGGCCAGTGGTTGGAAGCACAAGTTTGGTGATTTTAATAAAGTGTAAACACTCACTTTTTGTTCATTTCTATGTTCAGAAGTGTGCATGTATGTGCATTCGGCTCCTAAAACCTAGTCTCCTATGGCCCTCTTCTAATAACCCATTGATTGCAGTGTAGGAAACCAGGAAGCAGATCTGGTATCAAGTGGCCTATATGTTTCGTAAAGTTGCCATTCCCTGAGACAAAAGCATCTCCTGTCTCTCTATCAATAATCTCAGCCGTGCTTGGCCCCCGTTCCAGGCCTTCGGGTTAATCCCCCAGGGCTTCAGTGACCAGCCCACAAAAAGCCATTGTGCCTGACTTAATTATAACCTCCGCTACGATATGACCTGCCACGACCAGGGGAGGTGAAGTGTGCAAGAAAGCCGTATGCCATCCAGTCCCGGCGGATAGAGGAAGAAACACTAGACCCGTAAGTAGAAAATAACCGCCGGACATTAGAACTGGGGGAGGGGGGATAGTGCCACTAGTAAGGCCCCTAATGGAAAGTTCGCCTCTTGTCCAACCCCTGTGCCCCCCCCTACTTCGGCTTTCTGGCCGCTGGGAGTGGAAGAGCGAGCAATGTGAGCCTGGAGAGGTTTCTTTTTTTCATCATTACTTCCCACACTAACCCTGTGGCTCCAGGAGCAGTTCGGACGCTGCCGCTCAAAGGTAACATGGACCAAACTCTGGGACACCTGCTGGCTCTGGCTTTCCTCCTGCTCGTAAAGGTCGGCACGTCCAGCCAGAACAACATCAGTGAGTATTCAATATTTCCATACTAACGGACATCATTACTGTGCGCTGTTATTTGGTTTCATTTGGGTTGTTTTGCTAACCAAAACGAGTTCATAGTTGGGGCGTAATTCCTTTAATGACAAAACCAAGAATGCAGTTCACAAGAATTATTGCCTGAGGCAGAACTGGATAAAGCCTGGCCACTTAGTGAGGCCCTTATACACCAAAATGGCCATTTACAGCATTTAGCAGATGCTCTTATCAAGGACAACAGCATTAAAACCACTGACAGATGAAGTGAAGAACCTGTCAAGAGAATGAACTTTCCGTTCTTTCTCTGGAGCAACCTTGGGGTTAAGAGTCTTGCTCAGGACCCCAGAGGGGATTCTAGCCCACCACGTTCTTGAAGTTGATGATGGAAGCCGGAAAAATGGCCGAGCATAAAGATCTGAGCAACTTTGACAAAGACCGAACTGTGATGGCAACACAACTTGGTCAAAGCATCTCCAGCACAGCAGGTCTTGTGAGGGTTCTTGGAATGCATTGGTCAGTATCACCCAAGAGTGGACCATGGAAGGACAAACTGTTGCAGGGTCCTGGGCACTCAGGGCTCACTGACGCATGTGCAGAGTAAAGACTACACCATTGGACTCATCCTTCAGAAGATGTCCTGTTCTTCTGAAAAGCTCATGGCTGGCAATGGTAGAAAAACTGTGCATCCACAGAACAATCAGACTACCCATGCTAACCTCTGTCCACCGCCAAAAAGTGCATATGAGCATCCGAAAGGGACCATGAAGCAGTGGAAGGCGGTGGTGGAGTCTGAAGAACCTCTGTGTTGACAGCCCTGTGTGTGCGCACTGCTCACCTAAGGAAGAAATGACTGCACTGTAGGAAGAAGATGAAGCACTGTGATACTTTGGGCAACGTTCTGTTGGGAAATCTTGAATCCCTCATTAATATGAGTGTCACTTTGACATGTACGACCAACTTAAACCTTGCTGTAGACCAGGGGCCTCAAACTCCAGTCCTGGAGGACCGTGATCCAGCAGATTTTGGTCCTGCTTCACCTCACCAGTTAATTGTCAGGTTGAGTGAATGTGTTTGAGGAGGGGAACCATCAAACTGTGCTGGACACCAGCCCTCCAGGAGCAGAGTTTGAGACCCCAGCTGTAGACTAAGTACACCCTTTCAGGACAATGGTGTTACATAAAGACCTCTTTATAATATGCCACACTGCAAAAATTGTCCAAGAGTGGTTTGACCGAATTGAAAGTGGCCTCCAAATTCTCCAGATCTCAATAGAAACAAGCAGATGTGGGATGTCTTGGCCTGAAAGAATCTAAGGATCTACTGCTGATATCTTGGTGCAGACACCACAGGACCTCTTCAGTGGTCTGGTGGAGTCCATACCTCAGAACTGTTTTGGCAAGGTAGACCAATACGATATCAGGCAGGTGGTTTCGATGTTATGGCTGATTGGTGTTTGTCCCCTAAACCTTTTAACCCATTCATCACTGGCCAGCTTCTGACCACAGCACTGTTATTGACTGCTGATATTTGGATGAACTTGTGGATCTGGTATCTGCTGGTACAGATCTTTTTAGCGCATTTCTGAGTTTTATACACAGCATTGCTAGGTTGAGAGTGATCCACCATCCACAGTTATGCAGCCAAGAGACGCTCCCAAATCAAACTCACCGATGAAACTGTGCATCAACAGATACAACGCTGAAAGGGAGGGCTTTCTAATGAAGTTGTCAGTGAGTCTGTATGCAAATATAGTAACTGTTCATCTGTTGTCTATGCACAGTTACTTGGTGTGCAGTGTCTGATGCAGAGGAGCAGAAGTGTCAGGACCTGGCTGGGAACGTCACAGTGAAGGGCATTCGTGGGAATTTGCAATGTGTGCGTGGTCAGAGCCCGACGGACTGCATGCAGAGGATTAAGGTTGGTGGAAATTGACCTGAAACTGTTCCATCTTCATCTTTCCAGGACTGATAAGAAGCAGAGCTGAAGTGTTACCTTGATGCTATTCTCAGGAGTGTATGGCTGTACTTTCTTCTTTCAACAGAACGGCACGGCGGATGCAGCCACCATGTATCCTGATGAGATCTACACTGCCGGGGTTTGCTATGGGTTAGACGTTGCTGTGGGAGAATCATACAATGGAGTGGGTAAGTACAGTCCAGTCATTTACACAGACATGCGATATCCTCTACAACTAGAGGAAATGAACAGAACAGTCTCAAAAAGACAAAAAAATCATAGTTTCCTCAAAAGTAAAATGCTGAGTGTTTGTACCAGTTGAAAGATGTTAAGGGTTAGGATGATTTTACAGTTTGGGTTGGTTTCAAAGTTTGGGCTGGTTCTACACATATTGTCAGTCTGGGCTAATTTTAAGATTTTCAGCAAATAAAAGTGTAGGGTTTGGGCCAATTTTACGATTTAAGCTGGTTTTATAGGCCAGATTTACAGTCTGGGCAAATGTTAAGAATTTGAGCCAATTTTAAGAATTTGAGCCAATTGTTTTCACTTTGGGCCAATTTTGAGGTTTGGGACCCATTTCCTGTCAACGCAGTTGATTAAATAAAAAAAAACAAAAAGCCTAAAAGCAGCGATTGCATTTTCCTCTAGATAACAATCCTTTTTGAAATAATCGTCTTGAAACAAAATTTCCAAAATGGACATGAATTTGTGAAACTAACCTCTAGGTCATCAATTCATCAGTAAAAAATGTCTGCTTACCTGGAGATATTAACACTCGATGTACCTGATACTCATCATTAAGATGGCATTAATTACTACGTCGTGGCTCTGGCCCGGAGATCGTCCGGGGACCTGTCGCTGCTAGAGATGCACGAGCGGAGTTCATGTCACCCTGGGATCCGGACCACCGTGGGCTGGACGGTGCCCATCGGCTTCCTGGTCAACACGTCGCAGATTAGTGTGAATGAGCAATGCAACTTTCCTCATGGTGAGCAACACTCAGCACATAAAACACAATAAACCAGATGTTGTTTGGGTTATTGGAGGTTTCCAACACACCGGTGGCCGATTCACATACATGACCAGTCAAAAGTTTGGACATACCTTCTCAGATAGAGCAGAGCATGTGTGTGTGTGTGTGTGTGTGTGTGTGTGTGTGTGTGTGTGTGTGTG
>JBBPDC010000011.1:6900261-6911347 GCA_037974485.1 Hemigrammopetersius urotaenia | reverse complement strand
CATATACACACAAAGACATACACACACACACACACACACACACACACACTCACAGACATACTGTACACACATACACATACACACTCAAAGACACATACACACACACGCATACATACACACTCACTCGCACATGCACACACAGGCACACATGCACAAACACACACACACACACATATATACGCACGCACACACTCACTCACATACTCACATACATACACACACATGCATACACACACACATACACATTTCTGTGGAGTTCAGTGGGCTTTTTTTTTTTTTTATCTGGTGCGGAATCACTCACTCGTGCGCTTGGTCTGTGCTGGTGAGACACACAGGATATAAACAGTAATTTTTGTGAGAACTGAACTAATTGTTGGCTGAAACACACAAATGCAGAAACTGCAGAGATCCTCCACATTTTTTTCTAAGCACTGCCCAAACATAAAGAATCAGCACGAGGACGAGGGGACGTGGCGGACGAGGCCCAGACATGACAGCTTTTCTCGTGGTGTCACGGTCTGGTCAGTGGCCGGTTAGGGCCACTGCTTTTTAGTTGTTGTTTCTGGTTTTTTCTGTTCATGTTTTGGGGGGCTTTTATTTTGATGTGTGTTCTGGGGTCTGCCTTTGTCACGTGTTGTGTTTCACCTGTTCTGTATTTTAGTTCTTGATATTCCTATGTATTTAAGCCTTGTTTTATCTCACACTCACTATGAGTCCATCGTCTGAGTTACGCCTGAGTTATAGTGTTCTGTTCGTGTTTCTAGTGGCCATCGTGCCCATTTCTGTTCTTGAATAAAGTTCACGTTAGCATGGATCTGTGCCCGTCTGCCCGTTCCTGTGCACTTCCAGGTAACTCCGGGTCTGGGCTTCGCGGCCCGCCCCGTGACATGTGGCAATATATAACTTTTCATACATTTTAGTGCTAAATTATTAAGAAAAATATAATTTACGAATATTGTAACATAAATATTAGCATAAATTCAGCCACATATACATATACAATTCACAAAGAAAGGTTTCTTGGGACGGTGAAATACTGCTGTACTCAGAGGCGGGAGGTTTGAAAGTGGCCAATCCGAGAGCGTTATTTATTTCTCCTTGTTGTTGATTGGATGCTGCCCTTTGATGCAGCTGCAGTCCAGAATTTCCCCCTTAGAGTGTCTTGAGTGTTTCTCCTGTTTTTCGTTTTGTTCTTCAGAAAACGCTCTATATTTTTATTACTGTAAATTAAATGAATGTATTACTGTATTTACCTGCTTATACCAAAGAAAAGACGCTGCATGAATTCCAGTCCAGTCTATACAGGAGTAACATCACTATTTACATTCTAGAACTGCAGGAGTTCAGTGTAAACTGTACAGTACAGATATGGATTTACCTTTACCTTTTCTTTCAGGGTAATGTATTAAGCTGAGTTTAAAATTTAATGAAAGTGTTTGGGGTCATATTTAGGGTTTACACTATAAAAATAGGCAGTTATAGGCATTTTTTACCACACCAAAAAAACACATGGTCCCTGCAAAAAGCGAGGATTTACTGTATAGGAATAAACATTTTATATATGATGTAGTTTAATATGCAATGTAGTGTAGCATCATATATATTAATTATCAGATTATATATTATAATACAATTGTGTTGTATATAGAAAGAAAATTTTATATTAAAATATAATGTTATATATAGTTTATCAATAATGTTTGATATGTAGGACAAATCTATACACTATACTGTATAAGTACATGTATAGGAATTATCTCTCTCTCTCTCTCTCTCTCTCTCTCTCTCTCTCTCTCTATATATATATATATATAGATATATATAGTGTGATGCATGAGTGTGGGAATGATCAGATTACATAGTGTTGTATGATTTAGTGTTGTATGTATACAGGAATAATCAGATTATCAATAATGTGTTATATGTAGAACAATATGGTACACTTTGATAAATAGGAACAATCATTTCAAATGTAGTATGATGGAGCTCAGAAATTGAGCTCAACACGCTTGGAGGAGAACACTAAGTGCCCATTCTGATACATCAGCTAACAGACAACCATGCCGGCTAGCACTGCATTAAGTGATTTGGAGGGAGAGGGAGGGCCATCCCAGCCCCCCAGAGAGAGTGAGGCCAATTATACTGTCTTGGGTTCCTTGTTACATCAGCAAGGATCCAAGCATTGGAGCTCCAAGACCAATGTAGCCTTAATCCAGACGTTAAGACTTACTAGCCTCGTAGCTCCAGTCTAAAACTACAGAAACAAACTTCAGACATCTTGGCTGGACTGCTTTTAAGCTAAGAGGAAATTATCTTCTAATTAAACCGAGCTATCGCTTTAACCTCTGGAACCAAGCGGAAATCTCTGAGCTCTCACTTTTTCTAATTAAAGCCGTCTTTTTTTGTAAGCCAAGCGTTTTTTTTTCTCCCTCTTTTGGCCAAAGTTCCCCACAATGTCACACTTTTTATGTAGTCAATCAAAGAATTAAGTAGCCCCCCTCCCCACCCAACACACACTCATACACGCCACATTCCAGCACATAAAGGACACAAAAGACGTATTTATTTGAATCGTGTTCGCACTGGCTCGCGCTCCACGGCAATAAATTACCAGGAACATACATCCGAGGAGACTAATCTGCCACATGCTCTCATTTGCATAATCAATATAGGACACGCTCAGCCCAAATGAGGGGATCAATCAGACTCGGCAGCGCCGGACCCCGAACATGATTATCACGCACGGCGGATCAGACCAAGCGTGGACGTGGAGCTAATAAGGACTCGGAAAATCCCGCGGACATCCCGCCAAAGCTCGGCTTACGGCCAGAACTTGGGGGGGGGTGTTGCCATAATTGATGGGCCTTGCTTTTGTAGGCAGGCCTAAACCGTCACAGTCCTTTACCCAATCCCATCCTCTCTCGGTCATTACCAGGACCCCTGTCTGTCCGGGTTACCTGCTGCTCGGTCGCTTGGGAGATCTACGAAAGGTTCACACCCATAAACTATATTTTTACTGTTAACAGTGAGTGGTGATTTACTGCACAACGGCCCTTCAGCACCCATAATGAGGTCAAAGGGACGGTGCTGCAGTCGTCCTTAGAAGACAATGTTGGAAGTGCAGAAAATGGTAAATCGTCATCATGTGGTTAAACAGCTCCTTATATGGAAGTTATTGTCAGTTATTGTCAAAGTTATTTAAATCATGGAATTGAAATAAGCTCTACTGGACTTTTAAAAGCAACGGCACACAAAAACGAACACATCTCTTTTATTTTAGGCTTCAGAAACAAACGGACAAGACCTTGAATGTTCAGGATAGTCTCCGCCCACAAGTGGGTGGGGAAAACCCACAGAGGGAGGGGCTTCGGAGAGCAGCCGAGTTAATATGTTACATTTTATGTACTGTAAAGGAATACATTATTGAATACACTAAATGGACCAAAGTACTGGGACACACCTCTTAATTATTGAATTCAGGTGGAGCCTTACTTCCAGTAAAGGTCTTAAAGCTTCAACAGATGAAGACACTTTGGACAACGCCGTGCTTCCAACTTTGTGGACCCAGTTTGGTGAAGAACCTTTTCTGTTCCAGCAGGACTGTGTCCCAGTGCACAAAGCGAGCTCCATAAAGACATGCTGGATGAGTTCAGTGTGGAAGAACTTGACTGGCCACACAGAGCCCTGACCTCAACCCTATCCTGCACCTTTGGGATGAACTTGAACAGAGATTGTGATCCAGACCTTCTCATCCAACATCAGTGTCTGACCTCTTAAAAGCTACGGAATGAATGGACACAAATTCCCACAGAAACTCCAGAATCTTGTGGAAAGTCTTCCAAGCAGAGTGGAAGCTGTTAGAACTGCAAAGGGGGACCAACTCTATATTAGAGTCTATGGATTTGAATGTTATGCCATTAAAGTGTTGGTGTAATGGTCAGGCGTCCCAATACTTTTGTTCACTTAGTGTGCATCCATGGCAATGTACAGTGCTGTGTAAAAGATGTTCAACTCCTGTGCAATCGGATTTAAGGTCATTGATCTGAGCAGTGAGGGACTTTCTACCAACAAATACACGAGTTAACATTAGAATAAACGCAAACAAACAAGAAAGCAGTTAATAATATCACAGTTTGATTGGTTTGTAAAAAGTACTTTGTGAGCTGGTTGGAAGAACACAGGTTCGGTTCCAGACTTCACATCAATGCCTTTGCACAGATTTCTGAAACTCCATCAGCAGTTCCTGACTTCTCTAATGAAGTATTGATTGGGCTGAGCCAGGTATTTCAGGTATTTGATGAGAACTACAATGTGATACTGGGCCAGGATTAGAGATCTGGGAATACCTAAGCAAACACACAGACACAGAAAATCCCTATTTACTGTATTAATATTATGTGTATACATTACAGTATTAGCTTTTGAAAACCTACTGCTCAGTTAAACAGGTTTTAAATATAATTTCTCAGGCGTCAATCACTTTTGTGTTGTTCTGCTTTCAGTATTCAGCCGCTGCCCAGCCCTCAGTATGGCCCGACCCTCCCAGACATTACCTATAGGGGACCATGCGATTGAGACGAGACCCCATTTTCAGATCTCTTCTCCATGGCACCAGCAATTCTGTGACTGGTTTGCGACCGCAGCTCAAAAATAATCGTATTAATTAATCTCGTGGCTCTGAAGTGGAGGGAAGCAGCAGCAGCCATCAGTGAAGAAGCGGTGGATATTTGCGCTGATGACAGATGCCTTAATTGATGTGGAATTAGCGATCAGCAGAGTGTGGGGGTGCAGAGTTTGCCAACCGATGGCAGCCTGGGTGAAGCGACTGAAAGGAAGCCCTTTTTTTTATACCCCCCCCCTCTCTTCTCCTTCCTCTTTAATGGCAAATCAATTACTCATTTGCCCAGCGCCTCTGATTAATTACCCAACACTTAATGTTTTTAACGACTTTGTAGACTAACTGGACTATTTAATCACCCGCAGCTCAATCCGCCGGCGAGCGCTGACTTTTTGCGCTCTGTCATCGAGGGGATGGGAGGCAGGCGACCGGCCGGCATTCATCATTCACCCCCCCCATCAACCCCCCAGCCCGATCGTTACTATAGGACGAGGAGAGAAAGAGAGAGAGAGAGAGAGAGAGAGAGAGTTAGCGAGCCTATAAATCTAAATCTCTGAAGCAGCTTTGTTGGGAGAATTGTGAACATCCCTTCAGCCATTTGTCGAGGTGAGGGGTGAGGAGCGGAAAGGGCTCGGAAGATCCCGGGATTAGAGATAAAAGAGCAGCGTCGCCGCTTGAGTGCAAACTGAAGTATAACAGTATAAGAGTACAAGTTCAAAAATACTTGAATAAAGAAGTAAAGAAATATTTGGGTAAAAAAGTATAAAATTAATCTGTCACTTGAGGGCAAGCTGAAGTTTAACAGTATAAGAGCACAAGGATAAAAACAGCTGAGTGAAGAATGATAAAAATACTTGAGTCAAGTAGTCAAGTCATGTAGGTTTTATTGTCGTTTCTTTCATATACACACAATGAAAAAAGAGATGTAAACCTTCCAGAGTGACTAGTGTGACCAAAAGTGTGAGTAATATTACACAGGATGGAGTTACAGCACTGAACAACAGTCTTACAGTTATCAGTTACAGAGACGGTCTTACAGTCATCAATTACAGGGACGGTCTTACAGTCATCAATTACAGGGACAGTCTTACAGTCATTAGTTACAGAGACAGTCTCACAGTCATCAGTTACAGGGACGGTCTTACAGTCATTAGTTACAGAGACATTTACATTTACATTTACGGCATTTATCAGACGCTTTTATCCAAAGCGACTTCAATTCCCTAACTACAGGGCACAGTCTCCCTGGAGCAACTTGGGGTTAAGGGTCCTGCTCAGGGACCCAGTGGTAAGATTCGAACCTGTGACCTCATGGTCCGGCAAGTATCCTACCCACTGAGCTACCTCCACCCTGTCTTACAGTCTTACAGTCAGTAGTTACTGGGACAGTCTTACAGTCATCAGTTACAGAAACAGTGTTACAGTCATTAGTTACGGGTAGGTTTAGTTAACCCCCCCCCCTTCACCCTTATTGTTGATGTGTCTGTGCTGCTGTTGTATTGTGTGGTATGTTGCACTGATGGTCCAGGAGGACGATATTTTGTCTCACTGTGTTCTTAATGCATGTGGCTGGGATCACAACACTTGACTTGACTTCCATAGCAAATCATATGATATTGCACCATGTGTAATAATGTGTAGGATCATGTGCTAACAGCACAAGAGGCCTTCAGCAGCACTGAACCACACTGGGAGAGTGCAAATGAGCTCATCAATCAAATAACAGGCCAAGATAAAGCTAAAATCAAGTAGGTGTTGTTGAGGTTTTTCACTGGGATGAAATTTAGTCATTCATTAATGTGCATTCGGAGTTCTAAAGCATGACAGTACATGTATAATACCTGAATAAATAAGTTTTAAAATACTCAAGTGAATACATAAAGTACTCAAATAAAGAAGTTTAAAATGGAAGAATTAGGCATTAATTTTCTCTATTTATTGTAACTGTACTGTATTGTACATGCTGTATTTGTATAACTGTGTGTATGTATCAAATCAAGTATCTTAAATAAATGATAAAGTGTCTGAGAGAAGCAATAGTTGCCTTTAGGGGAGGTAGAATTGAGAGTAATTACAGTATTTCAGAGGTGTGCTAGCTAGATTATAGTCAATTATGGCTAGCAATACTCCACTCTTTTTTATACATTCCTCCAACCCTCAAAAGTATGTTCATGAGTCTCTCATTTACTGTCATGAAAAAAAAATCTCTATCTGTGCATGTGGCTTTGATCATACACAACTGTGTGTGTGTGTGTTTCCCATCAAGGGACCGAGACAGGCCTAATGAAGCGGCTCCTGGCCGTCATTCGGTTTAAGCGATCGGCCCGGTGAGGAGGGACGGCCTCGGGCTCTGTCTCTAAACTCCGCGCTTCGCTCAAGGTTACCGAGCTGTGATGTTTTCTGAGATTCCTGACCGAGAACATGGCGATACATCACACGCGCCCACGGTGAGCCGGTGCCTTTTTCTCGCGTCCTTGCATGAATTTGGCCCGTCTATAAGCCTCTGCGTGGGACAGGTGGATTTGAAGCCGCCAGGCTGAATCGGGGGATGTGTCAGCTTAGCCTGATTTAAAACACAGTCACAAAAACGGCCTTCACACGTCCAGAAACGAGTCCGACACCTCATCCAGCAGATCCACTGTAGCTTTTACCCAAATTCCTCAATAGCGGCAATAACATTTTTGGGTGAACTACCATTCAACCAGGGCTGTTGATTGGAGTATTACTAAAAGCAGGTATCAGTAGCATCATAAGAGTTTCTAATAAAGGGTAAATACTACTACAACAACTACTACTACTACCACTAATAATAATAATAATAATAATAATAATAATAATAATAATAATAATAATAATAATAATAATCAGAATTCGAAAACTGATCCTGTGGGAAATTGCTTATGCAAAATCTGTACAGACACACAGAGACAAGAACAATATACTATAGACTGTACTCTGAACTCTGAAAACAAATAACAATAATAATAATAATAATAATAATAATAATAATAATAATGAGATTTTGTTAATACATCATGACAGGCTTTGTAAAATGTTTTACCTCTGTATGCATTTGCATGCTGTCCATCTCACAGTATCAGTTTTTTAAACAAATGTCAGGAAATGTGAATTCAGCTGCGTGTGGCTGCTGAGATCTGGCATCCTGCTGCTTGACTGAAGAACTGCTGAGCGTCCTCCAACCGGGCAGTCAGGCTTTGATTGTAACGTGGCCTGGCACGACCTGCAACCCCCTGAGGAGATGAAATAAGCAGGACATTGATGGAAATGTTCATGCATACACACACACACAAGAAGCGAGTGAATTTTAGTCCACCAAGCTGTTCATTTATGTTCTGATAGACTAGCAATCAGTTAATGGTGAGAGACGTGAAGATGGGAGAAGAAATTTAACAAAGTTTGTGGCATAATTGTCGCTTCCTGCAGTGACATTGTTGTTCTCGAAGTCATGATGAGTCACGGTTTCAAACAACCAGAGCAAAATTCAAAATAACTTCAGTTGTAAAGGTTTTTCTGAAGCAGTTTCCCAGAACTTAAGGTCTAAATATGTCAAGGCAGGGGCGTCGGAAGCATTTTTAATGTGAGGGGGACACAACGGTCTACGCATGGGGGTGGGGCTTGGGGTTTGGGGTTGCTGTTTGCGTAACCCCGCCTCCCCCCAATAACTCTCTAAGAGCATGAGGAAGCAACATTGTGAAGAACCAAGTGTCAAAAAAATAAGATATCCTTTTCCAGACCAAGCCAAATAACACACATAGGATACAAGTAGCACAAGTTTAAAGAGAAGTTCTGGACTCCTACAAACAAATCTAGGCATGGTGGGTAACAGGAACACGTGAATTTGCTCAAATCCAGTGGATTTTCTGTTAGAATAGAAATTTTTAAGAGCTATTTACGTGAGTTTATATGGGGGGCAGTTTTGGTGGTCTGCCATGTCTTGCGTGGTTGTTAGTAGTCCCATTTATCATTTAACGATTTTTTTGGAAGCTCACTTCTCTCAATTAGACATTTTAGATGTGAGTCATCTAATGTGTGTGTTTGCACAAGGCAGTACATTCAATCACATTTGTCCTAATCTTTGACTAGTGCTCTACACCCACAAAAACAAGGCCAATTACTGCAGGGTCCTGTCCGCGCTCATCTCCGAACGATTCATCAAGCGGCAGGCAGTGGGCTTCCAACTGGCTGGACCATCTCACACCTTTAGAAAGTCATTTAAGCAAAAAAGAACTCGCTTTTCTTAAGCGATGTGCCATTGTTATAACAAACCCCTCCCACCCATCTCAGTTAGACAAGCAGCTGGCTGGAATTTGCCACTGGGCTTCCAGATGTGAATGCCACTGTCACGTTCTTCGGGACTGTGAAGGAAATGATTCATTTTGTGACGACGGGCGACTGGAAGGAGCGCCGGGGGGACATTGATCGCTCTGCGGCTGTCAGAGAGATGTTGCTGATCATCTTTGATCTGACCACACACGGTCGTGGACTGCATGCACTTGGGTAAATGAGTGCTGTAATAAGTCACTACTGCTGGGGTATGAGTGAGTGAGTGTATTATGGTGTGAAAAGATATGGATTGATAGACAGAACTATAGTTGGAATGGAATGGATGGAACATCTGGTGTAACGTGCAATTTTAGGGCTGAAATATTACTGTGAGCAATCTGCAGTTTGTCCTGTTTATTGTTACTGTTTTCTTATGTTACTGTTGTCAGTGCCTTCCATTATCCAGTCTATAAAGGCATGCATACACTTACATAGGTTTTTATCAACAAGTACTGTTATCAATCAAGTACTGCTATATGAGCAAAAGTGGAATAACACTTTTAACAAACATAAATTATTAAAAACTAATATTAAAAACTAATAAGGGACTTTTTAACACTTTATTTTTAAACAAATACAGGGCATCTTATAATGGGAGCACTGTACGTGTCGTATGGTTTTCATGGGGATCAGGCGTCCCATTACGTTTGTACATATTAAATAGCTCAGCGTTCACATTACTTCTGTGAAAGCACTGAACTTTCAAAATAAAATGATTTTTAAAAACCTGCGTTAACATGCGATAAACTAATTATCAGCATTAAGTAACAAATGCATTAGTGCAATAATAACACATTACCTTTCCTATATTAACTTATATATGTATTGTCTATATAAATGTCTATATTTGCCTTTTTGTATTTTTTGTATAGTGTGTATTTTTAATACTATACCTTTGTACTGTCCACTTTCTGCCTTAACAATGTAAATTTCCCACTTGCCGGACTAATAAAGGGTTATCTTATCTCTTAGTGGCTTGATAGTTGTTGCTAATCTCCCAACTGCTCCCAGTTTTCTACACTGGTCATTCCAGGGGTGAACCAAGAAAAGTATTATTGGTCTGCAACTATTTGTAGGTAGGTGGTACCTGTCAAAGTAACTTCCAGATGAAGGTGCAGCTGGAATGGGTTTTTATGGGTAATAGTGGATACTTTCAGAAAGTCTCGTTTTTTAATTCCAGTATGAGGTGCTGCTTATTACTGTATAGTTTCTAAATCAGCAAAAGCAAATACAGTAAATAGGCTCATTAGGTTTCAAAAGTCATTTTTAGTGGGGAATTCAATAAAAGGATGGCTTTCATGGATATGAAACACACCGTTCAATATTAACTAACACACTGCCTTTTATTCCCAGAATGTCCACACGGCATTGATCAACACATAGGACCTGAAATTAAATAATTTGTTCAGCAGGTCCCACAGATCATGTTCCTCAAGCCTTCCCTGAGCAATGCCTGGAGTGTGGCAGGATTCATTATCTTCTTGAAAGAGATTGACTTAGTCTACAACGATGTTTAGGTAGAGGTTTTGTGTCAAAGTAACACACACACGAATGCCAGGCCCCAAAGTTTCCCAGCAGATCACTGCCCAGGGCATCACCTTGCCTCTGCCAGTTTGCCTTCTTCCCCGTAGCGCATCCTGGTGCCATTGCATTCCTAGGTAAACCATGAGTATTCACATAATGTAAAAGAAAACAGATTCTTCAGGCCAGACCACCTTCTTCCACCACTCCAGTTCTGATCCCATGGCAATTGCTATCAGTGCTGGAAAGGATTGGAACGCTCCCAGGCCACAAATAAAGACTTGTGACTTGACTTTAGACTTCCCTAAATGACTCGAGACTTGACTCGGAGCTGTGACTCGTAAGTCAAAACTCGTAAACCATGTTCATTTCATGGAAATATTTATTTATATCTTACACTCTTTCCAACGACCCGAAAACCATTCATCTCTTCCCAGTGTCCCATTACTTTTATCCGAGGTGAGCGGTTTTCAGCTAATAACGGTTTTGGAGGGGTCGTTGGAAAGGGGTCACCGAGCCCCATCTGACTGTGGAGTTTCACATTTAGAGTGAGAGATATATTTTTCATATTTAACATTTAGATTTAAGATCATTTAAGGCAAA